>OZ023319.1:50451549-50719049 GCA_964007375.1 Ophion obscuratus
ACACGGACACGGACACGTACACACACACGTACATGTATGTGTGTATATGTGTGTCGGTGTTCATGTACCTGTCTCTAAAAATATACACCCTCGTACTACAGGGGAAGAGTACGACGACGGGATATCCTCGTCGGGTGGGGTTGAAGAGGGTCGCCGCAGACACGACGACTTTGCCGCTGTCTGAATAATAATTGGGTTTCGTTGTACAAGAGGGCAAAAACCTCGTGGGATGTCCGAAAATTCCATGAAAAAATAAACTTGTGCAAAGGTGGCACTCTTGCGCAATCATGTACACTGACACTTTTCCTTCGAGCTTTGAATATTTCAGAGCCACTTTATTTCCTCGTTATCACGGCTACACAACGAGATGTGAATTACAGCTTGTCCCCCTTGAGATTCATTGATGATTGAGTCACTCTTCATAATAATAGAATGAAGAGTGAGCCTTGACCGTTTATCGAAAAATAAAATCGGTCGAATATTACGCGCTATGATATAGCTCTACAAAACACAAATTATATTCTCCCACACGCCTATTGTCTTCACGACGATAAGCAATATAGTGGATTTCTTTTGCGATAAGGAAATCGCTCATGGTCTATATATTTTTTTTCCCGAGACATAAATGAGCCGTTTGCGCGCATTCGAAACGTTTCCGGCATATTTTCGAGCACCCGCGGAGAGTACGAAAATCGTGGGAGTGAGGATTAAAGCGTGTGAAAATTGAAATTCTTTCGTAACCGCCATAAGCTCGAGGGTCACGGATCTCACGTGTTTTATAGATATTGCCGGAGACTACCGCACCGCCATTATTACTATCATTGTGCGTTATATATCGTCGAGAACTATTTTCCAGAGACCAAGTATTCCCATTCGAATAGTCAATTCGTTTGGCGTGCTCCAGAACGATGTATTCAGTGGATACGCCCGCCGTCTATACAGACATGTATTCAAATATATAAAGGGTGTCTCATAATGAACTGACATTTTTATTTACTAATGAAAGGTATTGTTTATTTGAAAAGTACGACCATTTTTATTTTAATATAAGTTACAAACATGCAGGTTACGAGTGAAACACAATATTCGATAAATGGTTAATAAATTTGATCAATTCAGTTTCATTATCCGTATTTAATTCGACACGATAGTAATTAGATACATTATTATTACACGTTTATTCTCAGTTTCAGGATTTTTATTTACGAAATCCAAGTTTGTTTTACAGTTAATTAAATTCAGTCGATAAGTTAATGGATTAATGTAAATTAAAGATTATATGTCTAAATTTTGAGCGCCCCAATCTTTTATTTATAGTCACATATAGGTAACATAGTAAAACAAAAATATTTTCTACTTTTTAGGACATTGAATAAAAGCTTTTTTTATGTATATATATAATTTATTTTCTACTTTTTAGTCTTCAATTGATCTTACTAGAGCTCTGAAATATTTGCAAAGAGGGATTGATCCTTCCAAACGAACCGGTGTTATTATTGGGTGATTGTCAGAAGAAATCATGAAGAACTGTGATAGGTGACGTCTATCATAGATGTCGGCTCACCGCCTATTGGACCTTACCTTTCAACCTATTTTACCTATTGGAGCCTTTTAACGATTTTGCGATCTGAAAGCACTTCGAGGCGATTCATATGTTCTCATGCAGTTTTCATGTATCGTCACCTCTTATTGTTAGATGCATGTTTGTAAAATTTCAGAGCTCTAATTAATCGGGAAGTCGGTGAAATCTCGATTTTCCGTTTTGCATCTCACAGAAAGTCATTTTTTCTCAAGTTGAATCATGCATTATCACCTCTCAGATGCATGTTCGAAAAATTTCAGAACTTTGAGTAGTCGGGAAGTGAGTGAAATATCGATTTTCCGTTTTGCATCTTACAGAAAGTCAAGTTATTTGTCTTATATATTTTTTTTAAGTTGAATCGTGCATAGTCACCTCGTGTATGCATGTTTGCAAAATTTTGGAGCTCTTAGTAGTGGGAAAGTGGGTGAAATATCGCCTTTCCGTTTTGCATCTCACAGAAAGTTTTTTTTTTCAAGTTGAATCATGCATTGTCACCTCTTATATTTATGTTTGCAAAATGTTGCACTTAAAAAAAATAGCGTTAACATAAGGGTCAAGCGAGTTTGTAGCTAATTTGGGGAAATTTTCCAAAAGTCATACTTACCATGATAACTCAAAATCCTTAGACTTTGGAGTAAGGTAACCTAGGTTAGATATGCTCCTAATAACGAAGTGACCTATCACCTCTATCAATTTCACAAAAGAGTATATCAATTTCAAGTCGCGGGCGTTTAAACGCATGCGACCGCAACCCTCGATTCAGTAATTTTATGGCCTCGGATATGTATAGCTGTAAAACGTTTTGTTCGAATGATGCCGTTGTGATAAGACGTGAGCCTGGTACACACAGTCTCATGCAAAATTGTGCGGTAATAATGTACCGTTTTTCATCGAGCGTGTATAGCTATGGCAGTTGGGTCAAATGTTCCATATATATATATATATATATATATATATATATATATATATATATATATATATATATAGGGTGTCCTGTTATGAATAGATAATCCTGCAACTGTCGATAGGTCATAGATCATGCCTTACTATATGCGGGAATTTCAATTAAGCAAAAGCCCCAAGGTTCTCGAGATTTTGGGCTTTCTGTTATTTAAAAAAAAATCATCTTCTTTTTGTTTATCGCATGTCATTTCTACAAATGATATGAATTGACAATAACTAAGCAACTTTTTAAAGTAATTGAAGCGATATGCGCAGTACATTTTTTCTACACCGCAGGCTACCAAAGTCAGATGTTCGAATTGGTTCATATGAGAATTCTGCATAATATCCTTTTTCATAAAGTTTCCTTAACATTTAAAGTTTAAAAAGAAGACTTTTCTAAATAAAACAAACAACCAAGAGTATTTTTTAAAAACCGGGTCAAAAAACTTATCATTGGTAGAAATGGCATGCGAAAAACCGAAAGCAGATGTTTTTTATCTCGAAAACCGTGGGGCTTTTATTGAATTGAAATTCTAGCCTATAGTAGGACATGATCTAACCTGTCGATAGTTGCAAGATTATCCATTCATAGTAGGACACCCTGTACACACACACACACACACACACACACACACACACACACACACACACACACACACACACGTGGAATATAACAATACCGCATATATATATATATATATATATATATATATATATATATATATATATACATGAGGTATTGTTATATTCCACGTGAATCCGGTGGAACCCTGATCCCCGCCAATTCGATTTTTTAAATCTGTTTCCTTTGACTAAACGACACCCTGATTTTATTACATTTTTCGAAACAACCCTTAGCAAAAAAAAATCTTCCACAAAAAATCGCCACGGTTTAAAAATCTGAAAAAATCCCAAAAATACGTGATTAAATGTGAACATTTTCAAGCTATCACCCGCAGTGGAAGTATGATTTTTTCTGTGGTTTCTAAGCGATGAACGTTTAAAAAATATCCGAATAATCAACTGCTAACTGTTCAAGGTCCATGATTGTGATTTGATTATTCAAAAATGGTCAAAAAAATTAATTGTATGAGATTAAAGATGGAATGAGATTAAAGAAAATAAATCGAATTCGATTTATTTATATATATATATTGTAACGGATTTTTTTGCCGCACACTTCTTGGCCCACACCGTCCCAACCAGTCCGGGCGCCTGAGGATCCGCCGGGGACCATGGGCGCCAGGTACCGAAGTACCGCTAACCATCGGTCGGCTTTAAAAGGGACCCCGTGCGATCCATTGGTGGTAGGACACCCAAGGAGGCGGGCGGCATGGCCAAGGCGGTCCAACTAGCTCGGCTCGTCAGAGCTAATGGTAGAGGGGCAGGTTCGGAAGGCGAGTGTCAATGCCGTAAAAGGACGGGGTGCAGAACAAGGGTTATCTCGGCCAATAACAAAATTCGACGACAAGTCCCATTACATTGGTTTATTAGAGTCGGAAGGCCCGCTCAGTCTCATACAAAGGTGGTTATACAGCCGGCGAATTCCCCGGTTACGGGCGGAACGCACGCATTATCAATCGGGGCCCAATTAGGCTAATCATAGCTAATCGGGGCTCAATTAGGCCGCCCGAGGATACCGCAAGTTAGTCTACCGAGTTTCCCGCAGTAATTGCTTAGATAACCGGAAGTCCGTAGGTACTGCCGTAAGGCATCCACTTCCTCGCCATAAGTGCTTAGGTAGTCTAAATTCAGTAGGCCGTACGCAACTTACGCAATCACTCACAATCATGACTTAAATAGTCTGAATTCAGTAGGCAGTAACGTAATTTACGCCATTACTTGCAATAATTGCTTAGATAGTCTGAATTCAATAGGCAGTAACGTAATTTACGCTATTACTCGCAATAATTGCTTAGGTAGTCTGAATTCAGGAGGCGGTAACGTAGTTTACGTTAAAGCTCGCAATAATTGCTTAGATAGTCTGAATTCAGTAAGCGGTAACGTAGTTTACGCCAAAACTCGCAATAATTGCTTAGATAGTCTGAATTCAGTAAGCGGTAACGTAGTTTACGCCAAAACTCGCAATAATTGCTTAGATAGTCTGAATTCAGTAGGCGGTAACGTAGTTTACGCCAAAACTCGCAATTATTGCTTAGATGGTCTGAATTCAGCAGGCGGTAACGTAGTTTACGTCCAAACTCGCAATAATTGCTTAAATAGTCTGAATTCAGTAGGCAGTAACGTAGTTTACGCCAAAATTCGCAAAAATTGGTTAGATAATCTGAATTCAGTAGGCAGTAACGTAGTTTTCGCCAAAACTCACAATAATTGCTTAGATAGTCTGAATTCAGTAGGCGGTAACGTAGTTTACGCCATCACAGTATCGTGGCTCCGCACTCGGGTCGCGGTCACCCGGTGTATATCCGAGCCTGCGCGAGCACCTCAGCGCTTTATTTCGGTACGCATGTACTCGTAGGTCCTCGCTGTGAAACAATTCGCCGGCTCAACGAACTCGCACACCGCGAATAACAAAGGAGAGGCTAGCTAGCGCCCCGAGTACACAAACAAACAACATGCTGCCGCGGTGGCCCTGAGCGCGTGAAAAGAGACTGAAGAAATATAACTGGCTCGAATTATTAACAAAAATTTTACACCCTAAACCATTCGACCTCTTGCCCGGTCAATTTCAAGAAATAGTTGCCGCATGATTATTCAAAAAAAAAAAATTAATCAAGGAATTCCATATGATAATCGGACGAGCGGGCGAGAACGAAACCTCGACACAGCCAAGGGCCCTTATCAGTGAAATGACGTGAATCCTTCACTCCAATCCCCAGGAGTGCCGAACGACGGATCAAATGGGGACTAACTCGCCCAACGACAACTTCCGCCGGTCACTTCGGCCCTTCCCGGAAGGTATCCGCTATGGGTTCCAAAATGAGCTCATGGCCCTCCACCCAATAAATGTTTGGCTCTTACCTGGTCGTGGAGGGTGGGAGGGAGAGAGTGAAAGAGAGAGAGAGAGAGAGAGAGAGCAAATCGTGGGTTTGGACTCACCGCCGTGGTCGTTCCTGCCGGGAGGCCGCCTCGCACCATTTGTGGAGCTCCAAAACTGCGTCCGTTCCCCAAGACCGAAGTTTCGCGACGCGCCCGCGGCTCTCCCCGTACCCACGTGATGCTGCCCACGTGCTACCCCCCCCCCCCCCCAGTCTCGTCAAATTTTCGGTGCTCCCGTGATATCGCTCCATCTCACTCTGTCCCGCGTCTCCCATTATTCTTCCCGCGGTTCACGGGCACGGCGCGACCACGCCGCGCCGCCGCGCACGCATGCGCCTATTCGCACAGCGATTTATAACGGCCTTTCCGGAACCTTCCTCCTGGAATCGAGACGGGACCCCGAGCGCGGGGGCGAGGCCTCCTCGTACAGTCCTGGCGTCCCAGGTAAAGGCGGTGGGCCCACAGTCTAACGCCGCCAGGCAGATGTCACCCCGGCCGCTGATTCTCCGTCCCGATTCCCCTGAACGAGGCGCCGATTCGTTTCACGATCCACGGAACCCGAGAAGACCGTAGGGATGGTACAGCCCCAGGCCGCTAAGTCGAGAGAGACGGCGACTCTGTATTTTGGCCTTATTCCGGTGTCCCCTCTGGCATCCTAGTCCACGAGCTCGGTGGTATAACGCTCGCCTGTGTTAATGAAAAACGCATCCGCATGTCCACGGGGAACATTACGTTCGGCGCGACGCGACGGACCGAACCGGGTACCGCGTTCCGGGATCTCCTCTTAATAAGGAGCAGAGGGTTCCGCGAGCAGCATCCTCAATTTCTAGCCGGATCGTCTTTTACTCGATATTTGCTCGCTGCCAATCCGGAAATGATACGGCATTTTTATTTACATTCCCCCTCTGTCCCCATGGCTAGGTACACGGTAGTGCGGTAATTACAGCCATCGGCAGGTAAACATACATAGCTAAGGTAGGCTGCGCCGATCCTGGTAGGTAAGCATTCTTATACAGGTCCGCACACCGGGGGTACGCGAACCCTCGGCCTCAGGGTCGAACCAGACGCTCCCAGATTCGCAAATCCGACCCACTGGTCGACACCCAATAGTGCGGGGAGACGGGGCTCCGCGAAGTCACGTCACAATATATACACACACACATGTGTATACATTGATTACTTTTCAAGTCGTTCCACTGGAAAAGATTTTAATGGATTATCCACCAATATTTCGGACTCTGAGTATCCACGTTGATATAAACATTCCGATAACTTTCATTTCTATATGTACACACCCATTGTCGCCGGTATGGAAATTAAAGGTTTTCATTTTTTTTACGTTTATCTCTAAATCACTTTGAAAATGTCTACTGGATATAAAACTTATCTTGCCACCCGGGAAAAAAAGTTCATGTCTGAAGTGGATATGTTCATATATGTTTCAGATATTGTCATATATGTTTCGGATATTGTCATACATGTATCAGATATATTTATATCGACATTTTACAGTATCATATATGATTAGGTCTGATCAAATTCCACATCACATATGCATATAGAAGATCACATCTGATCAAATACAGTATCTTGCCTGACCATGAACTCATATCTGTTTATATCTGGCTAAGTACCAAGGCGAGTTGGTACCGTAAATTCGTATCTGAACATACATGATGTGATATGTGAACGTATCTGTTCGTATAAGTTCATATCCGATCAAATACGGTACCAGACTCCGCTATATAGATCTCATATATGTTTTTATCTGGTCAGGTACCAAGGCGAGTTGGCAGCGTGAAACCATATCTGAACATATATGATGTGATATATGAGCAGGCACGTTCATATAAAATGTTATCCCATCAGATACGATACCAAACCTGGAAAATATACGAAGTCATAGTCATACAATATACACTCATACCTTGTCGTATAAGCAGTTCAGTTGTTCACACATGAAAACATCTGAATATATAAAACGATATATGAGGATATGAGACGATATCCGATCAGATATGGCACCTCACCTGACTGTATTATATGTGATCATGTGAGTTACTATGATATTATTAATTATTAACACGTCAAGTGATGACGTGTTAATAACCCCGCTCTATATATGTAAACATTTTAATATCTTCATGACTGCACTAACAAGATTTGATCTGTCCCAACAGGGTAAGATTTGCTCTGATATAGTCGGAGTCATACCCGGTCTGATGGTTCAGATAAACTATGATTCTATCATATGAGCAGGTCTATTGTTCATAGATGTCCAGATCTACTGGGATCCACGGTATTTCATTCGTATACGGACAGACAGATCTGGTCCAATAAGATTAGATTTGCCTGACATGAACAAATCTGGCCCAATAAAATCAGATCTACCTGACATGATCAGATCTGGTCCAATAAAATCAGATCTGGTCCAACAAGATCAGATCTTGCCTCGGGATTGGATCTAGTCAGACCTGCTGCGATATGGACGGGTCTGCTCTCAAAATTATCAAAATGGCTCTGATATCATACATGCTCAGATATGAGCATACATGATCTGTCATGACACTACATGAACAGATATTGCCAATTTTCTTGTCTGATCATATCTGATTCTACAGATATGATTCAGATATATTCAGATATGAACTTTTTTTGCCGGGTATTTCACGTAAAACCATGTTTTGTCTTCACGACCTTATTCTATAGAGAGGAACAGTAACGAGAATCTTTCTCGCTCGACTTCTCGATCGTGGTGAAGTAATAATGAACTTCCTGGACGCCGTTGACATTGTCACGAGAACCCCCGAAGTAATAATACATGCACGCACACCAACTGGCTTGTATATCAAGGTTGATCAAAAGTTCGATAGTGATGGTGAAAAGGTGAGGGAGTATTTTTCTGACATCTAACAATAAGTTGATCGCATACCAGTTGAAGAGCAACGATCCAAGCATCTCAAGGAGAGAGAGTGTGAAAGAGGGAGAGAGAGAAAAAAATAAAATCTTCAGCCATCCAACATCAAGACTCTTCGCTTATAAGTTTGCGGTACGGAATTTTCAATCACTCACGCCTTAAGGAATTTTTGAGAGAATTAACGATGTTTTACCATTTGATTCCAATTTATACACTAATTATTTTGTCATATACTGAATGCACCTTCCAAATTGTAAATCGATCGCCTACACAGTTTCTATAAAATTTGCAATTGAAGAAATACTTCTTACGGCCGTCGTGTCGTTTAGTGCGCAGATAGCGAAACGCGGTCATTCTGGGATTTGTTTGTCTGGAAAATCATCTATTAGAAAGTTTTGGGTGTTTGTAGTTTATTAAACAAGAAATGAAGAACACATACGTTTTTACAGATTGAAAAAATGATAATTATCAACAACGGTGTATGTATATTAAGGGGTCTTCTCACTTTAGACGCCAAAAAAGGCTATTTTCATGCATTTTTTTGATAGGTTTATATTATAGATATTGATATAAAAATAGTTACCCTCAATAAATACACTTTCGAAATACATTTAAGAAAAAAATTGTTATGTATTTACGTAACTCAAACAAACTTTAAACGCGTTTTTTTTTTCGAAACAACGTTTTTCGACGGCTTGTTAATAAAATCTTCGAAACCATTGAACCGATCATTATGAAATTTTAACCACATATTTTTTACAACTATGGCTAGAGCGCATATAACGGATTTTTGTTGAATTTTGATATTTACTATTTTGCTTTGGCAAAAAACGGTGAAAAAAAAAGTTTTTTTTGTTTGTTCGAAAAACGTCCGTCACTTTTTTATTTTTGGATATATCAAAAATCGTATATGCACCAAGCCATTAACATACTGAATCTAAACCGTTTGTTTTTTTTATTTCGGATGATCCATCTCTGAGATTCCATCAACAACGCCGACCTACAATTTTTCAGGACATTTTTTTTACTACCATTTTCTTCTATAAACAGTAAATTAAATAAATAATGTAAAAAAAAATCTTTCGAAAGTGTATTTATTAAGTGTAACAACTTGTATATCAACATCTATAATATAAACGTATCAAACAAAAAAAATGTATGAAAGTAGCCTTTTTAGCGTCTAAAGTGAGAGACCCCTTAATATGGCTAGAAAAAAAAACGGATGCCGCCGTTTTTTGAGCACGATATCTCGGCTTCCAGTGGCCTGTAACTAAAAATTACCAAAAATGTATAATCTGTAAGCACGTAGCTATTAAGCTTACTAGAATGAAAGAGAAAAAGAATTGAAAATATTGTTTTGTATCACCTCATCCTGTCATGTTATACCATTACTTTTTTTTAAAATAGAACACCCTGTGCATATCACGAATGCCATTACGCGCGTGGAATATAGAGGAAGAAAAATGCGGACCACTGTTCATTTTCAAGGCGCGTTTAATGAATTAAACAGTCAATCGAAGTTGACAGGCCGTAGCAGAAGTTGTATTTATCGATGCACGTAAAAGAGGCAACGTCACGAGTGTTTGATAATGCAATGAGGTTTGCCATTGCGTGATGTGATATTTGCTTATCAAAGCTTCACTTTTTTCGTATCTCGGGAAAATAACGCAAGGAAGGTAAACCACGGCTTGCAATTGAACGGTACTGTTTACCCCAATTCGTCCTGAAAGGTACTCGCTTTAGCTCATCTTCTTTATTTCATCCCCTTAAAAAATTGTTTTTTTTTCTAATGCTTGCGCTTCGTTCGTTGGCACGATCACAAACAACCGTTAATTTTTCATCCAGAAACGACGATCCGGAGTTTTGGGCAATGCAAACGAAAAGACTGAGAGCGCGACTATCCAAGGGTGAAAAATTGATGGTGGTAAAGTGTTGAAGAAATGGTTTCTTGAGAGTCTTCCCTTTTTATATTTATAATGCAGTGGCGTTGTTTTACCATTTAAGGAGGTTGGAGCGTTAGCCATAATCCAAGATTTGTTTATTTGATATATGTTATTATCTTGGCTATACTGAATCTGTACGATTTTTTTAAATTTTTTCACCACAAAACTTCAGAGATAAAAAACAGTTTAATGTAAGTATGCCAATATCTTAAGGAACATCCCCAGGTTCCACAGTCCGTGCCGAAATTCAACTAGGGCTTTGGTCGGGCCCATATAGAATTTCCCTAACTTTAATAGGGCCCTAATCGGGTAGCCTCACATGGGCCCTTAGTGGCCGGTCACACTTTGCTACTGAGGGCCACTAAAGGCAGAATAATGAGGGCCTTCAAGGATGCCTGATCGACGCCTCATGTAAACCATGGTGTGCCCATAAGTTATCCCTGTTAATGGATATGCTCACGTGTGTGTAAATGTATGTGTTTCTGGGTATATGTGTCCGTGTATGTAAGGTGACGATACACTGCCAAAGTTTTTATTTTATTTAAATAGGATCTATTTAAATGAGATAGGTTTTTTCCTTATCTACTACGATCTTATTTGTTTGAAAGATATTTTTTTATTCGTTTCAGCTATTCTTTTCAAATATCAAATATCAATATCAATATTTTCAAATATAAAATCGAATAAATAAAGATTCAATTCAAATAAATTTTTATTTGCTTACTATGTACACTGTAAATCTAAGTGTACTATGTGCATAAAATATTTCATAAATCCAAAATGAAATTAAGCACTTAATTGAGAGTTTACCACAACGATTTTGTATCTTAATTCGTCATGCCCTGGCCTTTCGGAATGATTTTTTTCAAGAAAATATTCCACCTATATGGGTATTGAACCTAGTGCCTACCTACTCATACGCTGAGTAGGTAGGCACTACCTGTGTAGGTAGGTGCGTAGGTAATGCACAGCGTGCGTAGGTAGTGCCTACCTACGCACGCTGCCCCTATGCTACCGAGTGCTTGTAACATCTTAGTCGCAGATATGGCATAAAAGACCAAATTAATTCCTATAATTATTTGCTATATCACATAAACTATATCAATTAGTTAATATTATTGTGATAATTAGAGAGTTTTATCGAATAACATGCGCATAACCTATGTATATATATATATATATATGTGTGTGTGTGTGTGTGTGTGTGTGTGTGTGTGTGTGTAGGTCTCTCTCTCCACCCTCTCTACCCCCACACCCCTTTGATATGAGTGTTGCACTAAAGACAGACCATTAGTCCAATTAAATAGAAAAATGGTTGACTCTACGAAAATTCTATTTAATTAATATTTAAGAAATCAAATAGATCGTTTTAGCGAATTCAAGTAAATTGTTTTTTGAACAGATGGAACTGAATCACAGATTTATTAGAATTAAATAAGATATTTAGTTATTGGACGATATTACATAGATTTTGATTTGAATAAATAGATATATTTAAACAAATAATTCCAATAATGGAATGCAATAAGAAAAAATTGATTTCACGGGAAATCTAGATAATTCAAATTTAAATAAACCAAATAGACGTGGTTAGTTAATATCAATAGAATTTCTCTGTCAGTGTTTGCTTTGCCATATAGTAGATGACGTTGATAATTTTGGATGCAACTTGAAGAAAATAAATTGTTTCCCCTTCGAAAATTACCCTGGAAAAATAAAAATGTGTTTTCGCACTTAATGTTGAAGAACATTATCACTAAATTTGATCAATTTCTTAACATTTTGACTTTTGTACCGAAACTTGTTAAGAGGTCTTCTCACTTTAGACACTAAAGAAGGCTATTTTCATGAATTTTTTTGATAGTTTTATATTGTAGATATTGATATAAAAGTTGTTACACTTAATAAATACACTTTCGAAGTAAATCAAGTTTTTTAAAATGTATTTATGTAAACCAAACAAACTTTAAACGCGTTTTTCTCGAGACAACGTTTTTCGACGGCTTGTTGATAAAATCTTTAAAACTACTAAACCGATCCTTATGAAATTTTTACCACATATTTATTACAATTATAGCTATAGCACATATCAAGGATTCTTTTTAAATTTTGATATTTACTATTTTTTGCCAAAAACTGTGAAAAAGCCACGTTTTTTTGTTTTTTTTCGAAAAATGTGCGCCATTTTGTTATTTGTGCATATATGAAAAATCGTAAGATATTCGCTATAGCCATTAACATACTGAATCAAAAACCGTTTGATTTTTTGTTTCGGATGATCCATCTCCGAGGTTATATCAATAGTGCGGACCAATAATGTTTTAGGGCATTTTTTTATCTACTATTTTCGCCTATGAATAGTGATTTGGATAATTTTTTTTTAAATGCACTCCGAAAGCGTAATTTTAAAGTGTAACAACTTCTATGTCAACATCTATAATATAAGCCTATCAAAAGAATTCATCAAAATAGCCTTTTTTAGCGTCTAAAGTGAGAAGACTCCTTAAATTGCGTTTATTTTATGAAGAGTTAGCATCTACAGACCAAATTCATATCTCGTATACATTTTTTGAGGCTCTTTGCAAAAGAATTCATAAACCGTCATTTGACTCAACTGGAGTGGCCGAATCTCCTCAGAGATCTACAGTAAAATCCACTTGAGTGAATTCTGCACGCGAGTCCTCTCTCGCGCCCATCGTCTCTGTCTTTCTCTCTAGTCTACGGGCTCCCGTAGGGTTGGTAACTCAGCTAGGAATATCCCTCAGGCGCGCATAATGAGCTCGGTTACTGCGAATATACAGCAAGTTCACGTGCGTTCCCGAACGCGTTTGAGAGCGTCCGAGGGAATGGTCGTACAAGTTTCATATTCTACATTGGGCCAACCATAATGAATACTTTTTAATGTATAACGTCCGGGAACGAATGGCGAGAATATTCCCCAGCTCTCGTATAGTAATGCCCGGTCTCGCTCTCCTGTATATCCAGCAAGTGGAGCATGGTAAAAACCATTTCGGTGTAACTCTTCGGAGGCGCTTGCAACGCCTGGGTTAGGCCGAGATTTTATGTAAATACCCCAAGAGATGGAAGGTGTGTAAGTGGATAATGGGACCGCGCATATACCCGAGACAATCCCCCCCATTAAAACGGTAACAAGTGCGGCAGCGATAGTAACGCGAGAATCGTAGGTGGAAGAGCTACGGCGGAGAATCACCACTCCAGCCTAATACTTTCAAAAACACACACCAATTTTCCCTACGATCTCAAACGACCAGCGAGCACTGCCGAAGAATAGATACCCCAGTGGCGTTCGCAGACCCTCTCCGGCCACGAATAAATTTGATCGGCAAACAATTACCGCCCGAACCATTAATTCGTCGAGTGAGCGAGCGAAACCGGGGAAAAGGACGAGGGGTGGAATGAACGAAGAAAAATGGAACGCGCGTTCAGAGTCCACCCTCCTGATGGTCTTGCACTACGACTACTACCTCAGCCTAAGTAGGCAACTTGCCAACACGTCTCTCTCTCTCTCTCTCTCTCTCTCTCTCTCTCTCTCTCTCTCTCTCTCTCTCCCCCCTTGTCTTCTCTGTTTACGCCTCTGTTTACGCTGTTCGATTCTTCAAGGATCGTGGAAATATATACTCGAATAAAAGTCAACGTAGCATGGACGGTTGCCTGTCCTTATTCACTGTCAAGAATCCATGCGATTGTTTTTGCCTTTCCATTCCGACTTTTATCGCATTCTCGTTCTGCAGCCCTCCCGTCTCATCCCGCGGGCCACGTTCTATGCAACTGAACCGTTCGAAATACTTTTGCATGCACGTTCAACTGCACGCAGCGACAACACTTTTCGCTGAATGCAATGGTGGAGGAAACAAGATTCGAATCATCGAGATACTGGCGTATTTGTTAAGAAGGCTGGAGCGTTAGCCACCATCCGAGATTCGAAAAGAATATATGTTATTGTATAGATTATACGGAGTTTTACGAATTTTTTGAAATTTTGCACCACAAAACACCAGGGGGGGAAAATAGTTGAATGTATGTAACTTTACAGTCGTTAGATAGGCGTTCACGCTACGGGTGATGGAATTTGTTGGTTATTTAGCATCAGGATAACCTATTTTTAAGAACGGATTAACGCAAACTAAACCTTTGTAAATATTTAGAAAAAAAACCCATGTTGACCATTGTAAACCATATTTATTCAATATTGAATCGTCAAGGTTTGATGGAGGATTACGAATCATGGCTGGCAATATTAATTAATGGTAATAATACATAATTTGGGACAAAAATATCAATAGGCAGTATCATAAATGACTCCAAATTTCATTCTGAATTGTATAAAACATTCGCTGACGCAGTTTTTTCATAATCATCATCGATAATTTTTGTTTCACTACCAACGATGACTTTTGTGTTACTACCATGTTGGTTGTAATACAGAAGTTTTTCGTATTTACGTACCAAAAAGATAAAGATACATAATTTTGCCCTTCAGTTATACATTTTATGAAAAATTAGTATCTACAGAATAAATATATACCCCGTATGCATTTCTTTGAGGTTCATTGAAAAAAAGTTCATAAACGGTTTGACCAAACTGGACCCCTACAACCTTCTCAAGATCGTTGTTCTCGTTGGTGTTATTATAAATTTGGAGACGAAAATGAGACGATGCGATCCAATCATTCTTGCATTACAGGGAATAGTAATTTCTTGCCGTTGAAGATCAATGTTTTTCTTCGGCGTCGACCGGGCCGGGACCACCGGCAATGAGTGAATTTAAATTCAAGGAAAGGGCAGATTGAAGGAGGGATGACCGGGGAGGTTGGTGGCTTCCGGTAATACCACAAAGAAAGCTGCCGAGGGAGATTGGGGTTGACAAAAAAACATTTATTCAGAGGATTTATTGGAAATGATGAGTGAGGTTGACTCATTGTCGTTAGTCCTGACTGAGGATTCAAGAATTTAATTGTAGCAGCTCCTGGCTCTTCCATTCCTTCTTAAAACCCTCAGAAACGGTTCACTGCGTTCTCTCTCTCTCTCTCTCTCTCTCTCTTCTTTTTCTTCTTCTTCTTCTTCTTCTTCGCGCCCACTTTTCTGCTGGCTCACTTTCTCTTATTGTTTCCCTCAACGGAGGGATTTCTCCTCTCGACGAGACGATGTAGCTGTAATCCTGAAAAATATTCCAATTATTCGCTTAATTGCAATTCTCACGGCATTCAATTGCAAGTGTATTTTCCGAATAATGACCTCACGAACGGGCAAAAAACGCTTTACGTATTAACGAATTGATTTCCTTTCGACTCTTCGTGGTGACACTTTTGAACCGCACTGGTCACACGCGGTGATAATGACCCTGTTCGTTTTCTAACGATTACCGTGTCAACACCATCCGATCAATTGGGTTGAAAGAATTCAGTCATATATTTCGCATTATAGAATATGGTATATTAACATTAACGTAAGACAACAAATAATGTTTTTTTTAATCTTAAACACGAACACATTGCAAAAAACAAACTTTTCTACTTGAAATCGTAATTATCTTATTTTTCAATATTTTTTAGTAAAATTCATTTATGATATTCTTGCGAAATGGTGCTTTTGGGCAATGAACAGTCCCATAGTGGTCGTTCCACAGAGGTTTTTATTCGGAGATCTGAAAGTCAGCTTAGGGAAAAAATGCGAGCAGTTGTCACCAACAAACTGACGCTGCAGTTAAAAAACTGTTAGCCGCTACCGAGGGAGGAAACTTGAACGCCTAGAGCGTATCTTAAAGGTCCCTAGCTAGCTGAATTTCCCAAAAAATTTTAAGAATTTTTCAAAAATATTGTTGAAATATTGCTCTTTTATGTGCTTAACATTTTGAATAAAATAATTTATATATTATATTTTTTTAAAGAGAAAATATGCATTTTTGGCTTCGAAACCCAAGTAATCCCTTAAGGGCCATCATCCTCCAAAGCAGAGATGAGCGAAGCTAGGAAAAAAGACCCACTAGAATCGCCACGCTCAGCTTCGATGGAAATGAATTCACCGGTCGATTAGTTGCTTTTTCCTTGCTTCGCTCATCTCCGTTTTGGTGGATGATGGCCCTTATTCGATCCCCTATTTGGAGGTGTGGTGAATTTGCGCCCCGGTGAGCATGGAAGGTTCAATAATTATTGCGAATTGCACTTTTTTTACGCGAATTAGGATCAAATGGAAGTTGTAAAGAGTGACGCGATTACTACAAAGTGTAGTAAAGTGGAGGTTGAAGAGCCAAAGTAGCCACGATGGCCAAGAAAAATAGAAAGAGCAATTAGCAGCACTCGAAGCAACTGGTCTTGTTTCATCGGGGGCATCGTAGTATTGTGTGCTTACGTA
Organism: Ophion obscuratus; assembly: GCA_964007375.1. Lineage (NCBI taxonomy): Eukaryota > Metazoa > Arthropoda > Insecta > Hymenoptera > Ichneumonidae > Ophion > Ophion obscuratus. Next base: position 50,468,309 of record OZ023319.1, read on the forward strand.
TTTCGCAGCAGAGGAGAAACCAAACCGATGGAGTCTCCAACGTTCAACCAGACGCAACCAACCAACCAAACTCTCCCCCCCCCCCCCCCCCAGTTGCCTGTTTCCTTCCCAACAACGATTTACAGCCATCTGATTTTACCCGTGAACCACTTTGCGACGAAGTGAGAGGGAGAGCGAAACAAAGAGAGAGAGAGAGAGAGAGAAAGAGAGAGAGAGAGAGAGAGAGAGAGAGAGAGAGAGAGAGAGGGAGAGGGAGAGGGAGAGGGAGAGAGAGAGAGAGACAGAGAGAGAAACAGGATAAACCAAGAGGTGCTCGCAGCACGAGGATAGAAAAGAGGGATCTGGCAGTTTCTTATTTACGAGCACAAAAAATCCTTCTCCTCCGGTGTGGCTTTGATAATTTGTTATTTATTTCCGACGTTTTCAAGATCCTTGTTCTCCGATACGTGGCCTTTCTCTGCCGCTAATGGTTTCTTCCTCTGTGGAAAACTATCGAACTTACGATACACGGCGTTTATATTTGCGCCGTTACTTCGCCCGCAGTCTTTCAATTTCCATCGAGACACCCTGATCCGTTTCTTCTTCGGAGTGCAGAGTCCCAGCACGGATTCCCTTTGGTGTTATTCCTTATCCGCGCCTTGAGATTCTCATCTTTTCGAGCTACCGGCCATTCATCCTGGCGAGTGTCATCTTGGACTTCGCTGCATTTGTCTTGTTCCAAGACTGATTTTTAGCATCAGCTCATTAGGAAACTGTGCGAGGGAAGCTGGAGGGCGTTAGTTTCAAGTTTGATTTTTTAACAAGGATTTAAAAAACAATACGCCTTAAGATATTCGGGCAGTTCTCTTGTAGAGTTTTCATGAAGTCAACTTAGAGATGGATTGGTTATCCATATGTCCGAATTTGTTGATATATCCAAAATAATTTTCATTCCAAGTTCTAACCAACCACTAGTATCTAGAATTTTTTTAGATTTTTCAAAGCGACAGTTGAATAATTTGATGGGGGAATATGTTGCACATCATCTCGAAGCTTGATATTTTAGAAACGGTGCTTAAAAATGAAAAGTAGACCATCATTTCAATTTTGGAAGACCCCTTCAATAAGCGCCCACTCAGTGGGGTGCGCGAAAAAAATACTGCTCATTTTACACACACAGAAAAAAGTGATAAAAAAAAGTTTGCTTAAAGATTCTGCTCCACATTAATTCACATCCCCATCTGGAGCTTCTACTTTCCGGTTTTGCTGCATATATGCTAAAAACTGCAGAAACTATGAGGCTGCGACAGACGGACGGGCGTACACGAGAAAGTCATCTAAGGGTTTCTTGTTTGACTACGAAACTCTAAAACAAGCGGTGAAGCGATGAAGAATAAAATATGGAATGAGATGAAACGGAGCTTGCCACAGAGCAATGAGAGGGTGCATCAATATCGAGTATAGTGTCTAAGCTGTATAAAAAATCCGCAAGCCCTCTGTGAACAATGAAAGTTCATGGTGGACGAGAATCGAGCTGCCATGGGAAGAATGTTGCCAAGTTAGGTTGGAACTTCTATAAAGCGGCTTTGAACGTCCTTGAGCCATAAAAGAGAATGTCGAATGCGTCCAAGCAACACGACATAGGCATGGCTCAGAGAGACTTATCTGCGGTATTGTACGCGATCATTGCATTTATAATCAATTCCCTCAGCTGATGATATTTTGTCGTTAACGTTCGGTTGAAACCACAGAACCTAGTAAAGTCGTTGATACTTTCTCAGTTTCCCTCAGTCTGAAGCCAACCCCATTAGTTTTGCTATTCTTTACGTGCTGTCGTCGTGGGCCAATAACGATCTGCCGTCAAAGTATCTTCTCTCCTCCGCTGTTTTTCCCGGCAAAGTTTCATTCGAGTATTCACCTCTGCAGAGAATGTTGGCAGACATAATGATGGACAGAACCCAGTGGAGCATGAAAAGTCAGACAAAAGTCGTATAAATACTTGCTGGTCCGCTTTGTCCCTGCTCTTCTCAGCGGGAGTGGTAACGCATCCTTTAACATGGTCGGTGAAACTTGTCCGGGGAAGTCGAGCACTTCTAGATTGCCAAGCGTGTTGATACACGTAGAACTGGGACGGGGAGTGTGAATGACGGCGAAGAATCCGTCTCGGCGCGTTGGATGGAAACAAGGGAAACTTCACACCAGGCGAAAATCTACGTACATACACAGCAAACGGTCTGCTTCCTTTGCTGCCCCTTTTTCCTGGCCTCCAACCCCCTCATCATCATTGCAGCTTGACGCGAGGAAGGTTGAAAGTAGCGGTTCTTTTTTGTCTCATGCAACGCTTGCCAAGCTGTCGGATGTCCTGGCGCGCTCGTCATGATTGATGCTACCTTGGCCAAGTCTCATAATCTTGCAGGATTTGAGTAATCCTCAAATACCCCGGGTTCAATACTGCCTTCCTTAGATAATATCAGCCCATGGTCAGGCCTTCCGTTGTGGATCAGGTTCAGCATGTAGCAGGGCCAGGTCCTAATCCGCTGTTCCCTTTTTCGGGAACTGATCCAGAACTGGCCGCTAAACGGGTGAGAAATTAGCATGATAGTCATCGGGAATAGATAGGAAAATAACCAGGTATGGACTAGAAAATTATCAAGTACTGGAAGGGCTTTTGGTGATATACTGGAGTATGATAGATATTGGGACGTTGAACAAGTTCTCGCTGTTTTCCAACAGATTGCATTACCGGAACTGCGTGCGTGTAGTTTTAGATGGTAACGCATCTTAAAGCAGTGAAATGCAGTGTGTGTCATTTCGCCAAAGTGTAAATCACTTTTTTTAATGGTATTAAACATGTCAAATTTCGTTCCAAAAAAATAGTATTTTCGGGGAATTTCACTGCACTACTTTATTCAAAAAAGAATCTGCAGCTGTAACACAGAAAATTCTTGTTGATACTTAGGAGATATTACTTCGTGAAGACTCACGTCGGACGCTAGCTAATCTTGCAGAATCATCAGGAGCTGATCACACAACCGTTTCGAAACGTTTAAACGTATTAAGAATGATTTTTAAAAATTAAGCATTAATTTCCATGATAAAAACAGCGACAACTTTTGCACATCCCAATAGTATTATTAAACATAGCATTAGTATTAGTAAGCATAGTGCCCCTGTACGTGCTACAACAACAACGGATCGAAGTCTTATCGTTGCGCGATTGGTTACGCGACGCGCTTCGCTTGAAACCACTTGGAGGGCTGTCGGCGAAATACATTTAGATAATGTCTCCCGAGCCAGAATATTGATATTTTATGACAGGGCGACAAGGCTTTCAAAAATCACATGCCTGCTTTACTTTTGCCTCATTAAATAATGTGGTCATTCGTTATGTCCAAACTAATAGTTATTGTAATACTGGTATTTATGATAGACATGTTTATCCTCGTAGATTATCATTGATGAGAATAATGGTTATAATGATGAATAGAATTACAACAAATGTGTTAGTTTCATCCTAATCAATTGTATATATCTTTGATGGGGTGAAAATCAAACCAGGTTTACACATTTCTCAAAGTCATGTTCCACTTTTTAGGAAATATCGATTTTCTGGCCTGGTATACGTTACGCAAAACTACACTTGCTCGCAAGGTATTCCGGCCGGTCCATTGTCATTTCCAAACATAGAGGTCAAGTCGTAAAAACAATTTGGTGATCTTCCGATCTGTTCCATGAGAGGGCCTGGTTAGGTGAATCCGAAGAGGCAAGCCTGGTCTGGGCCCGACACACAGTAGAGAATGCCCGCTAAAAGTCCTGCACGGGTTACCCTCTAAGTTGCCACGTGATTGTCTGGACCACGAAGAGGCTCCTGGCTGTTTTGATTGAATGGACAATGCGTTTGTTGCATTGGCGTGAGCTACTATTGAAGCAGCTGTATAAATGACGTCGTTGATTTACATGTGTACAATGGTTTATTCATCAATTATTTGCAATGAGCTTATTACCTTCTTCATAAAGTATAACTGTACAGGATCATTTTGGAGTCGGCTCTGATGCGGGGAGTCCATTTCTTCTGAATCAAACCTGTCTAGTGAAGTGAAATCGGCATTGACATTTATCTTGAGAAGGATTTTATCATCTGTTAGGATCACAGTATCATTGCAAAAAGGTATAATTTTGCGCGAGGATGAAAAATATTCCGATAATTGCCTTTCCTTATCCAAGGGCTAGAAACCGCAATGAAATATGTGCCAATCTTCTGCCAGAGAGAAAATAAAGCTTCAACCTCATACACATATACGCCCGCTGCTAAAATACAACCATGATGCTCCTTCGTCTGCGGATATACTCGAGATAATATAGCGCTTATTCAAAACTAGTGGCCTCCAGGCTGTGATACGATGTCGCGATAACAGCGTGAAATCGTCTCTCGTAAGAGACTAATGGCCGCCATGAATGGTGGTTACAGAACGCACCCCGTTGGCAAATACCCCTGGCCAAGGCGATGAGAGCACTCCTCATCCGCAGCGGTCTTACCCAGCAAGAAAACCACCGTATACCTAGCTCACATCCTTGATAACGGTGAATCTACTGGAACACACACTTCCACACGGCTCTATGCCGGCTCTGATTTTCCGCTCGTTTCAGATGAGTGACCATATTTTCTCACCCTCCCCCGTGACTGATGGTTCATTCGCAGTGTACGCTGTTATATTCCATGCTGGTCGGACGAGAATAATCTGACGGTCGGAATGATTGAGAACCGGCGGGAAAAGTGATAACGAAGAAATACGAGTCTTATTGCGCTCCGTCGACGGATCTGCTCCCGGAAAAGCTGCTTTTATCGAGGAGAATCATGAGGCTAATCAAGAAACGATAAAAAAACTGTCATAGCATCAGCAATCAGAAATCTTAGGCCAATTTCCATTTTTCTCAAAATCCCTGCTGATTGGACCCACTAAAAGTGGTATTCGACGGGAAAGGCTCGGAAGTATCGAAAAGTTGAGAAGTTTCGTCTATGAGCCGAACGAAATCTGTAACAAGCACAATCGGAGACGCAGGGAAATGAAGGACAAAAAAGAGAAGAGCAGGGTCGACTCCAGGTTATGTGGGATGAATTTTAGGGGTTGGTGGAAACGGTTTTCTTCGCCCCCTTGAGAGCCCCTTCTCTCTCTCTCTCTCTCTCTCTATCTCTCCTTTTCTCTCAGGGCTTTCCCTTTTTACTCTTCAACGCCTCGGTTCAGCTTTATTTTTCTTCTGCCTCGCCAACAGATCCGACTTTACCGCAGCCTTCATCACTCATAGAATCTTCGCTCGCAATCTTTTCGTAAAACGTGTGTGCCGCTGGTAGATGCGCGTGAATGCCGTAGCGGAGCTTTCGATGCTGGAAAGTACATACGTATGGATACAAACGGACACGTACTCAACCACATATATATATATATATATATATATATATATATATATATATATATATATATATATATACACAGGGTGTCCCAGAACTGATGGTAGTCCCTGAAAGGTAGTTGGAGATGAATTTCTGAGTCAAGTAATATAATTATGTAAGGGTCTCAGATTAACCCCTGAATTATTATTAATTTTTGAAGTCGGACCAATCAGGTGCGCCCGATGACCCGGCGTATCGCTCACCGACGTACCGGCGGCTCATGGAAAAGAACCTGATTCGCTCGCCTTTAAAAATTAATAATAATGCAAAGGTTGATCTGAGACCCATACATACTTATATCAATCGACACAGAATTTCACCCCCAACCCCCAATTTCAGGAACTACCATCAGTTCTGGGACATCCTGTATACGATAAAATGTACTATATCCGTGCTACGGTTGAGCCTGGCGGGAAAGCTCGAGTCTCTGCCACTCGAAAAAAGAGAAAAATGTCCCGAGGGCTTGGAGAATCGATGAGTTTGCATTAAACATCACCTCGAGCTTTTCCTCTCCCTTGTCCTACTCTCATTCTTCTTTCTCTCGCCCTTTCACCCTCTCTCTCTCTCTCTCTCTCTCTCTCTCTCTCTCTTCATCTCGAGCTGTCGTATCTCACAAGCTTCCTCATATCGATCTCATTTACCTACGTGTGCGCCCTCTGTCCTTTCCATGAGGTTTCAGCTGTTTCTCTCACTTTCCTCGCATCGAGCTTGCCTTTATTTGCACGGATTTCAACTCGTTCGTGATATCGGTCAACCTCGCTACACACATCGCGTATCACGTGGGATATACAATCGTTGCAAGTGGGCGCCACGGGAATGAATTTTTCTCAACACTCTACACAATTTCTTCCTTCACTTTTCATCGAGGAAAAACGATGATCAACATATTTCCAAATGACAGTTCAAATATTGCGGTCGTTCTGATGATCAACTAATACACGACAGCCAATCGTTTTTCATTTTCTTACAAATTGCCAATGGCAAAAAAAATCAAACCAGCATTTGCGAGTCTCTTGTCCTATCAGCGGAAGAAAAGCAAGAGACGAGTCCCCTATTGACTGCGGATCAACGTTCGTCAACACCAGCTGGAACAGCTAAATACGCATTATCCGAGAAAAATGTTAAAACTCATTTCACTCTGCTTTGCACCCACTTAAAAGGCCGAGCGCATCGAAAGTATCAGATGGAAAGGAAGCAGCACGAACGCGATACTGAAACCAACTATCAGCCGTGGCAATTGCGAATGTTGCAAATAAAATTGTGCATTGACATGGCGAAATTTCCCTTCGAATAGCGAGAAGTTTCGAATTGAAAGTGGAATAGAATCGTGGGTTGCATTCCATTTCAAAGGTATCTACGTGCATGCACACACACACATACACACACACACACACGCACGCATGCACGCACGCACGCACGCACGCGCACACACACACACACACACACACACACACACACACACACATATACACACACGTACACGCACACGCACACGCACACACACACACACGCACACGCACACGCGCGCGCGCACACACACACACACACACACACACACACACACACACACACACACACACATACACACACACATATATATTACATAAGGCCACACATAAGTATTCGCTCGTCGTAAAAAGCACTTCTCAGGCATTGTCGATAGAGTAGGAAAACGAGGTACCCTGTAGGTTTGCTATTGGTACCCTGTAGGTATTGCTATTGATGCCCTGTAGGTATTGCTATCTTTGCCAGCACCCGCTTGGAGTATGCATCGCCATACTACTACTGCTACTTAATACAGACGCTGTACCTTGCTCTAGAAACCTTCGAGTCTCAAGTGTGTGTGTGTGTGTGTGTGTATATATATATATATATATACACATATGTATATTTATAAATATACATATATATATATATAAACATAACGGGTACATCGTAATGAACCGTGACACCCCATGCATATTGAGAGGCTTCGAGTCACCACCTCTCTCACGGCTTCCTTCAATCTTGCATTTCGGCCCTAAAGGCACTAGGCGAGAGTAAATATGAAGCTTTCCATGGCAATGCAGCCTTCATTTGATTTTTTTCTCGATTTTCCTTACAGTTTTAGCATTTCTTGAGATGTCTGGAATGCCCAGGGGCTAAATGAATACTTTAGTTCAGTACAAAAATTCATATTCTACGCTACAAAGTGCTGGGTTTTCGTCTCTTTTACTGGACTACTTGTGCAAAGGCACGTTATTGATGAGCATCTTATTACCCCATTAGTAATTTCGTTACGTTACTAGTCTTTTCCGCTACTTCATGTAACGCTAGCAACCAAACCTCGCATATTCGTAACGCGTTATTTTGATTAACGTTCTTTCTTACTTCTCCAGGGGCTACTCTCACTACAAATGTCGCAGCTGTTGCTAAATATCGAGCTGAAAAACAAGCACGCGGAAAAAATCTCAGATCACCGAGTAATCGAACTAGAATATCTTGGGGTGGATTGTGCCTGGAGGATGAAAATGAAAACAAAAGCAAAAAAAAACCTTCGGTCCGACGGTAGTCACCCTTCGATTGCCTTTTTATCCAACAGTATCCCCCTTATGAGGGGGATACTGTTAGCCAGAATTACAAATTGAAATAGTCAGAAAATAGATATGAAAAATAGGGAGTACTGATAGAAAAATTCGACTTTTCCGTCTGTTTTCCTTCTCGCTGATTCTCACTGCTTTTCATTTGATCACCTCGCCGTCTCAGTTCTACCGATCTCATGTAAATTCAATTAAGCGTACCCAAGCATGAGCGGCTGTCAAAGTCTCGATTAAATCATTAAATGAACGCTGGTTTTGCTCCACTCCCTTTGCCGGTCGTTCGACTCAGGTCGTTTACGATCGTTTAATAATTCAGTTCCTCTTTCTCAAACACGATTTACAGATCTATGTGTATATATATGTGTGTATATATATATACTTAAGAGCCTCGTAAACCGTTTTGATGAATATCAATAGTCCAAATCAAATATACAGCGTAACATAATCGGCTACGATATATATGTATATGGGAAAAGGATATGTTAAACCCGTTATAAAAAACGTATTATTTATGTGAAAAGTATGAATATTTTTATTTTAATATACGGTACAATCATGGAGGTTATGTGTGGAATACAATATCCGATAAATGGCATAAATGGCATGGACTTGGAAGACATATTCTTTCAACAAGATGGCGCAACCTGCCGCACTGCGGGCAATCAATCAATAATACGTTTTATTGATAAATTAAAATGTCAGGTCATTTTCAGACACCCCATACTGTACTACGTAATCATTGCTATCGGTACATCCGGCCATTTTAAGGGTGTTTTTTTAGGGGGGGAAATACCTTTAGGTGAAGAATTTTTTTTTATTATCATGACTTTTTTTAAAAGGAAAGATTTCTTCATCGTTTTTAAACTTGGAATATGTTTTATTACTAACTTTAACTGTTACGTGGTATTTTATTATATTTATTAATTTTTTCAAACTGCGGTGTTATGGCACGGTCTTCTCAACAGGTTGCAGCGGGTGTTGTTAGACGGCGTGACATCTAGCGTCAGCGGAATTAATCTGATAAAAAACGAAGATTTTTCTATCATCAATGCTTATACGCAAAATATACACCAAGAAAAAGTGAGGTATGTTGGAAATAAATGAAATGGTACGCTTTGAAATAAAAAAAAAGAATTTCCCGGCAAAAAATGGCTACATTTTGCAAGAAAAATACTTTTTAATATTTTTACGAACTATTATGCCATGTTTTAGACAATAAGATTATAGAAAGATTGCTACTAAATTTTATAACAATCGGTCGACTAGTTTTGTAGATGCACGACACGCCAGTTTTGAAAGTGCAGAGAGAAGACCGTGTCATACCTTTGCCATTTTCAAAGATTAATAATTTTAAAAAGACATGTAATTTTATACCATGCAAATTTTTTGCTCGATCTCCCAGTGTGTTTACCGGGCTTAATATAGAGGAATATGAAAATGAGATCGGGGTAAATATTTTTCGAAGACAAACACGAAAGCCGAAATGTATACCCTGTGGAGATAAGCCGCGCGAAGAGTGATAGAGAAATAAAGAGCTGTCGATGGTGTTGACGTATGATGTGTGCGAAAAAATGCCAACTTCGTGACTAGCTAATGTGTATAAACGTCAATCTCTGCTAGTGCTATAATAGTGACATGATGAATATGCCATTGGGGTGGATCAGGAACTGAAAATCCTCGGTACCCTTGTCACATCCCTCCTTCGCTCCTTACGTACACACACACACAGACACACTCATATATATATATATTATAACGGGACGGAATTTGTTACAATTCAATTTATTTTCTCGGGACTCGATCAGTGAGGAAATTAATCGAGACTCTGTTGTTTTGTGGTATTTTATAATAAAATGTTGTTTATTCAATTTTATGGCTCGATGTAATATAAAAGATTGATGTATACAAGTGTTGTGTGTCTCTTTTGTGTCGCTGTGTGTATTTCGTGAGAATATTTGCGCTATTTCTCCGTCGGTAAAGTACTCGGCTCGCGGATTAACTCAGATGGTAAGGATGTTTGAACGCGGTCGCTCTATCATCCCGCTATACTTTCTTCTCCCGCTCCTTTGTATACTGTCGCTCGTGGCGCGCTCTCGTGCTAGACGCCGTCCCTGCGTCCCCCCTCTCAAGCGACTCTCTTACTCACGACACGGTGGTGGATCGCGGCGCGCTCTCGATTGACGCTCTACCGCGCGCTTTCTTGAAATTACTCTCCATGAGCGTAATCGATTATCGCGCGTCGGTAATCGATTACTCTAACTTTTGCTCACGTCGTCGGATGGCGCCACGTATCCTCCTGTAATGATTTACCGCGCGATCCATGGCTTGTGTCTATGTGGTGTCCGAATTCTGACCTTCAGGTTTTCCTGATACCTTTTGGAAATCCTCGCCGATATTATGTGTGTGTGTGTGTGTGCGTGCGTTCGTGTGTGTGTGTGTGTGTGTGTGTGTGTGTGTGTGTGTGTGTGTGTGTGTGTGTGCGCGTGTGTGTTGTCGCTTTGAAATCCTGATACCTCCTCACAATTTACAGGGTGTCCAATAGGAAGTTGCAGAAACTAATAGACTATCATTTTAAAACACGTGCACAGAATCAGAAAAGCCAAATTGCTTTAAATAGAGGAAACTCTGCCGTTTTAAACGCACATAAATAAAACCTATTCAAATATTTTTTATGTCAATTTATTACATCTTATAAAAATAACGAAAAAGTACAGTGATTAATGATAGATATTTTCGAAGTGCGAACCGTTAGATTGTGCATAAAAATCAATTCTCTTTTAAAAACTGTGGAAAACGGTGTCCATCATATCGTTCGTAATGCCGCGAACCACTTCCTGGATAGCCGCGATCACTTCTTCCACTGTGCTGGCGTTTTTAGCGTAACAATGATCTTTACTGTAACCCCACAAGAAAAAATCACAAGGGTTTAGGTCCGGTGAGTACGGAGGCCATTCTAGTCCGCCTTGAGTAAATTTAGGGTACCCCAGACCGATTACTCGAGTCCCATATATGCGATGAATAGCTTCAAACACCTCATGAGTCCGGTACGGCGTCGCTCCATCTTGCATGAAGTAAACATTTTTAATCAGTCCCCTCTTTTTTGAATAAGGGAAGAATTTCGTTTCCAAAAGCTGTTTGTAACCCTCTCCTGTTACCGTAGATTCCAAGAATTGCAAATAAATTTCTTTTACTGAAATCGCTGCCCATGCCGTTACTTTCTGTGGATGAAGGGACTTCGCTAGCGATATGTTGGGATTTTCCGTTCCCCAAAACCGGTAATTTTGCCTGTTTACGTACCCATTCATCCAAAAATGTGCTTCATCGGAATAAATAATCAATTTCTCATTAAGTTCTTCGGCTTCAAACATTCCTGTAATAGTGTTACAAAATTCGATGCGTTTCGTTCTGGCATGTTCAGTTAACAATTGATGTGCTTATTTTATACGGATGAAAGTTAAAAAAAAAATTTCAAAATGTTGCGTAATGATGATTTGGTTATTTTTAATGCTTGAGCAGCTTTCCGACTCGAATCATTTGGATTTTGTTTGAAATAATTCTCAACTTCGTTGATCTCCTCTGGTGTAGTCACCGTAACAGATGGACCTGGCAACTCGTGTCTACGGTCCTGGAGTATACCATACTTCACGAAGTTATAGATTATCCTACAAAAATTAACGTAAAATTACTTAAATGCAGTTTAATTGAATTGAAACACAAGTTGTGTGATAGATGAATATGAGTAAATATTAAATTCTTACCTTTTCAGAGTGTTTTCCCTGGCAACTCTATGAGTTCTAAACTTAGTACAAAACCCGCTATACGCATTACTATAAATTTTTCCCCTCGAGAAGAAGCACTCAATAAGATATACTTTTTCTTCCGTGGTGAGCTCACTCATTTTGACGCACGCGTACTTGCTTGAACCACGGCTGGAATAAATCTGCGGGGCCTCAGGTGTGCGCCTCAGAAAAAGGAATCCCTATTGAATTCATGGAGGGAAGAGACACTTATTCAGTTTTAGCAACTTCCTATTGGACACCCTGTATATTCTCCTAATACCAATTTTCTACCTATCCTCTCCTAATTTATTCCTTCTCGTTTTATTCTTATTGTTTTTAGTGATCTCTTTTTTATTCTTATCACGTTTTCGGTTTTTCTATTTATTGACTTTAAAAAGACTATGTCCTAATTTTTTCCTTTTTAAGTTTCTTCAGGTTCTCCTCTTTCAGCTTTTCCTCTCCGAAAAGGAGGTACTCTGCTGAGCGGTACTTTTTAGTCCACGTAAAAAGTCTAACTATACGATGGCGACTCCTTACTTCTCTAGTTTTTCAAGGTTCCCCTCTTTCAGCTTTTCGCCCCGAGACGGATGTACTTTGCTGAGCGGTACTTGTCGATCCACAAGGGATTAAAGAAGTGCCGTTCCTCCAAATATTCTCCTCTTTTATGTTCATGCTTTATTGTTTATTGTTCCCCTGCCCTTACCAATTACTCATCACACCCCCTTTATTGTTAACCTTTTTTCTTTACTTTAAATAAATTTTATTTTCACCTTTTTTTGTTGCTTTCTCTATTTTCTTTCCAATGTCTTTTTCCCCCTCCCTCACTCATTTCCTTTCATGCCTTTTATTGTTAACTTTTTATACCTTCGACTATTTTTGTTCTTTTCTGTTTTTTCTTCTCTCTCTTGTCTTTTCTTCCGCTTATTGTTTTGCGACCTGGAGTTTTTTGAGTTCATTTATGTCTTTCAGAGGTCCTCCTTTTTGTATCGTGCCCCTCCCCTACTCCTATCGCGAGATCATTCGTCTTTTTCCTGGTTTGTGGTGACGGTATCACGCCTGAGACGCACCTGTACGTCTCAATATATATATATATATATATATATATATATATATATATATATATTCTGACGGAACATTCAAATTTTGCCCTTCGCGTCACAAAAGGTCGTCGCGCCTCCGCCCGGCGATTTTTCCCGGGGCGCCAGCCGCGTTAGCGGCTCGTCGAGCGGTAGGTCGAGACGACCGATTGGTCCGACTAGCACAGCTCTTCTTTCGGTAGAGTGGCGGGGTCAGGGGCTAACACTTATGCAACAAAAAAAAATAAACACTTGCAGACCTCTGGAGAGAGAGTTCCAATTTTATTAACTCCGAGCTGTTCCTCGGCGGATGACTCGATACAATAACCATATAAAGCCGCCGGCCGGCATATCTCTCTTTTCTCTCTCTCTCACTCTCACTTTTCCAACAGGCCAACAAACACGTCCAACAACATAAAACACGCGCGGGACCTGCCACGTTCCTCCCTGCACCGCGACCCGAAACGATGCACACGCGAATGACGGAAAGATTTCTTTAAGTTGACGGTAAAACTTTTCCTTACGCCGGGGGCGGCCGTATTCCACAGGCCGACTTAATTGTCCCTAACAATTAACTCTACTCGTCGACCGTCTCGCTCGGATTTCCGTGGTCAAGTCCCTTCCCGCGAGCGAGACGGTTGACTCGAGATCTTCGTCCGAGCCGTTCACCCCTCCTCCGTCTTTCGCGTCGGCCGTTACCGCGCCAAAATTAAATATTGGAAAGTTCTTAATGACGATGACGGGTACGATGACGATGACGATGACGATGACGGGTACGATGACGATGACGATGACGATGACGATGACGACGACGATGACGATGACGATGACGATGACGATGACGATGACGATGGCGATGACGATGACGATGACGATGGCGAGTACGATGACCGTTGACAGGTGGCGGCCCAGTCTCTGTCCGTCGATCTTACCCAGCGCATCGAGTCTCGCTGCGATTCCTGCCCCTGGCAGTTACGCGACGTGTGAAGGTCGGGCGGACGCGCCGTTGCCGACTAAGGGGGACCGGGGACCAGCCAGCCGCGTTAGGTTCATTTATAATACGCAATACGTTCAAGCCTGAGATGGTCCCCAGCGTCTTTGGTTGCCTGACGCTGCGAGTCATCGAAGAAGGCTGGTACTGCGATGATGGCGTTGGTCAAGTTCTGACCGAGATAACCTTACTGTCAGCCTAGACAGTTGCGTATTCGAACGTCCGCCGATCAGCTTTACACCGCTGATCGTAGTGGAGAAGCGTTCCAGAACGTGAGTCAGCTGAATCATCTCAGATTCTCGAGCGAGGGCAATTGCCCTCGTCGATCTTAAGATCGACGAGGCGCGCTCAGACTGGAAGATACGAGGCCGCCGCGGTGAGAAGGATCTCGAGATTTCCGAGACTGCCATTTCCCGCTCGCCATCATACCACGAATGTCGCATGAACGAATAAAAAGAATATAATTATACAATAAAAAGAATAAAGATATCACGGGACAACAAGATAAATAAATAAAAAACGATAACGGCACGCTCGGGCTCCCGTACGAGGATGAAAACCGAGCGAGAGGGTCGCCATCAAAGTGGCTTTGGGGCTCCTCCATTCTGCCACGTGATAATATATATATTTGTTTGTGTGTGTGGGTCTCTTTCGCGTTTCTCTCGTTCCACTTTGAGCTGTTATTTCATACGCCGTTTTGCATCCATACGTAGTCGCGAGAACAAGGTTTCATTAACGAGTTATGCCAAGTTGTAACCGTCCAAAACGGCTCATTTTTAGGATTTTTTATAGAAAAACCAGATGATAAATTTCTACAAAAATTAGGTATTCCAAAAAGCAACGACCTTCTAAACCAGGTTATCTAATACAACAAAATGAACAGATTTCGTTAGCATATTCGTTTATCCTACGATTCATCGAAGGAATTTCCGAAATATCAATTTTAAAGAAATAGCGCTTGTTCGAAGGGGGAGTCCAATTTTTGCCAAAAAATTGACATTGTTCATTCGTCAAATCGAAAGTTTACGCCGGAAAAAAAATCCTTCGATCGAATATTATATTTTTACATGTAGGAACAGCTGTGAAAATTTAGAAAGAGCAATGCAGTCTTTTTTGAGATATTTTGCTCGCCGACTTTGAAAACGTACTTTCGAGACAAAAGCGTTTAAAGTTTCGAACAAAGCCCCGAGCATTTTGAAGCACCCTTTATTGTAAGCAAGCTTGAAATTCAGTGTACGTCATTTCACCGAAGTATAGACAAGTTTTTTTTTCATAGTATTAAACATGTCAAATATCGAGCCCAAAAAAGAGAATCTGCGGGGAATTTTACTGCAATTGAAAAAAATCTGCAGCTGAAGCACACAGAATTCTTGTTAAGACTTTCGGCGACCATGCTCCGTCGGAAACATAATACAGAGATTGGTTTAGACGCTTCAAAAATAATGATTTTGATGTGTTGAATTCGAGGCAAATTCATGACGACTCATGTCAAACGCCAGATGAACTTGCAGAATCATTAGGAATGATTTTTTTATATAAAGCATTAATTTTCACGAAAAAACAGCGAGAATTTATTCAACATCCTAATAGTTGAGCAGCTTGGAAATTCCGGTCATCGTGAGGCGCGAGACACCAAAAGTTCTGCCCTAATATAGTTAAAACTGAATAAATGCAAATGAGACAATAATTCAACAAAAAAAATACTTTTAATCTCAACATTTGAGGCTTGGTCTAATTATGCCACGTACAACTGCCAATATTTTACGTCTACGGTGCATAAATGAGAATTTCACAAGTTATAGATAACAAATGATGAAGGGAAAGGAAGTGAGTCTCGAACAAAGAACAGATAATAGATATCGTGAAAACCCGTGAATGTTTCATCAAAGTACCCTCACAAAGATAGATTTACCGAATAGAAAAGGAGAGAGAAAGGAAACAAAGAAGAAAAAAATGGTAATACTACATCCATCCTCTCCTGGTTTATTCGGTGCGTTTTTTTTTCACTACAACCCTTTTACCTCGTTTTTTGCGGGTTTAATTGTGCTCCTATCTTTTTTATTTTACAGCCATATGCGCGATCTTATCCTCCTAGATATCCTTTTAGCTGAGCTTCCGGAAGAGGAAAAAAATAATGGAGCTTGAGCAGCTGCCAGGTTGAGACTTCAACAGCACGTTGCACATTATGATTTTGTCACTTACTTTATTCTCACCTCCCTTCCCTGTTTTACGTTCGGCCGCATAATTTGCGTCAAACATTCTATATCAAATTAATTACGTTTTGGTGTTTCGCAACACTGTCAATTGAAAAAATGTACACCGAGTAAATTCCTTGAGGCGGTTGGAACAGTCCAGTCGAGTCAACTAACGGTTTATGATTTTTTTTTCAATGAGCTCAAAAAAAATTATGCGAGGTATAGATTTATTCTGTAAATGCTACTTCATGCTAGTCATGAAATATATAATTATACACCATTATGCATTTTTCTATTTTTATTACGTAAATAAGAAAAACTCTTGTGTTACTACCAACTTGAAAAAGTATAACATTATCGATGGTTATTATGGAAAAACTGCGTCAGCGAATGTTTTATACAACTCAGAATGGAATTTTGAGGCATTCATATTTATGCCTACTTATATTTATGTCACAAGATTATTCATCATTACCATTAATTAATTTTAAGTGTTGCCAAAATATGGCAACTTCGCGGACATTGAGGTTAGCAGCAATGCTCTCCATTAGCCAGCTAAGATTCGTATCTTTCATCAAACCTTGATGGTTCAATATTGAATAAATATGGTTCACGATAGGCAAGATGAGGATTTTAAAAAGATGTTTACAAACTCAGTATCAGCTGTACAGCTTCACAGGCCACATTTGCATGGGTAACTTTTTCAAGGACTACATGGTGCTCGGAAACTCAGGGAGTTTCTCATATTAAATTCTGATCTGAAATTAAATAAATTTAATTTGCGATGATCCATTGTGATCACCCGTTGTGATGTGTTTAGCGCCTGTTTAGTGATCGTTGTGATGTGTTTAGTGACCGTTGTTATGTGTTTGTGACCGTTGATATCAATGCAAATTAAACAAAGGTTTAGTTTGCGTCGATCCGTTGTTATCAATGGTTTATATTGGTTCTAAATGGCCAAAAAAATTCCATCGCCTGTAGCGTGAACGTATTGCCCATCTAACCGGACATAAAATTACATACATTAAACTATTTTTCATGTTTGGTTTTCAGTGGTGAAAACATTTTGAAAAATTCGTATTGACGAAGCATAGTCTAGACAATGACATATATTTTTTTAAATATGTAATCGTGAATTGTGGCTAACGCCCAATCTCCTTAATTGGTCGTTAAAATAATCGGCTAATTTGTCGAAGATATTTTCCGAGCAACTTTACAGCACGTAAAGAGGAGAATTAACAGTAAACATTGTGTTGAACACGACCAGATCACATCGATGTAACATACGTCAAAACACTCATTATACGAGCTTTTTGTTTACATTTGTTTATCGACAAACGTGAGCGATATCGTCTCAAGGAAAGTATCCATATGAAGGTTGAGTAAACTTTGCCCAACGTCGTCACGGTAAAATAGGATCCCTTATTTTTTAAAATGTTTTTTGTTCACGTAGAACTAGTATAATATGCACAGCTGCGGACAACTTTTATTACAAACAATTCATTATTTGTGATTTTTTATTATTATTAATAATTACTTCAATACATAATAATAATTATTATTATCATTAATTATCATTATTGTTGGTATATAGATTAAAAACGCTTTATTATTATTGACCTATGATTCACAAATACCGTAATTTAAAAAAGAACTCTCGTCATACTCAATACGATATATTAGAGAATAAATTTGGTTTTTTTGTTTACGACCATCCAGGCGGGCGAAACTAGGTTAGCCGTTCAAACGCCCATCTGGTGCTCAGTACTAAATATAAATGTTCTATTTCACCTGGATATTGTTACCATTTAATTAACCGAGGCCAATACTTGAACGAGTGGCTGCATATTTATTTACATTTTCCCTTAAACATTTTCAGCCATTTTCATTCATATGCATGTTAATGATATACCGAAACCAAACTACATCGCGTCAGATATTTTTTCATTCAACTTTTAAAAATGTTCACCGATTTTTGCGGCATCGCTATAAGCATCTTCAAGGTATTTTCATCAGTCGTCGTTGTAGCGTTAGCATAGGCCCCTGAATGGATCCCATTGCGGTCGGTGATATATTTCGAACCGGGTCGCGGTAAATAACGCGAAAAAAGCTCGTCATCCTCTCAAAAAAAATAGGGCTTCGGGATGCAGAGGTAGAGTGAGAAAAAAGGGGAATGAAAGCGAACAGAAACACATGATCGGGCACATAGACTCCGAGCGGCTGGCAATAATGAGAGGAAAGTGTGTCGCCGCCAGCTGCGTCACTATTGCCCATGGGCATTTCAAAAGTTTCGGCGATTTCCGGTCCCACATATATTATCACCGTTTGGCCGTTATCCGTCAAAGGAACCTTCATTTTTCCTTGCTCGAAGCTCCCATTCAATATTTTTTACTCTCTTCATTCCTCGTCCGCTTATTCTTCGTGCCTTATAGGGCAGGGCTTTTTCGCTTCGCCTTCCTTTATCGTGCCGAGGTTCTTCTTTGTTGTTAGGTCGAAAATATCGGAGCGTAACGTGTCGCAGTGCCCAGGGAACAAATTCCACTGTGGCATTACCTGCTGACCGATATACTCGTTGGCTGCGCGAAACATTTGGAAAATAAAAATAAGGCGCCGGAAAAAGGCAAAATTTTCATTCGTTGCACGAGAGGTGCAAAACCTCGTTAAAGCTTTTCGCTTTAAAGCTTCTTTCGCAAGTTGGATATAAAAGTTTCACCTCATTCAGTCGCTCACGTTTGCGTTCGAACTATTGGGAAAATCCTCTTCCTGTCTCTCACTCGCTTTCTACCTCACATTCGCAACCACGAGATGTGTCGGAACTATAACTGCTTCTACTACTGCCCATTCCTCTTGCCATATACGCACGTCGACCTTTCCGATATTACTATTGCTCCGGGTGAGTTTCCGCTATAACATTTATGATAGGTGGATGTGTGTACACAGGGTGTCCTGTTATGATCGGATAATCCTGCAACTGTCGATAGGTCAGAGCATGTCATTCTCTATGCTGTAGGACGGCACAAAATTGAGCTCTATTTTTTCCCCTTTTTGTCACCATCCTATTATCTACCTTAAGGGGTAAGGCCACTGTAACGGCCCAAAAAAAAGATTTTTTCACTAATTTTTTGCTCCCGAAATTGAAGGTATTTGAAAAAAAAACTTTTAATGGTGTTATCGGGCATACATTAAACTTTATTATAAAATTTTTTTACAGTAAAAAAAAACAAAATGGCGGTTCCACAGCTATCTTCCCGGGACATGTTTTGCTTCCAGGGCTCCGCGGCACGCAGCACCACTGGTGCACTTTTGAATCTAGAACAAAAAAAAACCATTAATCTAGAGGGCTATAGCTAGAGAATCTCGATCGGATTTTAAAAAGTATCAATTTTTGTGGATTTGGCGTGCGTTTGAAAAAAAAAATTGATTTTTGACGGAAAAAACGGCAAGTTTTTTGTTAATAAAAAATCAATAAATAAAGTTCTTGAAAATTCCGATCGACATTCTCAAGATAATGTAAATGTTCACATCTGGTTAAAATTTCAAGTAAAAAAAATGAAAATTGTTCGAGTTATGCTGCGTGCCATTTTGAAAAACCATGTTTCGAGAAAAACGCGTTTAAAGTTTTGCGAATAGTTTTTTATTGGAAAAAATTAAAAAAAGAAGTTAAAAGGATTTAAACTATTTTTAAAATAGAGGGTTTAAACTATATTTTAAGCCAATAAAAAAAATCGATTTTTCAAAAAATTTACAGTGGCCTTACCCCTTAAAGAAGAAAAAAAATCGCGAAAGCTGCGAGCGGTCAAAACATATTTAGAAGTCGCTCAAGCCTCCCAAAAAATCAAATTGTCATTAAAAAATCGATTTTCTGTTTCGTTCACTTCTCACCCATGAATTTTACGCTTTATAATTTTTAAATTAAGCTCGCGAAAGTTCGAGCCGGCCAATGAATATTTAGTGGTCGTTCAAGAGGTTCGAAATTTCCAATTGTCGCGGATTTTTTTAAAATTTACCTCACACTTCTGACCCGATAAAACGGGGGACTTATAATTTTGTTTACGGTCAAGAGCTTTAAAGAATTCTTTTATGAGAACAAAGATTTTTGGTTTAGTACTGTGAGGTAAATTTGAAAAAATTATTTCTAAAGACAAACGGTTAATTGTTCTGAAAATTTTACAAAGTTGATGAGTGAGATGAGTAAAACAAAAATTGGCGCAAATTGGAAATTTCAAAGCTCTTGGGCGACCACAGAAGATTCATTGACCGGTGAGAGCTTACACGAGGTTAATTTAGAAATTGGTTTGCATGAAATTTCTCCATAAGATCATTTTTCATAAAGTTTCCTTAACATTTAAGGTTAAAAAAACTCTTCTACATAAAACAAATAACCGAGAGTATTTTTCTTTTAACTGAGCGAAAAAGGTATCATTTGTAGAAATGGCATGCGAAAAACTAAAAGTAGATGATTTTTATGTCGAAAACCGTGGGACTTTTACTAAACTGAAATTCTCCATTCATAACAGGACACCCTGTATACATATATGTGTGTCTATGCGTGTGTATTATATCGAAGTACAGCTTTGCATTTACCCTCAGTTTCATCTCGTACCGTTTCTTTGTGTTCGGTTGTATCAAATTTTCCATTTTCCCTTTTCACATAGCACGTCAATCGAATAATAAGCCCTCGTGATTTTATATCGGACGAGAGAATGAAAAACCATAATATCCTCCAAACTTCATATGGGTTTCTCAAACAGATACCTGAATTTTGAATAAATCCATCTTCGTCATTGAGGTGGATGCAATGGGTAATAAAAGTATTAGCACACCTCGCTTTTCTGAAATAACTCTTCGAAAAAAAATATTATTTTCGTAGATTATTTTACTTAATAACTCATGGGATATATAAATACTCCAAATTTATGTTAATATGAATAATGAATGTTAAGGCGGGACACCACTCTGACGGGTTAAAAGAATCGATTTTTTGGCATTTTCTTAGAGAATACAGAACCACGAATGTTTGAAAAAATGTTGAAGTTAAAGTATTTAAAATTGACCAAGTTACAGACGATTCACGTGTACGAAAACTCGCAATCGCGTTTTGTTCGGAACGAATTTTCTCGACCTGACCAAAATCATAACTCTAGCTATAATTGTCCGATTTTCAATTATAGTAGTTATTGTGAAATGGTAAAAACATTTCTCTTTCCAGATACTAGATATACTACTTGCGCCTAACGCTTGGTGAAAAAGAAACGCATTTTTTTAACACAAAAGCACATATATTGAGAGCCTTTTAAAACAATCACCAAAAAATACAAAAAAAAAAAACAACAACAACCGGCCGCCGGCAGATGATTAAATGTTTTTCGCGACGTTTGGCGGTGGACACTCTACAGCTCAAACACTCCATCTGGAATCTAAAAGCCAAACGGATCAGTCAACTTGACAATAAATACGAGTCATTGACGATCGTCGATTTTTTTAATATTTTTTTTTCAACAACGTGGCGATGATTTGAAACTCGAGTATATAAAATCTAGAAAAAATCGGTTGCCTGTAAAGTCGGTTTACTGACGATAGTTGAACGTGACAACGTCATAAGAAAATACTGATGGAAAGGTTTCATTTTTCAAAAGAAAATTTTAATTTTGTTTGTTTGATAGATATTTTGTATGGATATAGAGAAGGAGGTAAATGGAAATCACAATTGAATCGATCAAGTTACATTTATTTGTACGCATAAATACAATTATGTCAATTTTTATTTATTTTTTTTACAATGTACATATTTTTTACAAGTATGAATGTGTTTGAGCAATTGTTTTACAACTTTTATTTTTTCATAAAATTCTTCGTTCAGGAAATCATTTTAAATTTACAAAATACTTGAATAAAATTTATTGTTTAAATTTCTACTCGACTGTTAAAATTTAATTTTTGATTTTATTATTTTATAATAATAAATTTTGTATTGACATTATTTCTTTCAGCAAGTGAACTGAATAAAAGTTGTTGTTCAATTAGTTACTTAATTATTTTTGCAAATTTAATTGTAATTTGTTGTAAAAAAGTAATAATTTTGAATAATTTATTATAAGAATAAACTGTGATTTAATTATTGTTCATAAATCTTAAATTTAAAATTAAAAAATTGGAAACATCATTAAAATTTTTGTAACTCTAGCTTTTAAAAAGCCCGCGGCAATGTGTTTGATATAGGAGAAAATTGTTCCCTTTGACGGCTGGCTGGTCCAACCTGTCATTTCAGACACGTTGTTATGATATGTGGAAGATTTAACATTTATGTTTTAATTTTTTGAAATCATAGCTACGCTCGATAATTATTTCGATCGAATAGTAAAGCAATTGATTTTTACTCATCGTGAAATAGTTCTGTTAACTTATTGTTATAGTTTTGTCAATTATAGCATAACCTACAATCGCTGCACTAGCGGACCGATGCTATTTATTTTAATGATGAAAGCACGAATATTCGACAATATATCACTGAACATATATTTAATATCGAAAGAATCATTACCTTTATCGCCGCAATTATCGTTGCTATAAACAATTCACACCACATTCACTTTTCACTGCACTTCATACTTGACGAAAACATGTACATGTATTATTGTATAGCAGCTGTCCACGCGGACGCATCGCTCATGGCTTCTGCACACTGCGCGCGATGGGCGACAAGCGATGAGCGATATCCAATGAGAGCTCGAATTGACGGAAATGCTCTATGAGAGTGACGTTGCCATTGGATATCGCTGATCGCTCGTCGCTCGTCGCTCGCAGTATACAGAGGCCATCACTCAAGTAGGAGAGAGACAAATGTCGAACGCTGCCAAACGCTGCCGAACGCGGAGGCCGATTGTACCTCTTTGTCGCTCGTTCCGCGCTCTCGCTTACACTTCAAGCCTTAAATGGAACGCCTCAGAGCGAGGTAACGGCGATGAGTCATGCTTTTTCGTGCGTGCAGCCGGCTCCATCGAATTATAAGACGTTATCACGTCAAAAATGTCATCGTTACGTAATTTAAAAAAAATGAAGATCGATTTTTGAAAAGTTCGGTAGGCAACGACCTTAAAATATTTCTCACCGTATCTCCTATAAATTTGGAAACAATCCATCAAGTGGTTCACGAGGTATCATGTCCACCGACTTTGAAAACAGTGTTTCGAGAAAAACGCTTTTGTAGTTTGAAGTATGTCGCTACTACCCAAACCCGGCTGCCTGGACCGACGCTTTTTTCCAATTTATTTTTCAAGCTTACTATTGCTGGGCAAAAGAGAGGATTCGGATTGAGATATTCGCTGCAGCTCATTCAATTTTAGGAATATTTCAATGAAATTTTCAGGGGTTGTAGTTAAAGGGTGGTACTATCGAATAAAAATATTCTAGAAAAATGCCATTTTTTACCCACCTATGGGTAGGTGTAGCCCATTAACTATACCAACGCGATGCCCACGTCAGTTCTTCTTTTATGAAAGGAACAAATAATTGATTTGTCCTCACAAATTTGCCTCTCGCGATTTCATTTCGTTCATCGGAGGGCAGCCAAAAACGACCGTTGAATCGCGAATGACCAGGCCTGTATGAAATGCCCGAGAAACGCGGGGCCGATATGAACGGTGCTCGGTATTCATGGTACAGAGTCGAAACGTATTTTCCGAGAGTTCCATTTGCATTGTTGCCTTAATGCGAAAGCGCATAAGGGTCTTTCTCGATCATCGGCAGGTATTTCGCTTTCCGCATTAATGAATTCTCCACATCGCACTCGCGAAAGTTGTTACATATTTGGCTTTTGCACAAATAGGATAAGCAGCGAAAGATCATTAACGTGCAATAGGCTCGTACGAGATCACGCTAAGAGCGAAACCTTTGCCCTATGTTCATAAAACAAATGCCACTTTGCAAATGTGCGGTGAGATCGTGGCTACACTGAGAAAAACGTTCGAACGGTCACCAAAAAAGGTTTCGCCAGTGAGCGCGAAGGTGAGGCGGATCACGCAAAAAATAATGTCACCCCATTGCGAAAATCCGCCATACGGATCATACGAGAGAAATTGGCGGAACGACGAACGAATGAAAGGGGACAAGAAAAAAATGAATCCCTCGTACTTGGAATGGGCGAGAAAAGTCGACACGGTATTTCGATCACGTCGAGCTCTAATGGTCGGTAAGTAACGAATGCCTCGAGAAGAGAGAGGGAGAGAGAGAGAGAGAGGGGGGCGGACTTTGCACACCCCTTATTACCGCCCCAAGAGCATGTTGGCCGTGTGTATCTCCTCTTTCTTCGCTGACACGTAATACTACGGAGTGAAGTATGTTAGACTGTAAACTCAAGGAGCAGTGAGAAAGGAACTTTTTCCTCAAACTTGGCTGATATTCCTCTCGTTTCCCTTGTGCAACTTCTACCCTTCAGTTGTACACTTTTATCCCGGCACCCCGCCTCATCCTTGTTTTCGCAATGCTCCGATCACGTGACGAGCAGGAGAGTTGCGGAAACTCCGGGGGGTGAGATAATTGGGAAAAAAGGTGGGGGCAATCGAAAAAATATGCTGCTTTGATTTTTGACACTATTTTCGACACTATTGGAAATCAAGTGTTTGAGGTTGTCTAAAAACGATTATTCATTATTTTAAGCAAATGAAAGTAGGGTGTCTCAAAATGATCTGAAATTTTAAATGGTGCGCCATTTTTGGTAACGAACATAGAGTATCTTTGACAACTGGCATCAGGAATTATTGAGGTTTAGTCATGGAGAATTACACGATCGAGCAACGCAAAGAAATTTTTATTTGCTGCATTGCTACTGCACAGTTATTGCATTGCATTGCAGAATTGGCCACCAAGATCGTGCGATTTGACGCCATTGGACTTCTTTCTTTGGGGTTTTCTGAAAGGAAAAGTGAATGCCAATGATCCACTGACCATTACGGAGCTCGAGGAAGCCAATGTACGCACCATTAATGAAATTAGTCCGCAATTATGAGAAAATGTTATTGAAAATGTTGTCAAAAGAGTGAACGTTTGTAACAGGGACGAGGCGGCCATTTATCGGATATTATGTTTTAAACATAACCTCCATGTTTGTAAAATATTTAAATAAAAATATTCGTACTTTCCAAATGAATGATAAGGTTTCTTAATAAATTAACATGTCAGGTCATTTTGAGACACCTTATACAAAATAATGAGAGCTGTGAAAAATGTCTTCAGCTGAAGGTATAGCGATACTTTCGAGTCATATTTTGAATCCGAGACTATGTGGTAGGGAAAATGGGAGCCAGTACATACGAATCAGTCAACTTTAATTATTCTTTTTAAGTAATCAACATTTATTAATCTTCTAATTTCGGAAACAAAAAATCAGTCTTTCTGATGTTAGCATACAATATGCATTTTAATTAAACCTTTTTTCAAATTTATTTTATTTTATTTCATTTTTTATTTTTCCAATCCATACCTCATATGCGAGGCAAGATGAAACAGCGTTGGGATCATGATGAGACAAGAATTATGACATCTTTGACATATAAAAATGGTTTTATTCTCAATACCAGCAATTTGATAAGCCAATCGTCCAAGTTCTGCAGCATTTAGTCCGAATAATCTTGCTTTCATATCTTTTGAATAATTTGTTAGTTCTTCTTCTTCCTCCGGTGAAACACCGGTTGAAGAGGAACCAAAGGACCTACAAGTTTCATTTCACTCTTTCTTATAGCTTTACCACATCGCTGTAACGTAGATAGGGGTATGTTGTAAAATATTGCTGTTTCGCGATAGCTTGTATTCATCTTGCCCCATTAGACGATTAACGAATTGCCAAAAAATCACGCAATAACCTTGAAAGTTTCTGACAAACCGTTCTTATTATATTAATAACTAGTACTTTCATTGTGCTTACTTACCTGTCTCTCATCAATATCAGCAACTCGAATGAACTGAAACGATGATAAACTTTACGAAAAATTAGATCGTTTGGTGAATAAATTGATATTGTTTTCTCAATCGAGACGCGTGCTTCCGCTACAGTTGATACTTTCATACTCGTTCACCTCCCCGCCTGCCCTTCGAACTCCAACGGAAGCACTGTGCTCGCACACGGTGTTTGGTAGCTAGGTAGCATTTGATTCACCTTACCCTGCGCCTTCGTATTGCCCCTAGTTCCCCTACGAACAAAATCTAGCGCATATCTATGATATTGCGTTATACCGGGTGTCCCAAAACTGAATGCGTTCTCTAAAATGAGGGGGGGGGGGGGGTGGGTGGGTGAAATTCTGAGTCGATTGATATAAGCATGTGTGGGTCTCAGATCAACCCCTGAATTATTATTAATTTTCAAAGGCGGGCCAATCAGGTGCGCTCATATTTAAAAATTAATAAAAATTCAGGGGTTGACCTGAGACCCACACATGCTTATATCAATCGACTCAGAATTTCACCCCCAATTCCCCATTTCAGGGAACGCATTCAGTTCTGGGGCACCCTGTAGACTTTCATCCCGGCACTCCATTTCGTCGTTGCTTCCGAAACGCTCCGATCACGTGACGAGCAGAAGAGTTTCGGAAATTCCGGAGGGGAAGATAATTGGACGAAAAAGTGGGAACGTTCGAAAATCTTCGAGGTATTTAATTACAACAGATTACCAATCAATTTCAGCAAGTGAACCTTTGAATTAATGAGAACAGTGGAAAATAACTCCAGCTGAAATTATAGCGATACTTTTGAGACTAATTTTTAACCCGAGGCTATGTGGTACAAGCAAAATCTACGTAGCATGTACGCACCTATGAAAATCTAGCTATGATAGTGCGTTCGCGCGTAAGTCATTCAATTAATAGAATATGGGCTCGTTATGCTCTTGCGGGCATAACGATGGATATCACCTCGAGGTGATGTGAATCTACTGCGAGAACTCAATATTTTAGCCCGCGATTTCTCCTCTCTGTAACAGCGTTAATGCTACGGAGGTCGTTATTGTGATTTTACGTTGCATGCTATGCCATACACGAATTTGGAATAATCCGAGCATGCACCAACCTACACATGCGTAACAACCTACCAATTAGTTATTATTCAACGACCTGTAAATATAATATTGTTAGAAATATCAATTTTAATTGTGTTATCTTTTCGACGCCGCGTTATTACGAATAATTCGATAAGAATAATGAACGAGTTGTAGAATCAGGGATATCAATATACGATCATTCTAATCGTTGAACGAACTGCAATTGGATGAAGAAACGGAATTGCTTTGAGTACCCTAATTTTCTTTTGGATGCACCGAGAAGAATAGTTTGCTTGAATCAAATGCTCTCTCAGATCCTCGACCGCAGACTTTCGTTTGATTTTTAATTTAATGATTTATTTGCTTTAATTAAGTGTTTGGATTAATTACAACGGACCCAGGAGAGAGACTGTATATTTAACTCTAATTGAATTTTATTTACGCAAATAGATTTTTTATTCACTGCAACGGAATTGTTTATTTGACATCAACATATTTTTTTTTGTTTAAGGCCTTATATACGGGATTCTGCCGATGTTGCATATTGGCAACATTTTTTTACAGATCACTTATGCGTATGGTTAAGTATATGTACAAAAAATCAGAAATATTAACAAATGGCGGAAATATAACATAATAAAGCAATGTATTTTTCTTGCGCACGCGTTGATGGTGAAAGTTCTCGGCGTCGATGTGGGTGTCTGAAAAAAATGAACATATTTATAATTGCATAATGCATGTATCTTCAGTGTGAACCAACAATATTACTTAAAAAAAAATATTATAACAAACATTCGGAACTTAAAATGTCTTTAATCAATTTTCTGTCGGTATTTTATTTTTTATATTTTTTCGTGTCATTGAAATGTTTGTTTTTGTGGTTCACACTATAGGTGATGATACTAATAATATGTTGTTAACATTTCAAAACGATCTGAACCTTCGTTCAAGAGTTAGAACTTTTATAAGGTTCAACAAGTGAATCGTGGAAAAACGGCTTTGAAGTTGGCGGTCGGACGCGCCGCGCGGTATCTATTATAAATGCAATCTTACCTTATTGTTTGAATTTTTGGAATTTTTCACTCCTGTAAAGCTTAACATATTCCTAACCGTTCAGGCTGAAGGAATAAAAAATAATTAAAAAATTAAAATATTTTCGCGTATATAAGGCCTTAACGGGTTACACCTAGCTCGTAGTCACAGATGAGAGGAATGTTTTTTTCCGGAAAAAATGTGTACAAATTTTCATTCCTTTTAACATTGAAGAATACAGTCTAGTGTATCTTTTACAATGTTGTTATTGAAAAATATTCATAAATGTGATAGATACAATGTGGTCTAGACTGAGGTTTGAAAAACGTCCTTCGTCCTAATATAATAAACGTCCTAAAAAATTAAACGCCATTAGATTTTGCATGGAATTATCTATAGTGCTTTGCTGAAGGATTTAATAGAATGTTGATTTTTAAATGGCTCCAGTCCGACGTGGAAGTATCGATTATAGGTAAAAAAAATCCTTCCTTTCAAAGACTGCTTTTTGATAAGTAAAAGAAGCTCGTAAATTTGGAAGTTGATCGGTGTAGTGATTTTTGAGATATCGTGGTTACCGATTTCGAAAAGGTAATTGCAAAAAAACCGCGTTTAAAGCTCGCTGGTTGGCGATTCCCGGTCAGCAAAACCTATCTACAAACCCCCATAACTCCCTCAATTTTAATCGGATCGACTTGAAATTTTTCGAGACTATTTTTTAAATGTTATATTTTGAGAATCCGTCGAAAACGAATAATCGATATTTTCAAAAATGTCAACTACGTGTAAGCCCTTAAAAAAGGATACTGCTTCTGATATATTAACTCGAATGGATTTATGATTAACTCGAAAATATTCGAGTCTGACAACCTTATTCTTTTCGTCGACATTTTTGTAAGCGGAAAACGGTCTTAAGGGGGCACCCCGCCTGAAAACAAGCGTGTCACCCCTTAATTTGTTTTTTCCCATACTTCTATAGTGGATTTTTCATTGCTTTTTTTGCATTACAAGATTCATGGTTTTTGTTTCATTCGAATCGGTGGACTGCTTGTGGGTGAAACTGCAAAACCACCCCTCGACACGCCTTTCATTGAGGGGTGGTTTTCCCCCTTATAAACACTTCCTCGCCGATAAACAAAATGCGTGTATTTTAATTTTTAATGTTTTCTTCACATACATGAGTTTCAACGAAATCGAAGACGGTCACTCAACCCTACTGCAACACACTGGGTCATTTTAAGGGGTTAGGCCACAGTAAAGGATATAAAATCATGTGCGAATTTAACCATTTTTTCGTATGAAAAAGTGATTCACTCATCAAATTAATTACACATCTATGTAGTATGAGAATCAAGCTGTGAGAAAAAATATATATATTTTTTTTCGATGTGCAAAACGGCCGACTACTAACATCTTCTTTTGCTATCTTGTTTTTAGGCTCTCCGCGGCGTGACATTTAGCATCCACAATTTTTGACCTAGAACAAAAATAAAAAATTTCCTCAATCATTAGAATACCTAGAGACGTACGCACGGAATTTAAAAAATATTGTTTTATTCAAAAGTTGTAGGTATTTGAACTCAAGAGCTTTGACTAAATTTGCACTAATTTTTTTAAACATCTTAATTCTATACTCTTAGAATTCTAATTATGCACATTGAGAAATGTTTAGAGAGAATCCCTCACTTTTTCAATACAAACCGACGAAAGAAAGGGTTGTTAATGGCAGGTGGATGAATTACTATCCAGGTGAAATTGATCCAGTGTGTCAAAATCATGGCCAGATATAAGTGTGCCAACGAAGTGATGTTCCTTGTGAGTGTCGGTTAGACTTTTGTGGCTCATGACATATACAGCGATACAGAAGTCTACGGAATAGGAGAAACGCCTGGCCGAAGCCGTCACACAGTAGACGCGCAATCCATTGGACGGCTTCGGATATAATCATAGCTCCACCGAGTAGTAACACAGCCGTGCATTCGGTGCATTCGGGGACCTGTCATACCCTCACCTTTCCCCTTCGGCCCGCCCCTATTATCTACACTTGCGTATTCGCAGGTTTACCTAGATATGATATGTAGTTTCCAAACGTCATTACAGATAGCGAGATCCGTGTGTCCGTTCTGATCAGAGGCAGCTCTGTCATTCTCTGGATCCGTTCACTTTGGTAGCCTCAATTCCTCCCTATGCACGAGAAACGAAATGTCGATATTGCAGTTAGCCTTTAGCCAGTCCAAAATCGGTAATGAATTTCAATTAAAATCGGACAGGATTTGGAAATTTGCACCATTTTGATCGTGCCTTGTCGTTTGAAGAGATGTACATACGTATTTGCGGAACTGTTTGTCGTAGGGAAGTTCATTAGGGGAGAAGCACCATATATCGGATGCTTTAGCAGTGAAAAGCATTCAGCATTTTAGCATTCAATTAGCATTGAAAATGCTTTCAAAACGATATACGTTTGTTGAGGTAGGCTGGACATAGGGGTCTGAGTTTTAGCTGGAGGACAGACGCGACTAACGCTACCCTCGCTCCACTGCCACTGTAGTGTAGTAGAGTGGGGGAGCTGCGAAAAATATATAACAATGGTTATTCAAACAAACCCAATTATATATCTCTATGTATCAATATTTTTTAAAAAATAATAAAAAAACCAACTCATTATTTAAATGTACCTGTTGTTTATTACCCGAAAAGACTGATTAGCTTTTTTATGCCATGAAATAGTTGCACTTTGTGTAATATCTGTGGATTTTTCATTTTTATACATTGATAACTAGTGGTAAGCTGTCGCTATTGCAAATTTTTGCTTGCCCAGCAACAAAAATGGCATAACAGTGAACTGATGTTATCTTTCGCTGCCGTGAAAAGGTATTTGTGGTGTTAAAAAGTGTTGTTTTCATTGAGGTACGTCGAAATGTTTTGTTTTTGTTATTTTTTATGAACCATAGCATTTATTTTACTTAATAAATGTATAATTTTCGCAAAAATAGCAATATGTACAAAAATATTACTGTTCATATTCGGCCATGTCAAATCTTGATATTGGATACTTAATCGAGCCTAATATTGGATATCCGTTAGTGCCAAAATGTTTATACCTAATCAAATATTAATTCATAAGGACTGATTGATAATAATTAGGAAGTTAAAAGAATAAACGTGTTTTGTTTTAATTTATATTAAAATAGTCTCCTAATGTTGAATACATGTCGTCAACAATTCTGAGTCGTCATACAATCGACTCAGAATTTCACCCCCAAACCCCCCATTTCAGGGACTACTATCAGATCTGGGACACCCTGTATACAGTTTTTAATAAAAGCATTTTCAATGCTAAAGGTACTTTTTATTGCAAAACGCAACCATTTTTTCGGATAGTTCTATCTTTTTGTCAAATCGTACCACTTCATCAATTTTCAACATTCCTCACTTTTTCTTGGTTCATATTCTGCGTACGAGTTTTAACGAAAGAACAATCTCCGTTGGTTTTCTTTTTGTTCAGATAAATTCTACGGATGCTACGTGTCACGCCGTCTGACAACATCCGTCGCAACCCGTCTAGAAGGCCGTGTCTACCTCCGCAATTGTTAAATATTATTTTTGACGTGATAACGTCTTATAATTCGATGGAGCCGGCTGCACGCACGAAAAAGCATGACTCATCGCCGTTACCTCGCTCTGAGGCGTTCCATTTAAGGCTTGAAGTGTAAGCGAGAGCGCGGAACGAGCGACAAAGAGGTACAATCGGCCTCCGCGTTCGGCAGCGTTCGGCAGCGTTCGACATTTGTTTCTCTCCTACTTGAGTGATGGCCTCTGTACACTGCGAGCGACGAGCGACGAGCGATCAGCGATATCCAATGGCAACGTCACTCTCATAGAGCATTTCCGTCATACTCGAGCTCTCATTGGATATCGCTCATCGCTTGTCGCCCATCGCGCGCAGTGTTCAGAAGCCATGAGCGATGCGTCCGCGTGGACAGCTGCTACACAATAATACATGTACATGTTTTCGTCAAGTATGAAGTGCAGTGAAAAGTGAATGTGGTGTGAATTGTTTATAGCAACGATAATTGCGGCGATAAAGGTAATGATTCTTTCGATATTAAACATATGTTCAGTGATATATTGTCGAATATTCGTGCTTTCATCATTAAAATAAATAGCATCGGTCCGCTAGTGCAGCGATTGTAGGTTATGCTATAATTGACAAAATTATAACAATAAGTTAACAGTACTATTTCACGATGAGTAAAAATCAATTGCTTTACTATTCGATCGAAATAATTATCGAGCGTAGCTATGATTTCAAAAAATTAAAACATAAATGTTAAATCTTCCACATATCATAACAACGTGTCTGAAATGACAGGTTGGACTAGCCAGCCGTCAAAGGGAACAATTTTCTCCTATATCAAACACATTGCGGCGGGCTTTTGAAAAGCTAGAGTTACAAAAATTTTAATGATGTTTCCAATTTTTAAATTTTAAATTTAAGATTTATGAACAATAATTTAATCACAGTTTATTCTTATAATAAATTATTCAAAATTATTACTTTTTTACAACAAATTACAATTAAATTTGCAAAAATAATTAAGTAACTAATTGAACAACAACTTTTATTCAGTTCACTTGCTGAAAGAAATAATGTCAATACAAAATTTATTATTATAAAATAATAAAATCAAAAATTAAATTTTAACAGTCGAGTAGAAATTTAAACAATAAATTTTATTCAAGTATTTTGTAAATTTAAAATGATTTTCTGAACGAAGAATTTTATGAAAAAATAAAAGTTGTAAAACAATTGCTCAAACACATTCATACTTGTAAAAAATATGTACATTGTAAAAAAAATAAATAAAAATTGACATAATTGTATTTATGCGTACAAATAAATGTAACTTGATCAATTCAATGGTGATTTCCATTTACCTCTATATCCATTTACTCTATATCCATACAAAATATCTATTTACTCTATATCCATACAAAATATTTGTATGGATATAGAGTATCCATTTACTCTATATCCATACAAAATTCCATTCCATTTACTCTATATCCATACAAAATATCTATCAAACGAACAAAATTAAAATTTTCTTTTGAAAAATGAAACCATTCCATCAGTATTTTCTTATGACGTTGTCACGTTCAACTATCGTCAGTAAACCGACTTTTTAAATACCATCTCGCTGCCAAAAGTAGTAATAAAAATATCCTAAGTCTTAAAAATGATATAGAAATCTGTGCTTTTAATGAGAAAAATCATGGAAATGCGCAATTTTTTCTTCGCCTAAAGGTATCTCTCCTCCTGATCGAATAATCCATAATATACCTTCGCTGTTTGAGCGTGAAACAGGCTCAGTCTCTGAGAATTATACGGAGGAGTGTGTGCATAAAATTTTAGCAGGTAATTTCCACTCTGTCATTACCCTCGGTCCTACCTCGTTATCCTCTCGGGCCTAATCCTTCGGTTAGAGCGGGCGCACTATTCACACGCTCCACCGAACATTGTACGGACTGGTAAAATTAATACGCGTTCAACGTATGCCCCCGGCAAACATTGAATCGACCGAGTCGTGCTGCTCTTCGGGAAATCTTCGCCCTACAAAAACTTCGTTCCACGGAATTCTAATGGATTCAATTTATTATGGCGAGAAATGGCTTACACTTCGGAAAGTTTCTTTCACACGGTAATGCCATATTTCTTGAAAAATTCAATCCTATTTGGAGCCGATGGAATAGGATAAAAAAAGGACATCGCTTCGAGAGTAACTACGCTGTGTAGGAGGACTGCGCGGTGTTTCAAGTCTCGTGAATCAGTGTGCACGGCGAGCGTGTGATAAGAGCGGCGAGCACGAATCACCGAGACTTTTCCGTGAAAGATAGCGATTTTGCAGGGAAGACGGCTCGCGCATTTGGACAGAGTTTCTACGCTGGTATATATACATGGCTTTCGACGGAAAGCGCGATAAATCGCATAGTTCTCTTTCCCTGAGGCACTATAAACATATATTTCCAGGGGGAATTATCTCTCTCTCTCTCTCTCTCTCTCTCTCTCTCTCTCTCTCTCTCTCTCTCTCTCTCTCTCTCTCTCTCTCTCTCTCTCTCTCTCTCTCTCTCTCTCTCTCTCTCTCTCTCTCTCTCTCTCTCTCTTTCAGGGATATCAAGAGTGGTGAAAACGCCGTGATTCTCTTCCAACGCAGTTACAGCTTTTCCACCGTGGCTACTCCAAGTTCATTTCGTTTCCTCGGAAAATCCTCCATTACACTTTTCTGGCCCTTTGCAACTCAAAATTCCAATTGAGTTACGAGCGGCAAACAGTTGTGGCGTAAATCAGGGACCAGTTAGCGGAATTGTGCATTTCAGTTGGAAGATTAAGGGACAGTCACTGAATATCGGATACTTTTGTTTGACGTTGAAAAAAAACAACCAATTGGCGAGACCTTCAAATTTTACGATTTTGTAATCTACATGTTACACACAACAGGATGCTAATAGTTATTTCACGCATTACATTTGAATATTTTGAATTATATTAAGTTTTACAAAAAATGACAGAAATCATGGTTTTCAAAAAGGTTGCCTATTATCAGATATGCGATATAAGGACCTAAACTCCATTTTTCTTATGACTGATATTGCGGGACGATTTTCATGTACACCTCCGCTCAAAAGTTTGGATACACCAGTCGATATTTCTTGCCGCACTAAAAGTTATATTTCTTCATAAAAAAAAAGATAAACAAATTTACCGAACGGCGTTTTGAAGGGAACAAACTCAGTTTTATTTTGCTTTTTTGAAATATTTGTTATGATTTTTTTTCGACCCGGTACGCACTTTTGTACGTGACGGTTTTTCGGCTATTTTTCGATCATCGAAAATTGGGCACGTAACTTATGGAAAAAATGTTTGTAATTTTTATCCATGATGAACTTGAAAGGGGTAGCAGAAACTCCATTTTGCTTTTTTATACGTTTCGTGCGATTTTTTCTCGCAAAGTTATTTTATTTTGTACTAAAAAGGACACATTTTTGGATAATGCAACGTAACTCAACAACTATAAGGTTTAAGAGGAAATGTTCCTGACGTAAAACGTTGCGTAAGTTTATACTGGATCGCCTGTATTTTTTTCTGAATTTTCCTCCGATCAGTGAGATGGCTTAACTCGAAAAATATGGCGTTTAGGACAGAATATCAATCGGAGAAACTTTTTTAATTTTCGATTTTAAATACGCTTGAACTTTTTCAGATCTTTTTCAACATTTTTTTTACAATGTTTTTTTAGGTGGGCTAGGTAATTTGGAACAATGTAAAAAACATTTTTTTTAACTCTGAAAATATTTCCACGTTATTTAAACGAAACACTGCAACATTTTCTCCACTTGATATTTTGTCTGTATCTCAATAGTTTTCGAGATACGACAATCAATTTTTGGACGATTCTACGAGTTTCGGCAAAAACATGTCAAAAAAAACTCTGAAAAAATTCAAGCAAATTCAATATCGAAAATGAAAAGAGTTTTTTTTACATTTTATCGTAGACGCCATACTTTTCAAGTTAAGCCATCCTATTCATCAGAGTTTCGAACGAAACTAGTGAAAACAAAATATAACAGAAAAATTCCGAAAAAATTCCAGACGGTCCAGTATAAACTTACGCAACTTTTTATGTCTTTGATATTTCCTCTTAAACCCTATAGTTCTTGAGTTACATTGCAGTTTCTGAGATTTGTCTTTTTTAGGAAAAAATGAAAAAACTTTGCGAAAAAAAATCATACGAAACTTTTTGAAAAACGAAAATGGAGCTTCTCCACAAAAAGGTCCTTTATTGTACATATCATAAACTGTATAAAATATTTATTTCAAAGTAATATAAAACAAAATGGCGGCTGCACAGTTTTTCTTCGACGAAGCCTTTTTTCATAGGCGCGCGGCCGGACCAACGGCACCTGCAATTTTCAATTTATAGTGATTATAGTTTTTTTGATTATTCGATTATTCGATTTTTGCAAAAACAGCGCGTTTTTTAAATAAAAGTTCAAAATTCTCAAAACAACATCGTACGAAAACTGTTTATAAAAAAAACTATGTAATATATCGAGAAAATCCTACGTACTTGCATGCAGAGTGTAATTGTGAATATGCAGTTAAAATTTCAAGTCAATCAGTCAAGATTTGTTCGAGTTATGAGTTCGCCCGACTCGAAAAATATAGTTTTGAGAAAAACGCGCTTAAAGTTTTTGGTACAAATTGCATCGGATTGGGAGGGGCTGCGCCAAAATTCAAAATATAAGTATATAGACATTTTTCCTGCCTTAATCCTTTGAGTATGTCATTTTTAAGATATAAGGCATCTTTTAAGAGAAAAAAAAATCGATTTTCTGAAATGTCTACAGTGGCCCTATCCCTTAAGGCGATGTGCCACACGCCAGAAAATATCGACGCGGCCTCTCGTTACGTCGGTAGTGCAGATCTCGCAGTTTTTAGCTACGAGTCGTTACCGACGGACAGCGCAGCGCTTGCGAATTCGTTCTCGATGCTTCGCACTGGGACAAAAAGTCGAAGCCAAACAGACGGAGATCGCTGAGTGTGCGCGCGCGCGCGTGTGTGTGTGTGTATGTTTGCTACGAAAGAACGAATGCATTCTCGCACGCAGTTCGGTCATACCCAGGGGGCTGGCACCTCCTATCCTTACTGTATATAAAAATGCTACGCTTTTTGACCGCTCTATTTAGTTCTACTGCTCCCCGTAGCGCTAGTAGGTCACTGACAATATTCTTATTACGCACGCGTGAGGCCCGCACGGCGTGCTTAACCACCACGACGCCGAAACGACTATTTTGATGTTTGGAGTTAAAGCCGCGGTGCGAAATTGATGAAAATACCGAAATTACTTATACTCGTGTGCTAATGTCGTGTGTTGTGCACGGTTGTACCTCAGGGTACCCGCGTCATCCTGAAAGGGTGCATTTTACACCGTACTAGCCGATCCTTGAATTCGAAGCTATGGAAAGTCTTCGAATTTTATGTGCGCGTGTGTGTAGATATGCATAGTCCCTGCGCGCGCATCAGGATCGTTCGAGAACAACTAGCGCTATGAGTGGCAGAGTAGGATACTACAAACAGAGGACATTTTGCGTAGCACAAATTCTGAAAGATGCCAGCCCTCTGGTCGTACCACGGTCTTACATACAGGTCTTGCAACGAAGTTAAATTTTCGTGGTGGGGGTAGGCACGCTTATCATCTCCACTTTTCGATTCACTAGGGGCCGCTACGCGTCGCCACTAGCAAGGGGAAGTGCTTTCCCCCTTACTTCCTAACGGCGTTGTCAGGCGTGTATGTAAGACCGTGGGGCGTACGCAAACACCTTCCATCTATGTGTCACACAATACACACAACTATGCGTAGCGAACATGGTACGCTTGTATTGCAAGCATGCGCTCGCTCGGCAGGAGAGCAGTGAAACCTTGTTGCATTTTACATTCTACAGGGTGCGCCAGAGAAACTCACTTATTTGAAAAAATTCCCGCGCGGTGAGTCGGGCGGGTAGAGGGGCGAGAGGGGGCGCATCTGGAGGGGGAAGTTCCCAAGTTTGTTTCTCCCTCCAGTCAGTTGCCATCATGCTCTGGTCTAGAGAGCAGCGGGCCTTCGCAGTCGAGAGCTTCTTTTCTAACGGTCGCTCACTTGTTGCTACGCAACGTGCCTTCCGCGCTCGCTTTGAAATTCCTCCTCACAGACTCGTTCCTGGCCGTAATTCGATTCTGTCGTGGGTTAACTCATTTCGGGAGTGTGGAAGTGTCGCTAAACCCAGAAATGGACTTCAACGGACCATCAGAACTCCGGAAAATGTCGAAAGAGTGAGGCAGTCAGTTGTGCGTTCTCCCCGGCGTTGGGCTCGCAAACACGCAGCTGCTATGGGAATTTTTTCTTCCAAGCTCGAAGAAATGAACGTTAGGAACGTGTGGTTTCAGCAAGATGGAGCCACAGCACACACAGCACGAGACTCAATGAATTTGTTGCGACAACATTTCCCCGACCGCCTCATCTCTCTCAGAGGCGATCTCCAATGGCCGGCACGCTCTCCAGATTTGACTCCATGCGATTTCTTTTTATGGGGTTATTTGAAATCTCTGGTTTATGTCGATCGACCACGGACCATAGCATACCTCAAGAACAACATTCGCGACGCCATTGCCAACATACCGATTTATATGCTGCAAAGAGTGGATACGAATTTCAAAAATCGACTTCATCAGTGTATGCGCAATGGGGGTCGCCATTTATCCGATGTCATTTTCAAGACTGCATGAAAAAAAATTGGGATATTGTATTCTCAAATAAAAAAAAATTTTAAACAATAATTGAAGTACTTTTATTTTTATTGACCTTTCAAATAAGTAAGTTTCTCTGGCGCACCCTGTATATGCAAATGCCATCGAATCTATTTTTTTTTCGACGATAGCCACCACCCATACTCGTTTCGTGGAAGGGTATCGGAATTTTCCCATGCTTTTTTAATTCATTCAAACAAATGAGCTCGAGCACTATTTGTAGCCTCGATGCCGTTTATCGTCAACGATTTAGATCCTTGCCAAAATTTCGATCGAACGCAATTGTTCGAAACTCACTACAAAAGAGTGGTAAAATTTTACAATGTTCATTATTTAAACAAATGCGTTCAGCATTTTTATCTGTGGCAGGGTTCATATTTGGCAGCATTTTTGCTGGTCAACTTCTCGAGCAATCAAGATCGCTAGCCTCGCTCTACGGAAGAGCGGTGAAATTTTGCGATCGCGCGTTGTTTGAACAAATGCCCTTGAATCGATTTATTTTTGTCGACGGCGGTCATCGGTGGAAATTTCTTTATGGTTGAACTTTCTAGCAAACGGGGTTTGCTAGAGACTCGTATAGCGGAAGGGTGTTGGCATTTTCCCATTCTTTTT
Organism: Ophion obscuratus; assembly: GCA_964007375.1. NCBI lineage: Eukaryota > Metazoa > Arthropoda > Insecta > Hymenoptera > Ichneumonidae > Ophion > Ophion obscuratus. The sequence continues at coordinate 50,507,369 of OZ023319.1, forward strand.
CAATTAATTTGAACAAACAAGCTGGAGGACTATTTGGCATTTCCATGTCGCTCGTCGTCGACGAATTCATTCTCTACCGCGATCTGGAGTCACGACTGAGATCGCTCGAGACTCACTCTACAAAAGAGTTGTAGAATTTTACAATGCTCTTTGTTCAAACAATTGCGTCCGGTATTTTTTTCTCTGCCATGGATTATCTTCGGGAGGTTGTCTGCGGCCGACCAAATTCACGAGCGAACGAGATCGACCGAGTCTCACTTTGCGAAAAAGTAATAAAATTTTATCCGTACTGCAAAAAAATACGTTTAGTATTTTTTTTCTCTGCCGAAATTTATCTTCGGCAGGTTTCTCCAAGGATCGAATTTTCTAGCAATGACGATCGGAGGTGTCTCGCACTACAGGAGAGCGGTAAAATTTTACTATCCCGAATTTTTTAGAGATCACCGGTGTAAAATTTTCGAAAAATCGTTTTGTTCGAAGCACTTTTGAAAAAACCTTGGAACCTTCAAAAAGTTTACAATACTCTTTGTTTAAACAATTGCCGTCGCCATTTCTTTCTCTGCCATGGCTTATCTTCGGCAGGTTGTCTGCGGCGGACCAAATTCGCGAGCGAACGAGATTGACCGAGGCTCACTCTACGAAAGAGTGGTCAAATTTTATATTTACTGCAAAAAATACGTTTAGTATTTTTTCTCTCTGCCGGGATTTATCTTCGGTAGGCATCTCTAGGGATCGAATTTTCCTAGCAAAGACGATCGCAGGAGTCTCGCTCTACAGAAGAGCGGTAAAATTTTACGACGGTGAATTGTTTTGAGGATACGAGTGTAAAATTTTCGAAATATCGTTTTAGTGGAAACATTTTTAAGAAGTCCGTGGAACCTTAAGAAATATGATGCATATTCGTTTGTAGCTGAAAAAAAAACAATTATAAAGTGGTTTTCGAGCTATTTTTGTAGGAAGTCTCGCGCGCTGAAAATCGTCTTCGGCAATGTCATGCCGGTAGGCGCAGTTCTCAACTCTTGGAAGCCTATTGTGGGAACAAAGTCACAGACTAAAAATAGTTTTCTTTTCGACCAATAGGTGGCATTAGAGTACGGAAAAAAAAACTTCCTCAGCTGTAGCGTCTATGAAACCGTTGACTTCAAACACGTTTTTCTCAAAACCATGTTTTTGATATCGGGACGTTGCAGAAACTCGAACAATTTTCGTCCAATCGACTTGAAATTTTAACTGAAGCTTCTTAGATTGCTTTAACAGTCAAGAACGAGCGCTTTTTTCGATTGACTGAAAATTGTAAAAAATATGTCACTTTTTAAACCCTATCCCTAAAAATTAAAGAAACAGAAAATTTCTTCACTTTTCAAAGTGTTTTTTGAAAGGCTGTATCAATGTTAAAAATAGTCGTATCAAGATTTAAAAAAAAATGAAGCTTCAAGTTTCTAGTTTGGGATGTTTTGGAAAAATAATTTTGTGAGCTATGGTTGTCGAGCATCATACGAGATAGCGAGAAAATTATTTTTCCAATTTTTTTTTCAAGCGATTTTTTTCAGTTCAATCAATGTATAGGTCCATTAGCTTGTTTATTCAGCTTCAATTTGGTTTTTTGTGATCTCTCTACGTCAACTTTTTGCTGAGATATCCGACTTGTAATGAAAAAAGTTCTTTTTGTCTTTGATCAATGATATCTGAGCAACCAATGATCGCACAGGAAATTAATGGGCATCTTTCAAAACTTATAAATAGTAAATATATTAATAAATAAATTTCGTACAAAACCCTTCCGTCGACTTTTTGGAAAAACAACATTTTTTTCACCAGTAATATTAATTTGAAAAATAAGACAAAATAATAAATTTCATGGTTTTTCAGTAAATTCACTACTTTATTACAAACATTGGTGGAAATACTAATGTTGCCGGGTTTTTTCCAGCTTAATGTACCTCCAATAGCCGTGTAAGTTTTTATATTGATCCATCGAACTGTTTTTTCGGACCGATCGATCACAGTTTCACAAAAGAATTAAAGGAACAAGTGTATTGTTCCTAAACATCGTGTAATCATGATCAAAATGAAAAGACCCATTTTATTCGACTTTTTTAAGAACTTCACAGTAGTTGCTTGTTAAATTAAAGAAAAAAACGGAGAAATTTCAAAAAAATTCGAATCTTTTTTTAATTTATAAAAATTTTCAGGAAACAATAGTGACTCATTGTTGCCACGATTCGTCGTTTGCGCACCATAATTTCACGGATCTTTAATTGCATTGATTAAGGCAGTAGTCCGGTCTAGAAATTTGAAAAAATCGAGTTTTTTCATTTTATTATTCCTTCCTTAATACGGTCGTGAAAACCGTTTATTGATATTTTAAAAATTAGCAGAGTAATAGAAATTATAAGCAAGCCGCGTGCAAACGTCATCTAACGGCATCAAAACTTTGAACGCGTTTATCCCCGGACTATGTTTTTCAAATCGGCGCCCACGATATCTCGATAGCTAATTGAAATCTCGATAGCTAATTGAAAAAAAATGTCAAGGTGTCGATTTTTTTCTTATATTTAACAAGCAACTAGTGCGAAGTTGTAGAAAAAAGTCGAAGAAAATAAGTATTTTTATTTTGATGTTGATTACACGCTGTTTAGGAATAACAAACTTGTTCCTTTAATTGTTTTGTAAAACTTCGATGAACTTTTGATGGAAAACGGTTCGATGGATCAATTTAAAAAGTAACAGGGTTATTGGGAGTACATCGAGCTGAAAGAAAGCGGCAACATTAATCTTCGCATCAATGTTTGTAACGTAGTGGTAGATTTACTGAAAATCTAGAAAACGTCATTTTTTGTCCTTTACCAAATAAAGGTTTAGGGTGAAGAAAAAATGCATCAAAATCAACGAGGGGTTGGCAGGAAATGTATTCAACTTTTCAAAGCTGCCCTTTAATTCCCGTTGCGACAATTGGTTGCCGAGATATCGATAATCAAAGACAAAAGGATCATTTTTCATTCAAAGTCGGATATCTCAGCAAAAAATTGACGTAAGGATAAAAAACCAAATTAAGGCTTTTTATCCTTAATGAAAAAATAACAAATTTGGAATTTGTTTCTCCCGCTATTTCTTATGATTGCGCGATAACCGTAGATCACAATTTGTTTGCCAAAAGATCTCGAAACTATAAACTGGACGCTTCAAAAGGCATTTTTTCATCTCGATGCGACCAGTTTTCACATAGATACAGCGCTTCAAAAAACGCAAACAAATGAAGAAATGTTCGATTCCTGTAATTTTTGGAGTAGTATATAAAAAGTATGGTTGAAAACGCGAACTTTTTAAAATCTCGTCTCTTTTTTTAAATTATTTTTAAGTTTTCCCTCATACTTAACGGCTAAAACTAACGTAATTAACGAACATATTTTGCTCTTAGTTCCACGATTAAATTTATGATAGTTCTACTGCGTTCCACGGAGAGGGTATGAGGTTGAAGTTTGCATCGTTGGAACGCAATAAAAATTAATATTCGTAAATTCCTTTTTTTACATTTTGGCAATCTTTGCCTACGAAAATCCTGTAACCATTTTTCAAGATATCTATTCATTTAGCGATCTATAATATAAATAATCAAAAATATATAATTTTCGATAACAATAAAAATATGGAAAATCAAATATAAACAAGACCTTTCGTTGCGTTCCAACGATGCAAACTTCAACAGCATGGAGAAGGTTGACTGAAAACCAGTAGTGCCATAGCGACTCATGCAACGCTATTTTCTATTCTTTTAACAAATAAACTGTTTTACATACTTTAATATATACCTAATAAAGCGTAAAAGTTTTTTTAACTATGTATTTTATTGCTTTCTTTTTAACAAATTTCAAAGGTAACGGTCGAAAATGGGCGTGTCAGCGGTGTCCTTCCTTTACACACTGGGTCACCTTGGCTCGGACGAATTTGAAATAGAATGCTCGCGTCCCCAAAATTGAATGTTTTCAATAATTTTTGGCAACAACTCAAATTTGGACTTTCCGAATTGCTAAGGATGGTAAGATGGTGACATCTTACCATCCTTTGCAATAAATTTAAACAAATACCTCGAGCATTATTTAAATACACCTTGTCCACCGCTCGCCTCGCAAAGGTATGCAGACAGGGCTGATGCATCAGATGACAGAGATACAGCCTGAACAGTGTCTTATTCTCCTCGAAGAGCTTCATCGGCAATATTTTTTCCATCGTACTCCAGTATCGGGCAACGGAAAAGAAAGTCTGTGTTGCGCTGGTTACGACGTTGCTCGAGCCATAGAAAACATATTTTCCCATGGTCTTTCGCAAGGCACATCTTCTGTTGCACTCCTTGCCACCGACACAATCAAGAACACTGTCAACGGCCCCCGCCGATATTTTCCTTAATTCATGCCTGTACTCGCTTCCACACTCTAGGACATGATCAATCGTGCTGGTCAATTTGAGCTCGTCGTTTTTCGATGGGCTGTAAAAACCAAAGATTGCGATGCCGTGAGCCGTCTTTGGCAATGAACGACTGCCTGGCCTACATCACCGCCGGCGGTGTGGATCAGAAAAGTTTCGCCAGGCGTAATACATGCAAGCTTGAATAGTTATATGTAAACGATGGCGTAATCCATGCATGGTGATAATTGCCGCATCTAAGTACACCACAATGATCAGGCTTTGTGATCGGGCAGAGCGGCCTAGGTATCACCAGCCCACTCGGAGCCCATGGTGAACGGGATTGTCTGTGGAGAATCGATGACACCCTCTCATGTCATAGCATTTTGAGCTTCTTTGTTACATTTTTGCTACATTTATGTAAACATTTCAAACTGATTTTTCTCCGCCATTTGTTCATGAAAACAGGTGAAACAAAGCTTAAAATGTATGCTTTTTCACTGTCGAGAGCATGGTTCTCGCCAAATTACCGAAAATGCGATGCAATGGTTAATAATTCACACTTTTTCGCATGGTAACCACAAACTGTAAATTTTTTTTCGAATTTTTGGAAAATAGCGAGAACCGTCTTATGTGCATGCAGGAGCAAACGTCCTGCATGCACATAACAAATTTCATTCCAATTAGTTGTTCCGTTTGGGACAATTGGCATTTCAAAATTTCTTAGCGGTCGGAGGCGTGAGGCACATGGCCATAAGATATTAAAAGGAAGGTATGCACAGAAGTTCAGCCGCGTTGGAGGTAGGACCTTTTCGGAACTTCATCCCAAACTTGAATGGTTGATAATGACGAAAAATAAAAGTGGTAGGATTAATCATGATAACTATAAGAATAAATATCGGCAATAAGATATGAGTGATCTGTTGAAATGACCGGGAATGTCGGATCTTGTGAGCTATTTTGTTCGCCTTTATTCGAATTATCACAACCTTTTATTCATCCAAAAGCATTTACTGGAATTGAACATTTTATCGTGTGCATCGTTTCGTATTATCATCCCTCGAGTCCTTGTCGTTCCATCTCCTACACTTATTCCACTCTTGTCCAACTTATTTTCACTTTCTTACCAATGCCTCCAGAGGATTATTTCGATCGTATCGGAAAGAATGGTGTCGCAATATATATACATATACATATACATATACATTCAGAGACACGTATATATATAAGCTACCCCCCCCCCTCTCTCTCTCATCTTCATACGCAGAATTAATTGAAAAAGCTTAAGGATGTAAACTGCAAATGTAACGTCATAAAACGTAAGAGGCTCGTAAGATTATCGCGATATTTATAACTCCGCCCTCGTCTGAAGATTAAATTCCCCGATCGCATACATTTTGTAGTGAAAAGCTTGTAATCTCCAGGAAAAGTTGTTTCACAAAGAGTCTTACTAAGCTACATAGCTGAACAATTTGATCCCTGATTTTTTATGACATTATCGATTAATCACGGTCTAGTGTTTAGTTTTCTTACTTATGTCTCGTCAATGATAAATGCATGCACCTTCAATTATTTCCGAAAAAATTTTAACATGATATTGTAGTAAACAGTTACGTTCGCGAACACGTTTCGAAATAATTAAAAGATTAAGGGGGGAGATGCTCCTAGACGTGGAAGAAATTGCTGATTTTCACTGCTTTTTTTTTTAAGGAAACATTTCTACACTATTTTTTACACTTAGGTTATGTTTGGTTACTACTTTTGGCTGTTACGTGGTATTTTTTTTTAATTAATATTTAAAAGGGGCAGCGATATGGCACAGTCTTCTAAACGGGTTACGACGGATGATGTGGGACGGCGTGACACGTAGCGTCCACAGGATTGATATGAAAAAAAACTCATGAAGATTTTTCTTTCGTTATCAGTCATATGCAGAATATGAACAAAAAAAATGAGAAACGTTGAAAATTGATGAAATGGTACGTTTCGAAAGAAAAAGATTGAATTTCCTGAAAAAAATGGTTACGTTTTGCAACAAAAAATACTTTTGTTTAAATTTTCAGAGACATTAGGGTCATGTTTTAGACAATGAGGTGAAAAATTCATACCAAACTTCATCAGAATCGGTCAATTAATTTTTTTGGCTATACGTCACGCCAGTTTCGAAAATGCAGTTTAGAAGACCGTGCCATGCCTCCGCCATTTTTACAGATTAAGAGTCCTTCTCACTTTAGACGCCAAAAATGGCTATTTTCATGAATTTTTTTGATAGCTTTATTTTATAGATATTAATATGAAAATTGTTACACCTAATAAATACATTTTCAAAATACATTTTTTATGTATATATGTAACCCAAACAAACTATAAACGCGTTTTTTTTAAACAACGTTTTTCGACGGCTTGTTGATAAAATCTTCGAAACGACTGAACCGATCCTTATGAAATTATAACCACATATTCTCTACAACTATAGCTGTAGCGCATATCAAGGATTTTTTTAAATTTCGATATTTACTATTCTTTTTTGCCAAAAACGGTGAAAAAACAGGTTTTTTATTTTTTCTAAAAATGTCCGCCATTTTGTTATTTTTGCATATATCAAAAATCGTATGATATACGCTATAGCCATTAAGGTAGTTCTGTAGGTACACGTATGGGCCAAAAGTTTCGGTCGAAGCGTATAGTAACATCTAATGCCTATACAATGCTGTTGGTTGTACATTTTTGGCAGAGCTTGTACCCTCTATATGTCCGACACATTCGCACCTCATGCATGGATAGGTCTCATACTCGTGTAGAGAGCGGCGCTGTGATTGTGGCAACAGTGCGATTTCCCTGTAGTCATAGCGTTGAGTTTCGTACAATCCGTCTTTCGCGAAATATTTTATATAAATTTTAAAAAAGCGTGAAAATATCAACCCAAATGCGATACAAAGGAAAATTTACAACAAAAAAAGGCGCTTGCTAAAAGACTGAAACCCATGTAGAGGTTGCCATGAGTTGCCCAATGTTACGATCAGGCCAATATTGGGACCATCGTATAAGCCAACAAAAGAGAAATAATATTGGCCCATTACTGTTCCGCTCTAAACTGAAACTGGCACAATATCGACCCATCCCTAAAGCCTGTCCTTGCCCATCTTTAAAACTAATAATCAGCCGTGATAGTTGAACTAAATTTACCAATTTAAAAACTGGGAATACTAAAATACTGACAATTCCATTGGCCCACTGTTGTCCCGTTATAAATTGAGAACCGGCACAATATCGGCCCATTACTAAAGATTATCCTGGCCCATCTTTCAAAACCAATAAACAGTAGTGATACTTAAACTAAATTTGGCCCATCTTTTAAATTCATTAAACAGTCATGATAGATAAACAATATTTGCCAGTTTTGAAACTGGTGATGCTGAAGTACTGCCAATTACATTCTCCCATTATTGTTCCATTATAAATTGAGAACTGGCACAATATCAGCCCATTACTAAAACCTATCCGTGCCCATCTGTTAACACCAATAAACAGCCGTGACAGTTCATCGAAATTTGCCAATTTTAAAACTGACAATGCTAAAATACTGGAAATTACATTTAATTAGTCTAAGCCCTTTATTGGCTAGGTGGGTCAGACCATACCTGCTTTTATTTTATTTAAGCCTTCGTTTATTCATTATCTGTATATTGTGCCAGAATAGGGAAATAACTGGCACGTCATATATTAATCGTCTATATTTTGTAGTTCAGCTTTTGTAATCAAGTCTTGGCCTATTATTGGCATTTGTAAATAACCAACATAAGTAAGTAAAATATGCCAATTTTAAAACCTGTCATATACGCAAATCACAATTTATTTCAAGGTTATTCCATGAAATATGTATCCATAAGGACCAATCTCGGGCCAATCTTGGCCCCATATAGGTTGAATATTTATCACGCACCCAAACAAACTCACGGCCCAATATTCTAGATAGACTAACTTCTAGATAGACCAACTGTGAAATCCCATCATAGAGCCAGTGGTCAATTTCTACATAGGCCCTTTAAGAGGGCCCACACAGGGCAAAGTGCAATTACCAACAAAGTGCAATGAATTAAATCATTGGCCCAATAATTGTTGGCTCTGTTGGCCGATATCGGGCCGTTCTTATCATTTGTACAAAGGCATCTCATTGGTAAATACTTACGGCCCAATATTCTAGAAAGGCTAACTGTGAAGGCCCGTCCCAGGCCCAACGGTCAATCTCTACATGGGAAGCTGTGGCAGCCATCTGTCAAGCAAATGCGGTTAAACGCGACGAGAATAACCATAACCTCAACGATCAGCAACAAAAATTCGCTGTTTAAGGATGTCGGATCGTGGTTTTGCAACACCTTGGCGACAGTTTAAATTGTACTCGCTGTAACAAAGACAAATACATGCATAAATACATGCATAAATTGAACAAATTAAATTTGTTTGCAGAATAAATTTATTTCACATCCGTCTCAGAATTACTAGAACTCGGGAAAGAAAAACACGCTTGGAGTTCCCAGACCACGCGCCGATCAGCCGGCTGCAGCGTACACTGTTGCCATTCCGTTACAGATGGTTGGCCCCGAATTCGGTCTAGAATAAAATTACCACTTTCCATAAGTCGATATCTCCGAAACTAAACGTTCAAAGTTCGTCATTTTTTAAAAATCAATCCCTCAATAGTATTGCGTACGTGTGCGTTTTTATTTTAAAATCCTAAGATCCGTTTAGAACCTATATCGAGAAATGCGAGCAAACTCCTCTCGGTTTACGTGTTAGGCATAGGGATCGCGTACAAAAATACCCATATTCAATTGCAATTATCTCATGAGCTAAACGATGAAACGAATTGAATTTTTGGGCATCAGTCCATGAAGGTCATATCTACACCATACTTAGATTTTAGCCAATTCCTAAGATTTGACCGAAACTACAGAACTACCTTAACATGCTGAATCTAAAACCGTTTGATTTTTTTGTTTCGGATGATCCATCTCCAAGATTTCATCAATAGCGCCGACCGACAATTTGTTTAGGTCATTTTTTTTTAATACCATTTTCCTCTATAAATAGTGACTTGAATAAATAATTTTTGTTATGTCTTTCGAAAGTGTATTTATTGAGTGTAACAACTTTTATATCAATATCTATAATATAAACCTATCAAAAAATGCATGAAAATTGCCTTTTTTAGCGTCTAAAGTGAGAAGACCCCTTAATAAAAAAAAATACCATGTAACAGTTAACAGTAGTAATAAAAGATACCTTAAATCTCCAAAATGGTGAAGAGATTTTTCCTTTAAAAAAAATCCTAAAAATCAGCAAATTTTTTCCTCGCCCAAAGATATCGCCCTCTTTGAGCTTATTGTAACGGCTGAAAGGAAATTTAAAGTTAGAATGTAGTTAACACTTTCACTTCGGATTTTTCGGAATTTAAAAATCATGTCGAGTTTACATTTGTAAAACTACAGTGCAAGCATTTGGAATTTTTTAAAAGAAAAAGTTAGCTCGTCTGATAAAATAATTAATGAAATTCTTTGCCGACTCAACGAATGAAAGGCGTCAATGAGCTTCTATCAGCAGTGTGCTAACGATTCGATAAGCCGGGCTACATAACATGAATTCGTGAAAAATCAAAATATTTCATAAATTCCACAGAGGATATGAGCGTTTTTTCCCTCGTATCTCTCATTCCTGCAGCCCGCGAATTACCTCCGCGCTGATGACTATAAGCACGAGAGATGGGAAATATTACGGACGAGTGAAAAACAAATTCGCGATATCAATATTGACCGAATATTTTGCGCATGACAAATATGAAATTTGAATTTGGCCAAAAATATTAATATTCGTGGAGGTATGAGATGCTGTGCAGGGGTGAAAAAAAACAGCCGCACGAACGGTTTCTCATGCCAAGCAGCATCGGTATGGGCCGATACTTGGATGGGTGACCGCATGGCTTACGTGTCGATTACAGAGTGAGAGGCAGTTCCACTGAGTTTCTGATGGTCACACCACGGAGCCATCGGTCTCTATCCGTACATATTTTCCAGTTTCCCTGTGTCCTCCTGCAAACGCGATGAAATTAGACGTATCGCATTTGCACACTGTTGCAAAAATGTCCTCAAGAGCATATGAAAAAATAATACAGATGAGAAAAAGAATGCTCAGCAAAAAGTTTCGACCTACACGTGGAAAATGGTTTGAAGTTTGCGTCGTTGGACTGCAACAAAAATTCATTTAAATTTATTACTTTCATTATTTTCTAAAATCGTATTTGGCAGATTTAGGTTGTCGATCGTTAAATAAGAATCCAAAAAAATATTTCCGTGATTTTCGTAGCTTGAATCTGCCAAAGGAAATTAGGGAACAGAAAAAAAATCATTTTTATTGCATTCCAACGATGCAAACTTCGACGTCATTTTTGCACCCACCACACACTCGAAAATGCTTGTTTCAATTATACGGGAAATTAATATTTTCATCGATTTTTCGTGCTTTCAGGATCGAGTCTGGCGAGTGTGGTAGCGGGAAGCAGTAAACCGACGAGAGCCTGGGACAAGCCATATTTCGATGATATTTCGCCCAGGAACGTGACGGCCATCGTAGGCCAAAAAGCCGTGCTGAGTTGCCATGTCAAACATCCGGGAAATCGAACGGTGAGTGAAAAACATTTTTTATCCATCGATAGCTTACTTGCTCCTCTATCTACATATATATCACGTCACATATACGAAAATAGATCGAAACAACGTTCCTCTCCAATTTCAACTGCGAAAAAACAGTTCACCAATAATCACAAATCACAACAATCGTCGGAACAATGTAATGTTCAATATCGTCGCGATCCATTTTCATCGACGAATACACTACCAATGCATTTGGATCGTATGCCTGAAAAAAATAATTATTTTCAAATAACGCAATCCTCTCAATGGGGGAAAAAACAAAGGTAATTCAGGAACAATAACTTTGGACCGTACGTCCCTTTAGGTGCATAGCTGCGTCAATTAAAAGCGAAACGGACCCCCCCCCCTCCCGTTCGCACCCTCTAATTGTATCGCTTTGGCAACGGAATAAAATTGAAACAAAACAGAATTAAAAAACGGATAGAATGAAACCCAAACGAGGATGAATGAGAGGCGAGGGAGGAGCCATAGGTTAAAGAGTAGAAGAAAGGAATTGGTCGGGGTGAAAAACCCGCAGATGGAAAGGGGTGGTGGGGAATTCGCAGCGTGCCAGGCGTGCCGCACTCCGGCACCGTCGCCGATAAGCGCTTTGGGATTTGCATTTAATCGCGAGTACCTATATAGCCACATCGATTTATACTCATTCACGTACATATACAGGGTGTCCCAGAAATAAATACGTTCGCTGAAATGAGGGGCTTGGGGTCGAAATTCTGAGTCGATTGATATAAGCATGTATGGGTCTTAGATCAACGCCTGCATTATTATGAATTTTTAAAGGCGAGCCAATCAGGGGCGCCTGATGTGCCGGCGTATCGCTCACGGACGTACCGGCGGCTCATCGGGCGCACCCGACTGGCCCGCCTTTAAAAATTCATAATAATTCAGGGGTTGATCTGAGACCCATACACGCTTATATCAATCGACTCAGAATTTCAACCCCCCCCCCCCCCCCTCTTCGGGGACCCCATCAAGTTCTGGGATTCCCTGTATATACGTACACATTTATACAACGTTATCTGCATATGGTACGGAACATTCTCCTACGACAGTGATAACAGTTGAACCCCTTCATGGAATAATCACGAATGTTCACAGTGCCATACGTACATGCGCGTACAAACACACATACATGCACAATATTTTTTTTCACAGGCTCCATATATATCTGATCACTTTCTATGCACCAATACTTTTTTCTCGAGAACAAATCGTTCCATTTTATATTGGATCATTCTTCGTGGATAATGTCGCTCAAGCTTACACGATTACTTAACGAGATACTTCATTCCATCGAATTCGTAGTCCAACGAGCGTAAATGAAGCTTATTGTACTATGTTTCGAAAATAGAACGAACGGATCACCGAAATTCGAGGGAAAAGCCGATAATTGGCAAATCGACTGCCTTGCAAACGAATGCCTCAGGAAATGAATAGAGGACGCTGGAAAAATGAACGAAAATGTGAATAAAAAATTTTGATTCATTATTGCCAGTAGGGGAAAAGGGGGTAGCCCCAGCCAGTTTTCTATTTTTATAATTATGCCGCAAATTAAGGGTGGAGTAATAATCGGAACTGCACAAATATCATTACTAAGATATATTTTAATAGAATATCGTACAAATTTTTTCGCGATCTTAATTTTTTTAACATACTCAAATCAAATTTTCGGCTATATGACCCACACTACTTTGAAAAAGAAACTTTCAAGAAGTCCCAAAAAAATTTAAGTTAAAAAATTAAATCGTTTATTTATAAGAACGGCTTTCGTCGCTGAGGTGCAAACAACCTCAGTGTGCCGAGTAGTACGTCTCTCCACTGAAGTGGGCCGAATGAGGGTTATTATTATAGCGGAAGTACATTTTTTTGTTTTTCATTTCACAATCATCTGATTGTGATGATGATCTGATGATCTCATCCTAGTTGCCAGAACCACCTGCACCGATTGGCCACGCAACAACAGCATAATTTTGTTCAAATAATAAAAACTTCAATGTTTATCAGAATTTTTCAAGTAAAAAAAACCTTAACCTTGGCAAAACTATATATCAGAAGTGTGTAAAATCCCGACCTTGTCATCCGCATACTCTCAGCGGTAAAATATTGAAATCCGTTGAGTAGTCTGTATTGATGAGCGATATATATATATTTGTATATATATGGAGAATGGTAATGTTGAAGACACGTAACTTCATGGACGACCCTCAATGTTGGCACTTGTCGCGATGCCCAACATTATCTAAACCCCAATGTCTCCAAAATCCCCTCCAGATAGTATAAAAATATGTATACAGGGTGTCCCAGAAGTAACGTACGCCCTTCTAGCAGCTGGTACGAAAAAAAAATTCTGAGACGAAAAGCCCTCAGTAATTTTTTTATCAGACGCATAGATAATTAATTACGAATTAAAATCAATAGCCAATCAGGTGCGCGCTACAGCGGAAAGGCAGCGTAGAGGGAAGGGATAGGGGAATGCGTTGTAATTGCGTGCGCCTGAAAATGTGTGCGGAGGGAAAATTCCGAAAGCATGTGTGCAAGTGGGTGTGTGAGATTGTGTGTGTGTGTGTGTGTGTGTGTGTGTGCGCGCACGCGCGCATACGGGTGTGTACTTGCGAGAGTGTGTGTGCGTGTGTGCAAGTGTGTGTGTGTGTGCAAGTGTGTGCGTGTGTGATTGAGTTCGTGAGTGTGCGTATGCAAGGGTGTGCGTGTGTGCATGCATGCGCACGCGCGCGCGTGTGTGTATGTGTGTGTGTGTGTGTGTACAAATGTATGCGTGTGTGTGTGCAAGTGTGTGCAAGTGTGTGTGCTTGCGCTTGTGTGTGTGTGTGTGCGTGTGTGTGTGCGCACGCGCGCATACAGGTGTGTACTTGCGAGAGTGTGTCTGCGTGTGTGCAAGTGTGTGTGTGTGTGCAAGTGTGTGCGTGTGTGATTGAGTTCGTGAGTGTGCGTATGCAAGGGTGTGCGTGTGTGCATGCATGCACGCGCGCGCGTGTGTGTATGTGTGTGTGTGTGTGTACAAATGTATGCGTGTGTGTGTGCAAGTGTGTGCAAGTGTGTGTGTCCTAGTGTGAGTGTACGTGCGCAAACGCGTGTACGTGTGTGCACACATGCTTTCGGAATGTTCCCTCCGCACATATTTTCAGGCGCACACAATTACAACGCATTCGCCTATCCCTCCCCTCTACGCTGCCGTTCCGCTGTAGCGCGCACCTGATTGGCTATTTATTTAAATTCATCATTAATTATCTATGCGTCTAATAAAAAAATGACTGAGGTCTCTTCGTCTCAGAATTTTTTTCCTACCAGATGCTAGAAGGGCGTACGTTACTTCTGGAACACCCCGTATAGGAAAAAGGGGGGTAGCGCCGGCCAGTTTTCTATTTTTATAATCATACCGCAAATTAAGGGTGGAATAATAATCGTAACTGCACAAATATTATTACTAATATATATTTTAATAGAATTTCGTACAAAAAAAATGATACATTATCAGAAACTTGAAAAAAAAAAAAAATTATTTTAAACTTTGGCTTGAATTCGGACTCTCCAGAAAAGTGGCGGGTAGGTCCGGCCACCATGATATTTAACATTGGAATCGATATTTGGCGACACAAACGTCACATGTGTAGTAGAAATCGCCTGGGTTTATATTGACACATGCCTCATGAGCCCAGTCTTGGCATATTTGGCATTGGATCCAGTCTTCGTCAAATGTTTCGCTACAAATGATGCATTCGGTGTTTTTTTTTTGGCACGCGATTTCGATCCAGCTTTCTCTTCTGTGAGGTTCTTCTTTTTTTTCATCGCGATCTTTGAATTCTTCTTTGGAACTGTTGATTTCTCAATCAGCTCATTTTGATAAGGAGATGATGTTAAAATCTTACTTCTTTGGGTTCGTGTTTTTCGAACGGACAGTCTCTTCTCTGAGGCGTCTGGTAGAGGCAACAAAGTATTTAGTACATGTTGCCGGGCTGTAGACGGGCATGTCGATGTTATTGGATGGTTATCGCGATCTTCAGGTAGTGGGATATCGGTCAAAGCAGAACGTAAAAAGTCCAAGTCTTCTTCTATTGTTCTTTTCATATTTTCTTCGCTCCAATTTCCTCGTTTTGTGGTTCTGCCTTTGAACTTAGGCATTTTGACGCCCACCTACGAAAACAAAGGACAGGTAATTGCAGTAAACCTTTTTTTATGAATTTTCGACAAGAAATAGGCCTTTCAATGTATAGTCGGAGCTACTCGCCAAAGTGGTAGCCGGAGCTGCCCGATTCAATTTTGAGCAAAATCATAGCTTTAGCACCAAAATAAATATTAATTTTTCCAAACGGAAAAAATATGTAAGATATAATGTTTATACTAAATATTAGCCAGTTAAAAAATATAATTACTTACGTTTTTTCAACGGTGCACTTTTTTCTACGTTGAGCGTGTCGTGATCGTGTCTCACACAAATCAGTATTGACGCTTTCACGACCGAACACAAAGACAAGTCGAGTTTTACGAGTCGCACGTTTCTGGTAGGACACAAAAGAACACAGGAAAATGAAAACATTAATAGTAAACGCAAAGCGAGCATACATCATAGACATGACCGGGGCTACGCGCTGGCCGGAGCTACCCCCCTCGCCCCTATACACTGGAAACCAATTACTTGGGTTCGCCAAATCCGTCGTTGAGGGCTGTCGACAAATTGTTTAGTGGAAAAATAGAATATTAGGTTATTTTGAGAATGATTGTTTTCACAGAAAATAGCTCACTTTGGGATTTTTTTAGAGAATCGTAATGATACATTCCTACGAAAATTAAGTATTTGAAAAAGTATCCCCTGAAGAACAGACTGTAATTTTTTTTTGGGTAAATGTATTTCATTATAATCGATTTACAGCCATTGTCCGGAAAGCACCTCGCGAAAGTGTCTTTTGCGATAAGCAATGCCCTTCCGAATCAGGTTATCTAATATAAAAAAAACAACCAGATTTCGTTAGTACAATAGTTTATCCTATGATTAATCGAAGGAATTTCCGAAATATCAAATGAAAAAAAATGGCGCGAGTTCACAGTGGGTCTAGATTTTTTACAAAAATGGGCCTTTTTCGTTCATCAAACCGAAAGTATACATCGGAAAAATATCCTTCGATCAAATACTATATTTTTACATGTAGAACGAGCTCTCAATTTTTTTTAGAAAAATCGATACTGTACGCGGGCTCAATGTTTCGTTGGCCACCTGCGATTCCATAATTCCTTTGATTCAAATCACTTTTTTATCTTTGTAGACCGTTCGTTGATGATTTTTCGTGAATCATATGATTTTTATAAGTACCCGGGAATTTAGGATGATTGGTCAACGTCGAGGTATCAGTCATTATTTGCCATAGAAATGACATGCAATAAAGTAGCTGACAAGATCAGGAAGACCAGAGAAGCAAGAGAGAGAGAGAGAGAGAGAGAGAGAGAGAGAGAGAGAGAGAGAGAGAGAGATATGTCGATATTTATTAAATGCTCTGAGACTAGTTGTCCTCTGGCACTTGATACATATTATATAATTAAGATATTGGTCTAGAACCGCATTACATAACTTGACTAGATTTCGATGGCACCATACAATGCAGGGATTCGCTTCACACGCAGTCCAATCCAGTACACTCACGCACTCACATTACTTTAGTCCACGGGCATCCCTAAATGGTATCAGCCTTCAAAAGTTCAAGTATTGCTGTGCTGAAAGCTTCCCTGCTAAGTTGAAGGCTGTTCAGGGGAAGAGCGTTTACGAGATATGTTGTGGCTACCTTTGCTCCCTGTGGCTACCAAGCTCACTTTGGGATTTTTTTAGAGAATCGTAATGATACATTCCTACGAAAATTAAGTATTTGAAAAAGTATCCCCTGAAGAACAGACTGTAATTTTTTTTTGGGTAAATGTATTTCATTATAATCGATTTACAGCCATTGTCCGGAAAGCACCTCGCGAAAGCGTCTTTTGCAATAAGCAATGCCCTTCCGAATCAGGTTATCTAATATAAAAAAAACAACCAGATTTCGTTAGTACAATAATTTATCCTATGATTAATCGAAGGAATTTCCGAAATATCAAATGAAAAAATGGCGCGAGTTCACAGTGGGTCTAGTTTTTTTACAAAAAATGGGCCTTTTTCGTTCATCAAACCGAAAGTATACATCGGAAAAATATCCTTCGATCAAATACTATATTTTTACATGTAGAAAGAGCTCTCAATTTTTTTTAGAAAAATTGATACTGTACGTGGGCTCAATGTTTCGTTGGCCACCTGCGATTCCATAATTCCTTTGATTCAAATCACTTTTTTATCTTTGTAGACCGTTCGTTGATGATTTTTCGTGAATCATATGATTTTTATAAGTACCCGGGAATTTAGGATGATTGGTCAACGTCGAGTTATCAGTCATTATTTGCCGTAGAAATGACATGCAATAAAGTAGCTGACAAGATCAGGAAGACCAGAGAAGCAAGAGAGAGAGAGAGAGAGAGAGAGAGAGAGAGAGAGATGTCGATATTTATTAAATGCTCTGAGACTAGTTGTCCTCTGGCACCTGATACATATTATATAATTAAGATATCGGTCTAGAACCGCATTACATAACTTGACTAGATTTCGATGGCACCATACAATGCAGGGATTCGCTTCACACGCAGTCCAATCCAGTACACTCACGCACTCACATTACTTTAGTCCACGGGCATCCCTAAATGGTATCAGTCTTCAAAAGTTCAAGTATTGCTGCGCTGAAAGCTTCACTGCTAAGTTGAAGGCTGTTCAGGGGAAGAGCGTTTACGAGATATGCTGTGGCTACCATAAAAGAGTTACGCAGGTATTCCGTACGAAAGCGTGGGACGGCCAGGGGTTCAGGCCTAGCCCGGAGTGTCATGCCGTTTCGAGGCGGATTTGTAAATAGCAGTGATCGTAGGTAGGCTGACCGGCCCGTGCGAAGGACCTCAAAAGCTACGCACAATAAAAAGTCTTTTCGCCGCGATATGAATGGTAATTAGGACAGCTTATTCCAATAGGGGGTTATGTGCACAAACCCAGGCACGCCGTAAATGAAGCACACGCAAGAATTGAGGACAACCTTCAATATTATGTTATACTCCTCAACCATCACATAAGCTACAGCACAGCAATGATCAATGACCGGAAAGATTAGGACCGTCACCAGTTTTGCCCGTAACTGGCGCGATAGGAAGCTCCGACAGACCTTCAGTTGGTACAGCCGCGAGTTGGCTGCTTTAGCTACCCGTGGGGAAATTGAACTAGGACTTTGGTCGGGCCCATATAGAATTTCCCTAACTTTAATAGGGCCCTAATCGGGTAGCCTCACATGGGCCCTTAGTGGCCGGTCACACTTTGCTACTGAGGGCCATTATAGGCAGAATAATGAGGGCCTTCAAGGATGCCTTATCGGCGCCTCATGTAAACCATGGTGTGCCCATAAGTTATCCCTGTCAATGGATATGCTCACGTGTGTGTAAATGTATATGTTTCTGCGTATATGTGTCCATTTACATAAGGTCACGATACACTGCCAAATTCTTTAAATTTATTTAAATAGGATCTATTTAAATGAGATAGGTTTTTTCCTCGTCTCACGGCCTACTACGATTTTATTTGTTTCAAAGATATTTTCTTATTCGTTTCAGCTATTCTTTTTGAATGTCAAATATATTCAAATCGAATAAATAAAGATTCGATTTAAATAAATCTTTATTTGCTCACAATGTACACTGTAAATCTAAGTGTACTATGTGCATAAAATATTTCATAAATCCAAACTGAAATCAACCACTTAATTGAGAGTTTACCACAACACGATTTTGTATGGTAATTCGTCATGCCCCGGCCGTTCGGAATGATTTTTTTCGACGAAAATATTTCACCTATATTGGTATTGAACCTAGTTCCTACCTACTCATAGCTACGCACGCTGCCCCTATGCTACCGAGAGCTTGTAACATTTTCATCGCAGATATGGCATAAGAGACCAAATTAAGTCCTATAATTATTTGCTATATCACATAAACAATTTCAATTAATTAATATCATTGTGATATTAACTATCACAACGCGAACAAATTTTTCATATGGAAAGTATTCGGCGAAAATAGTCACTGTAAAAACGTTTTAAAAAACCGAATGGGATTTTAAAACATTTAATTGTTTGAAGGATTTGTAAATGTAATATATAATAATTTTTAATGCCCTCACGTTTTTAACCTATTTTTACCTATTATCGAATAATTGAGTGTAGTAATTAAAATACCACAAACGATTTAGCCCAAGCTATGTATACTGGTCCGTTTCCTATAATGCCCAAACCTGGCCCTCTTGTGGCAATCCCTGTCGGGATTGCCATAATAGGACGCGCAAAGGCCCAAAAGGCCCTTATTATGGCAAACCCTGTCGGGATTGCCATATTAGGGCCTTCAAGGGCTTATTTGAGGCTCCCTGATAGGGAAAGCCTCAAATAAGCCCTTATTTTTATGAGCGATGCCCTATCAATTTTGCGCACGGGTACATGCGTCATATGTTCCTTCCAGCATAGGACGTCATCAAGCCACACTCCCAAGACCTTGACTGTGTTTTCATACTTGACGCATTACCATTCCGGATAACAGGTACTACAGACAAATCAAGAGCACGTATATTACGCCTACTTCCAAGGATAATCGCTTGAGTTTTACCAGCGTTGAGAGTGAGCCCATTGACTGAAGCCCAAATCCTAATTAATACTATGTCAGCATTTACTTTGGCGATTCCCTGGTCTAGTTCAGAAGCTGGAAATCGAAGAAAAATCTCTAGATCGTCGGCATATAGATTATGGTCACATGCTGCTAGAGCATACCTAAAATCTGACATGTAATGGGTGAAGACAACTGGGCCAAGCCCAGACCCTTGGGGGACGCCGGACCTTACTTCAGCCCAAGTAGATCGCAGCCCATCTATGCCTAGAACTGCTTGAAACCTGCTAGAAAGGTAGGACTTCATCCACTGCAGCACGAAGATAGAGAAGTTCAGTTTGCTGAGCTTTGTGAGAAGCTTGCGATGACTGATGTTGTCGAAGGCTTTCGAGAAATCGAATAGTGCCATAACCGTGACCATTCTGTTGTCTATACCTTGACGCACATAGTCAGTTATACGCAGAAGAGCCGTATGAGTACTAAACCCTTTCCGGTAGGCGGCCTGAAATGGATCTAATAGGTCACGCGATTCAAGAAAAGCTATAATTTGGTCAGCGGCTATGCGCTCAAGCAATTTAGATAACGGAATCAAGAGTGAGATGGGCCTGTAGTCAGCCAGAGAAGAGATAAAGAGAGAGAGAAAGAGAGGGGGGGTAGGACATGGCAAGAAGGTATTTGTAATAAAAGTCACTGAGTCTGAATTTCAAAGTCGCTCCAATTGAGAGACAGTTACCATGGAAGCTCGACTCTACGTTACGTACACTTTGTGCCTCTGTGCAAAGTACAGAACCTTGGGGTATCGTACTGCGATCTACTTTTTCAGGAAACCTGATGAGAAATGTGATGGGTGAGAATGCTGAATGCCACGAAGATTGGGAGATTCTGGGACAGCGAGCTCTGGCGATAACCATTAGACTGTGGTAGATTGGTTTTATTTTCTCTGTTCTGTATGCCACAGGGAATAATTAACAAAAACTCTTGTCGAAGACCAGGTCGGGTACTGCTAATATCGGGGGTTTATTTTGTTAAATGCCGGTTTATTATTTTTTGTTGTTGATTTATTCTGTAGATGCACGTTTTTCTATAAAATATATAATTAAAGGACAAGATTATGCATTTTTATATTTTTATTACGTAATTAAGAACAACTTTTGGCGTCACTACCAACTTGAAGAAGTATAAGATTATCGATGATCATTATGAAAAAACTGCGTCAGCGATTGTTTTATACAACTCAAAATGAAATTTTAAGTCATTTATAATTATGCTTATTTATATTTATCTCAAGAGATTATTCATTATTACAATGAATTAATATCAATTATTGCCGAAATACGGTAACTTCGCGGCATTGAGGTTGGCAGAAATGCTTTTCATTCGCCAGCTAAGATTCGTAACTTTTATCAGACCTTCGTGGTTCAATATTAAATATATATGCATAAAATATGCATAAAAAAAAGAAAAATGCATCCTTTAATTGACTTTTCATTGAAAAAAATAGCAGCGGTTCGAACTTTTGTGGGTTTCTTTAGGATACTTTGAGGTAAATGAAAAATGAAAATTATCCTTCGTCTGTTAATTATTTGTGTTATTCGAAGTTAAACGAAAAATCGTAAAAATATATTTTTGTACCTTTTTTTAGAGCAATTTTTGCGAATCGAAACACAAATTCATGAATAGACAATAAAAGCAACTCATAGAGAATACTCTGAAGTTTTCAAAACCCTCCCTTTATTTTCTGTACGACCATTAGTTCCCGAGCAATAGATGATCATAGTCAAAAGTGTCTTTTCTGCTTTTTTGAACACCGATAACTGGGCGAAAAAACATTGTACAGAGCTCTCCGACCGCTCAAGTTAATAGGAAGAAATCAAGCTGAAAAATACTTTGAACAAAATTACCGAAAAAGTATATCAACGCCCGTGCATCTTTCGACAGGTGAGCAAAAATTTGGTAAACATTTCTTCCGCTGGTTTTTTTTATAGATATTCTAAAATAATCGACGATAAATGTTGTTTACCTCAGCATCTTAAAACTAGAGACTTGAAGCTTTGATTTTCTTTTTTTGTTTTTGCTCTACGACCATTTTCACACCGTGACAGTGTTTGAAAATCCGGGAAAAATTTCAGATTTTTTTCATATCCTTTAATTTTTGTGCCTAGTGTTTTGGCACGTTTACGATTGGCAAAATGTTTTTTTTTTCGAAATGTTTATCTTGGTGCTATATAGCCAAAAAATTACATCATTACGTAGCGTGACCGTCTTGCCTATCTAATCGCACATAAAGTTATATACATTAAACATTTCTTATCTCTGGTGTTATATGGTGAAAAAATTCAAATAATTTGCAAAGACTCAGTATAGTCTGGGCAATAAAATATATTTTTTTAATTATGTTTTAGAACGTGGCTCAAGCTGTGCTTTCGTGAAAAATTCATGGAATTCGATTCGGTAGTTCTCAAGTTATAAGTGCGCAAACCCCTAGACGGATAGTTTTTTTTTTCACAATACGATATTCCTACTTTTTAGTCGATATAAACGAGCTGTAAAGAAATTTTCCGAAGAAGAAACATTTACAGCCGCTGCACACCGAATATTTTTGTTATATGCAGAGATATAGATGTATATAGTGAGCAAGTAATAGCAGATGGACTTTTGAGGATTTAGAGGTTTTGCGGGAGACCCTTGTATAGCCTCGAGCACGGTTGCACTGATAGTTCTGGTGTGGCCAATGATCAGGTCAAGCTGTGCATACTCGATATCCCAGAAAGCTTTTCCACAAACTCACATTGCCACAGCGGTTACCAAGCACCGAAATTGCTCCCAAACACTGCATGTTACTTCTGCATTTGACCCCAACATTCTTCAAGTTTAATTAAGTTTTTCTCACAAGGAACATCCTTCAGGTGTCGTCCTTCGATTTTGTTGAAACTTATATACGTTATGAAGCATTAGAAACTAAGCGACACGTATTTTTTTATCGGCGGAAAAACGATTTTAAGGGTGGAACCAGCCCTCGAAGAAAGGCATGTCAAGGGGTAATATTGCAGTTTTACCTATAAGCAGTCGACCGATCGCAATTAAGCCAAAAAGTTCTTCTATCCCGAAGCGATGAAAACTCCCGTAGAGGGTTATCGCAAAACAAATAATCATGGGGTGAATCACCCCTATTCGAGGGCTGGTTTCACCCCTTGAAACCATTTTTCCGCCGATAAAAAAACACGTGGCGCTTAGTTTTCAATGCTTTATAACATATATAAGGTTCAACAAAATCGAAGGACGACACCTGAGGGATGTTCCTTGTACGTCAATGCTAATTTCAACAGAAACTGGCATCTCCAACGTGCTGTGAAAATCAGTCTGTTTAGTAGAGATCTGTGCTAAAAAGTTCGCGATCGAAGATTTAATGAGGCGCATGATCAAATGAATACACTGTACGACGACCAATTGCAAAAACTTCAGGTATGAAACTTCACCAGTCAATAGTTAAAATCGATTGAAGACGATATCTGATGTTCAAAGTCGGAGAGAAAACAAGATTTGCACATACCTGAGCAATCTTGCAAAACGACCGGCTTAGAAAAGCCGAACATTTTGTTTGATTCTGGCCTAGCGTAGCAATCGAAAGATTTTGATTGGATGAGCTACCTGGTGTCGTCCACTTCTGATCTTTTATGTTCTCCACTTCGAGACATTCCACCTGACTGATCTAGTAGAGATGGTGCAACTATTTCGGAATTAATCCGCGCAGACATCTGTGAATAACCTGCGTAATTGCAGTCCCTAGTGTCTTGATTTCCTAGCCGGATCATTGCGAACCTCCGGTCGGACTCGCACACAAACAGGACTCGATCGTCAGCGGTTTTAGTCCCGTTAGACAGAGCGGTGGTTTGTAATCATCTGACGTGCATCTGTCCCTCAATCATCTGGATATACCTTCCTTGATGTTGAGCTTCCTTCGTGTAACGTATACCCGACTCTGTCCTAACCTGGTTGTATTTTGGAGCTGATTGTTCGAGCGATTGCATGGAGGTTGCTCTCTCTCTCTCTCTCTCTCTCTCTCTCTCTCTCTCTCTCTCTCTCTCTCCTAGAGATAATGGACGGTATACTTCGACAATTTTGCACTCTCAGAGCTTGGTAACTCAGGAGCTAAGGAACGTGAGCGGATACTCAGAGGGATATAACCGAAGATGGATCTTGCAATGGGCGAATATAGGGTAAATTTCGAATAATCGTACAGCCCTATTGAACATCCGAGCACACATAATTGCATGCAGTTGTTGATCTTCCTCGAATATCCCTTGTGCTTCGATGTTATTTACAATGAAAGGTTGCGAGGTCGATCCCTCCGAGTTTCATGAAATTTGGCATGCTTGTAGAATAGATAAAAATAGGCGAAACGTATTTTTTTTATATCTGCGGAACCCGATTTTTAAGGGTTGAACGCACCCTCGAAAATAGGGGTGTGTTTCGTTTTTCGTCGATAACGTTTTAACGGTACGCGATATGAAAAAATTTCAAATTGCAACCATGTTTGATTGTTTGTATACTATGCGTTGGAGATGAGGACGATAACGTTATCGACGAAGAACGAAAACCACCCCGATTTTCGAGGGTGTGTTTCACCCCTTAAAAATCGGGTTCCGCAGATATAAAAAAATACGCTTCGCCTATTTTAACCCATTCTACAAGCATGCCAAATTAAATCAAAATCGGAGAGAACGACCTCGCAACCGTTCCTTGTTATTAGAGTAGCGTCGAATGACAACTGCGTAGCCAACAGTTGGATGGATGGACACTTCATGGGAACGTAGGGATTTCCATTCTGCTTCCATTCTAACGTATAATACTTATGAGACACCTGGTTATCGCCTCCTCACTGGCTAGTACGTATGCAAGGCTCACGCGAATCGGGTCATTCGAACAACTTCGATAATTGATTGAGCATCGTGTTATTTCGTACACAGCGTACATAACTGTACGCGGGTACTACACTGTACGCTTTGTATATGACTTCCGCTTGAACTTAGTTTAATTGAACCGTGGATTTATTGGGGAAAGTCCTGCCCAAACCTGCGCCAAGGAATGCCGGCCTGGCTACGGCAATAGTTTGGTTAACCGGTATATACGCGCCAATACGACACCCCCGCCGCACCGACGTGTTTCGACCACCCTCGATAAAACTATATGGCGCTTTTGGCTACCCCCGATTAAGATGGACAGCCGATAACCGAAAACCAGGATTAATTCGTCCCCACAAAACTTCATTTCAACTGTGAGTATACCAGAATGCAGCCCCTGATTGTGTGCCCTATTCTGATCCCTTCCGTAATCTAGTAATCATAGGACACTTCTTTGGATGGAGAACTGTTGACACCTGAACTAACATCAATTACCAAATTGACTAATTCAACATTTTTTTCTAATTTATTTATATTCTGTAACGTTGCGTTACGAATATCGAGACTTTCCGAGAAAGATGAGCTAAGCGGGCTGGCGTAGCTGAGTGGTCAGACCAGTCGACCGGCAATCGAAAGGGCCCGGGTTCGAATCCCGGCCCAGAAGCGCACCGCATTTTTTCTCGGATAGTTCTCTTGGAGTTTTTTCGGAGGATTATAATTCACATGTATATTCGTATTTTTTATAACTTTTTTAGCTGCTTTTCACACTTTTACGGTAGAGTCGTTCGTATGTTGAACGTCTATGCATTATGTGAGAGTAGTAACATGAAACGGAAGCTACCTATGATATCCACGTACATACATATAGGGGAAAGGCATCACATATCGGATACTTTTGTTTGAAATTGAAAGAAAAAAGTAAACAATTGCTAAAACCTTCAAATTTTACGATTTTATTATCTACGTGTCGTATAAATCAAGATGCTAATAATTATTTTACACATTACATTTCATGATTTTGAGGTATATTATGTTTTACAAAAAAATAACAAAATTAATGGTTTTCAAAAAGGTTGCTTTATGACCGGGTATCCGATATCCGGACTATTTTTATATAAAATAAAACAAAACCTTCATTGTTTTAACTTTGCAATTATTATCAAACAATCAGTCTTTGCGAACATTATATGTTTATTAAGTATAATAAATTGTATAGTTCATCAAAAATAACAAAAACCTGAATCATTTGGACTTACGTTAATGAGTACAACGCTTTTTAACACAAAAACATCACTTTGTTGTGCCATTTTTGTTGCTAGGCATCCAAAAGTTTTGCAGTGGCGATATCGACTAGTTATTAGTGGATAAAATCATAAACAGATGGCATTATAGAACAACTCGGGATAGTCCACTATCCGATATTAAGCAACCATCCGATATATGGTGCTGCTTCTCTAACTCTTTATTACGGCGAACATGGCCTTGATATACGACGTGTTAAAATAAAAATAAGCATTCGAAAAAACATCAAATAAATGTGTATTTCGGAGTCTATTGTGAAAAGAATGCAACAAAACGTATAAAAGTCTACACGCAATGATGAAGTGGAGCGAGAACCAACGAGACATAGAGGAACGAGAAAACGAGGTAAACTATCATACTGTACCATTTTATGAATTGTTAGTGAGTTCGTTTGATTTGTGGTTCTTTTGTTCGGACCTGTTTATGCTGCAAGCTGTGTAGCGCATTCAATCAAGATAATTGAATTTACCTACCGTAAGCTACTTAAAAAAATTTTTTTTTTTGCAAAAGTAGGTGTGGTTGGGTAGGGTGAATAGTTTTTATTTTATTATTCGAACATTTTTCGTTATAGTCCATTTTTGCAAAGACAAAAAAATATCGGGTCTCAAAGTACGAGACGATTTTGATGATAATGAGTTTTCAAAGGACGATTTCAATTCAGAGATTAGTCATGTTACATTGGAATCGGAAATTCACGACTCTTCAATAAACGCAATTTTCTCCGGAAATGTAAAACTACAGGATAAAATTAATTTCCTAGTTTAGTTCCACAAGCTGTCATCCTTAAATTATGATTAATCAAGTGACAAATAATGATACATCAAATATATTTTATAAAAACACTGGAAACCCACGTATTCTTTCCCCGTCATAAGATAACATTAAATTGACGACAAAGAGGCGCGTAGAGGCTACACGCACCGACATTCTGATTCTCCGAGCAGACTGCTAAGCTCTACGGTTTGCAGAAAGTTCGACGCGTATATGTGATTAGTCCTTTGGGATAAATGGGAAGTGGAAGTTAACTTTTCCAAATGGATCGAGCTGCTATCGCCAAGTCGGTATCAATAGAGATAATAGCTTTCCTCGCCCGACTTAGCGAGGTAAAGAAGAGAAGAGCAGCGGGATAGCAGATATCCACAAGGAATTTACAACCTCAGTGCTGGGTAGTTCCGCGTTTCTTCGTACTTGGTGATAATATAACGGTCGGAGCGAAGAACTCGAGATGCGCTGATGATCGCGAACCACTTCTACCGAGTCTCACGGAATTACCCTTAATGCATCTAAGAGGAGAATTGCGTCGTGATGAACGAGGTAAGGACTTTCGTTCTGGCGATTCGCGAACGCGGATGTGGATGTGGGTCAAAGCAGTAGGGCCTGGCGGACCCGATGATATATTCACGGGGAAAGTTGCCGTAGCAGAATCGCAGTCCATCACGGTAAGCTTGACAACAAATCCATGGGCTTACTTGATGAAGTAACCGTCTTTGAGGCCTCAAAGACATGGCGTGTTGGATAGGTCCGTATGCACTTGCGGACATGCGTGATAGGTGACATTAACCCTATTTGGCATAATACAGAACTGTTTATGATTAGCAGGGCTAATCATGTAAAGCTCTGTCAACTTCTGATAAGCCCTTCTGCAAGACAACGGGAACTTTGGTAGAATCAAAGTTTTGGCTCTTCCATCCCCCACGAATGGAGCGCGTAAAGATTGTCTCTTGAGTGCACCAGCTACCTCTTTTTTATGGCATAGGATGATACGACGATGCCCAGCTACGTCCAGAATCAAGAATGCGATATCCTTGCTCATTCAACCAGTTTTAGATCACGTCGTGTCTATTCGATTTTTATGACTTTTTACGACGATTCAAAACTGTATTAAAGTAGTGGCGAGGAGCAGGAGAAGATGGCTCTAGCCCTGAGCAAAATTGATAGCCTGGATCTAGTTTTCCTGGGCCTAGGAATACAGAGTCATGCGTCGCGGAGGTCACTTGGGTTAGCAGAGTACGAAGTGAATCATTTTTCATCCAGGTGGCATGGGATCTCTTGCATACACGCTTGGTCCACGCTATTCATGCCGTTTGCCCCTTTCTACGTCTGTCTGACTCTCTTCGCTCTCTACCTTCGTCCATCCGTTCCTCGTTCCGTCTCAGTCCCACCACTACAGTGAGTTACACGAGCTAGTACGACAGTTAGTAACGATCGTTCGTGCCCGCCAGGAGTTCCCGTGCACGGCGTACACTAAACTTTTATTTATCCACCTGTCCTGCCATGAGGTGGCCTTATAAATTTTCCAGATACGTGTCGCGGGCTTGCTCTTCCCGGCTGCGGTAGATCGGACAGACCCGTCAGGCTGGTGAGGATCTAGGCTGAACAGGCTGACCGAGCAAACTCATTCGAATTTAATCACTACTAATACAAAAGGTGCTCCGTGGATGGTTGGAACGACATGGCAATCCAGACGTCGCTCCAGGTCAAAACAGGAAGAGTGATTCGATTGTACACCCAATGCGGCGGTTACTGACCCACAGAGAATTTCTAGCTGTATTCTGTTTCCTCAATCGCGTCCATGTTGATCCTTGAGTCTGATGCTCGATTATAAATTCTTATTTCCTGCTCCATGTTCTTTTCCGGTCAGTCTATTCTTTGCAGACGTCGATCCTAATACTCTACCAACATCAACACCGAGCTTATTCCAAAGAGTGCGAGACTTGAATACTCTAAGGCATTTTAGGGGACGATCAGAACTCCCTCGATTTTCGCGTGTGATCAATTCCAAAGATCGTTCTGTAGAAAATTACTACTTGGGGCAGACAGCATACGGAGACAATTTAATCTGGCCGTCCTGAGGATTGCCTCGAACGGGGACAGGCTTAGGCTGAAGGATATGGTGGACGCTTGAGCGTTCGCCAAGGAGAACGTTCGAGGGTGAGGAAACGAGAATGATTGCTCACGATTAGCTCTATTTGTATTTACTTTGGCTTAGGACGTTCGATATAATCCTCGATTGTTTCTCCCAACAGTGGGACATTAATTTTCTCCCCTGTCTTATCCTCTCATTCCAGTACCCTCAAGACCAACGTCTGAATCCAAATCGATTCGTACATTCGCCCACGCGATTTCCATCTCTGGCTACATCGATATTCCGCATTTTTGCACAGAATATCAAAGGCACTGTTTCAACATTTCTGGCAAGTAACGTTTCTACTTGGTGACTTGGGCCTGAATAAGATGACACTCGACAAAATGATCTTGTAACTGCTCACAGAGAGCAGCATGTGGAGTTTCGATCTGTTTCTGTTTTCCTTTATATACTCGTGAATTTTCTTAGTATCTACGTACAGCGTTTTAATTGGCGCTCTTTTTATTTTTATTTTGTTTACGGTTTTCTTTATACTTGCGTTTTTTTCATTTCGTATTTCTTTTGCTTATATACAGTCATTTTTTCTATGTTTATGTATCGAGTCTGTTTCATTCCTTTGTACTATGCTTTGTACTGGATGGAGATCAGAGGATGATGTTTCGTTTGCGTTTCTAACGTGCATTCTTCTCTTTATTTTGGTTTGATTTACATAGAGTCATATTTCTTTTGTTTCTGTTGTAACCCCATGAAAAAACTGCAAGAGAACTATCCGAGATAAAATACAGGAAGCGTCTGGGCCGGGATTCGAACCCGGGACCATTCGATTGCCGGTCGACTGCCCTGACCACTGAGCTACGCCAGCCCGCTTACCCCACCTCTGTCGGATAGTCTCAATATTCGTAACGCATCGGTACACTGTATTAAGCTTTTTATTTTATTCTTTGTATATTTTCTCCTGTATTGCAAGAAGAAGGATTGTGTGCCAGAGAACGTTCTATCCTAGGTATAATAATAAACCTAATATAATATAATCTAATCCATATTCCTCTCAGCCGATATCGTCATCAATTTTGCAACTAAGTTGATCCCTCATTTTTTCTTTGCGAAATACAGAATATGATGAAATTCTGACTCGTCTGCACAACCAAAGCGAAAGTGACATACTAACATTGCGGCAAGGGCTCAGCAATAGGTTTATTCTCATTTTTCCCAATGGCACAAACAACCACGCGCTCAACGAACGTGGTCCCTTTAGTGTGCCAGTTCCTCCATCACTTCCCGCGTTCTCCCGAGAGGGTTGTTGCTTTTTACCCTTCGTGACTCTCATACTTGTCAGTAAGATAGAGAAACGGAAAGAGCGAGAGGGAGAGGGAGAGAGAGAGAGAGAGAGCGAGAGAGAGAGAGAGAGAGAGAGAGAAAGGGCCAGTGCCGAGATTGGGGTGAAGCGATAAGAAAGCCTGTTACTTCATTGAAATCTGACGTGTAACAAATTGCCCTCGCCCCTGATGGTTACGTCTTCGGGACAGAAGGAATGGAGACACGGGCGCAGAGCTTTTCGGTGATGTGGAAGAAAGGAGAGACGGGGAGGCAGAGATGGAGGGACATAGTGGAAGAGTGTGAAGGTGAAGCTAGATACGCGGTGCTCACAGTTGAAGGCGCTATATTTCTTCGAGTCCCGACACCCTTTTCGGCTCACCAGCCTTTTCCTTTTTTTTTCTTCTACTTATTTGATTTAGGAGAAGAGCAATATATATCAGATAGTTGCTTAATATCGAATACTGAATTATCTCGTGTTTTTCCATAGCAACATCTGTTTTTTTTAAATTTTATACACTAATAAATAGTCATAAGTGTTAAAAAGTGTTGTTTTCGTTAAGGTAAGTCCAAGAGATTTATGTTTTTGATATGTTTCATGCAGTGCACTACTCCAAAAAATTTGAGGAACAGAACATTTCTTTACTTTTTTAAGTGTTTTTTTGAAGCGCTGTATCTGTGTGAAAAATGGTCGTATCAAGATGAAAAAAAAAGCATTTTGAAGCTTCAAATTTTTTGTTTTAAGATCTTTTGGCAACATTTTTTAATGAGCTACGGTTATCGCGCAATCGTGAGAAATTTTCAATTTTTGAATCTCAAATTTAACAAGTAACCAGTTCGGAGTTGTGAAAAAGTCGAAAAAAATGGTCTTTCCATTTTGATGATGATTACACGATGTTTAGGAACAATACACTTGGCTCTATAATTGTGTTGTAAAACCTTGATTACTCGGTCCCGAAAAACGGTTCAATGGAACAATTAGAAAATTTACCGGGCAATTAGGGATACATTGAGCTGAAAAAACCTGGCAACATTAGTCTTTCCATCAATATTTGCAAAGTGGTAGATTTCCTGAAGAACCATAGTTACTTTTTTGTACTTTTTCAAATTAATGTTACAGGTGAAAAAAATTCTCAAAAATCAATTAAAGCGTCTTGAACGAAAATTGTTCAAGTTTTCCGGTATAGATATCGATGTTCAAAGACAAAAGGATCCTTTTTCATTTAAAGTCGAATAACTCAGCAAAAAATTGACGCACAGAGACCGAGAAAACCAAATCGAAGCTGAATAAACAATCTAACTGACCTATGCATTGATGTAACTGGAAAAAAACCCGAGCCCATGGACACTTGAAAAAAAAAACACACAAAAAAAATGGAAAAATTTTGCCCAATGATCTCAAAATTAGAAACTTGAAGCGTCATTTTTTTCATGTCGATACAACCATTTTTCACAAAGATACAGCGCTTCAAAGATACTAAAAAAATTTAAGGAATTTTCAGTTCCTTAATTTTTTTGGAAAAATGGAGAAATTTTGCAGAAAATCTGTTTCACTTAATAAATATATGATGTTCGAAAAATAGCAATACGTAAAAAAATATTACTATCCATATTCGGCCATGTCAAATCTTAATATCGGATACTTAATCGAGCCTCATATTGGATATCCGTTTGTGCCATAATTATCCTACCGAATGAAACATTAACTCATAAAGACTGATCGTTTGATTATAATTACAAAGTTAAAACAAGAATTGTGATGTTTTATTTTATATAAAAATAGTCTCCGAATATCAGATATAAGAAAAGTGGAGTTTGGGCCCTTATATCGAATATCCAGTATTATTATCTAGTATGTTCAATATCGAAAATATTGAAATGTAATGTGTAAAATAATTATTAGCATCTTGTTGTATATGACATATAGATAATAAAATCATAAAATCAAAAAATCTTAGCAATGGTTTACTTTTTTTTCGATTAAAAAGAAAAGTATCGGGTATATAGTGCCTATTCCTTGTAGTTCTCGCCGTTGAAGCAAACGTCCCCGTCCCTAAGTCATCCGGTCGAGCGACCGTGATAAATTAGCGCGAGATAGCGCACTGTGCGCACGGCACGACTTTACATCGTCGCCGATTCGTCGGAATTAAGATTAGTGGGGTCAGCTTTATTTTCGTTTATTCGTATAGCTGTGGATTGTACTCTTCGCATGGCATCTATACGAAAAGTACGCCCTGGTCGGAGAAAGAATACGAGCGGAAACAATCTCGGTTCAGTGAGCTGTGAGGTGATAAGTTTTCAGCAGTGCAACGACTCGGTGCGCTAAGGCCGCAAGCGAACACTCCTCCCTGCAAAGAAATCCGTCACGCGGAGCGATCGGATTTATTTCGCCGACGAGGGATAATGTTGTTTTCATTATGATTAATCGATTCGGGAAAGCAATCCCCGTTGGATTATTATCGTTGTAATAACGAGGCTCCGAGCTAACCCATTGGACGAGACTCGATATTTATCATGATCCATCATATCCACAGATAGTTCAAACGGGGAGAATAGGAGTGATTCAAGTATGAAGAACAAATAAGGAAAGTGGACCTCCTTTACTTCTGGCTTCTATATTAAAATGATTAAATCATTATCACACAGATTTATATATGTATATTAGAGTGGATGAAAAAATTTTTTTTTAAATGTTTCGCGGTACACAACGGAAAATGTTACTACGTTATGAAAAAGTAATTCATACAAAATTTGAGAGGTCTAAACATGTTTTTAGATAGTGCACAAACGACTTTAATTTTTTTTTCTTCGAATTTTCGTCATTTTTTTCCCTGCCAACAGACATCATAACAATATAATTCAAATAACTTATCCAACTTATGTTGAAAGACATTTTCGTTGAGCGATTGAGTTTTGTTTTTCCGTAAATAATTTTTTTTCGATGCTGCCTACTTCAATCGTAATATTTGTAACCTTTTGAAATTTATGTAAGGTTGAGAAATTCCTATTCCGGTTTCGCTTCAAATATTAGTTATTTTGTCGATAACGTTTTGTGTACTTTCTCAAACAGAAAATTCAAGAGTATTATGATGGCGAAGGAATAGACTTACTGCTTGTCTATTCGTGGGTAATTTTCGCTCCAATAAATTCTTCGAATTCCGACCCAATCAGATAAATTTCGGCACTTTCACTATCGTCCAAGCCCGCGATCATTTTTTACATTTTCATTTTTACGTGTACTGTGACGTACCTCAATACAGCAACTACTGCAAACAGTCAAATGAATCGCAAACAGAACTCACGGACAGTCAGAGAAACGAAGGTGCAGTAGCGTCAACAGCGTCGCGGTTTGAAACTCTCGAATCCGTATGACTTTGTTTTCTTACCCCAAAACAGCATATTACTCCCCTAAAAAAATAGTAAAATACAGATTGTGTATTGTTGCAGAAAAAAATTAAATTCAGACTTACATTGGATCACGCACTAACATTTTCTGCATCGAGATGAAAAACTCCGATAATCATGAGAAAAAACATGAAAACGGCGTTTCAGCACTAACTAAGGAATTGTTTAAAACCCTCACATTTCGCAAAACTTTCTTTTTCTCAACGTACTTCAATTTACCGTTGAGAAAAAATAATCGATTTTTTTAAGCACCCTAATGTGTGTGTTCGTGTGTGTGTGTGTGTGCGCGTGCGTGGGTGTGGGTGTGCGTGTGTGTGTGTGTGCGTGTGCGTGCGTGCGTGCGTGCGCGTGCGTGCGTGCGTGTGTGTGTGTGTGTGTGTGTGTGTGTGTGTGTGTGCGTGTGTGTGTGTGTGGCTGTGTGTGTGTGTGTGTGTGTGTATGTGTGTGTGTGTGTGTGTGTGTGTAATATCTATGTATATATATTTATTATATAATATATTTATATTATAATATATATAAAGCAGAGTAGCACAAATTGGAGCTCTATTTTTTTCCTCTTTTTACCATCCAATTATATTTTTTAAAGAAAAGAAAAGTGTCGCGATAGCTGCGAGCGGTGAAAAAATATTGAGAGGTTGCTCGAGCCTCCCAAAAATTAAAATTTTCATTAAAAAATCGATTGCTTTTTTCGTCCACTTCTCACCCATGAATTTTACGCTTTATGATTTTAAAATTAACCTCGCGGAAGCTCTAGGCAGTCAATGAATATTTAGCTGTCGCTCAAGAGCTTTGAAATTTCCAATTTTCGCCAATTTTTTTTCTCTTCTCACTCATAAATTTCACGCTTTGTACAATTGTCAAAACAATTAATCCTTTTTTCTTTCGAAACAGATTTTTCAAATTTACGTCACACTTCTATCCCAAGAATGATGATCTTTGTTCTCATAAAATAATTCATTGAAGCTCTTGTCCGTAAACAAAATTATAGGTCGTTTTATTCGTAAAACTGAAATGGCAGCTGTTTTCCGCGCATCGTAATGCGTCCTACAGTTGGTCTCGTTAGTCAAACTGCGGACCAATCGTAGCTGTATTCTGTGACGAGCGACGCCATAATACAATAATGCATAATAACACATATCGTCTAATTGGTGTTTGTTACAAATTGTTATGATAAATTATTCAGAAAATGTCACACTTCGCTGTGTATTTTGTTTTTATGCTACAAGGAATTATAGTGCATGCGAGATTTATTTTTTAGCGGAAATTCTGAATTTCGAAAAGCTTAAGCGGCCACTAAATATTCATCGGCTGGCTTTTTTTCTATAAAGAAGATAGTTGCATGGTAAGAAAAAAAATTGAACTCTTTTATGCTACTGGACATATTACGTACATATCTTTCGTTTTATTTATGCTGTACCTGAAAACATTGTACTTATTCAGTTCTGCCTATTGCGTCGACAATAAGATCCGTCATTCGTTCCTTATCTTATTGCGTCGTATTATTGCAGTCCTCGTGAGAGTCACCGGTGCAAGCATTATTGCCGCCGTTTGTCCACTTTCTCACGTTGCGAAGCAAAAGCTCCTTACATACATAGTCACTGACAAATACATACATACATAGATCGTTAAACGAGTATACGGGAAACGTTGAAGGAGCATATTTTATGTCTCCGGTATCCTGGCATTGTGTGAAACGACGAGGAAAATATTGTCCCACGGGAAAAGGGGATAAGAATGTCATCATTGTTATCGAGAATGTTATATAGCTCCATGCTACTCTGCACATTCAAGAACAATATCGCCGGAGACTCCAGATTTATGTTCAAGCTGAATCAAATGGAGTGATTTATAAAAAAAAAAATCATCTGTTTGAACCAATCGAAAATGGAGGCAGCAATTGTCATAGGGCCCTGCAACTTATATTTAGTATTTTCATTAAGGGGTATTCACACCTTAGACACTAAATAGAGGCTATTTTCATGAATTTTTTGATAGGTTTATATTATAGATATTGATATAAAAGTTGTTACACTTAATAGATACACTTTCGAAATACATTTGGAAAAATGTTTATGTATTTATGTAACCCAAACAAACTTTAAACGCGTTTTTCTCGAAACAACGTTTTTCGAGGGCTTGTTGATAAAATCTTCGAAACTACTGAATGATCCTTATGCAATGTTAACCAAGTATTCTTTACAACTATAGCTATAGCGCATATCAAGAATTTTTCACATTTTGATATTTATTTTTTTTGCCACAAACGGTGAAAAACACGTCTTTTTTATTTATTTTTTTTTTCGAAAAATGTCTGTTATTTTTCATATATCAAAAATCGTATGATATGCGCTATAGCCATCAACATACTGAATCTAAAGCCGTTTGATGTTTTTGTTTCGGATGATCCATCTCCGAGATTTTATCAACAGCGCGGACCTACAATTATTTATGACATTTTTTTAACTACGATTTTCGTCTCTAAATAGTGACTTGAATAAATATTTTTTTTAAATGTTTTCCGAAAGTGTATTTATTGAGTGTAATAACTTTTATATCAATATCTATAATATAAACCTATCAAAAAAATTCATGAAAATAGCCTTTTAGCGTCTAAAGTGAGACGACTCATTAACTTTGAATCGAATTACCTTACATTGGATTTATTGAAGAATTCCGAAATCAGGTTGAATATACTGAAAACAATTGTACAGTGGCAGGTTGTTATTTAAAACCCAATACAGAGTTATGATTCTTAGAGAAGTTCCGAAGAATAATAACTCGACATAGTTGTTACGGTAAAACATGACACACGAATATTCTAATCTGTGTATAGAAACCGCTCGAGTTGACGAGAAAGGAAAATGAAAAAAAAACTGAAACTGGTTGCAACGATGAGATTTCCTATGGCGGAAAAAAAATATGCCCCTTATTGAGTCTTCAATCCTCTCCATGTCCATGTACGATCAGTTGTTGCCTCCGGAAGGGTCGGGGGTACAAATCAAAACGGATTGCCTGTAAGCGATCGAAAAATCAGAGCGAACCATTGAGGACCGAAGGAGAGAGAAAAAGCGAGAGAGAGAGAGAGGGGGGGATGCGAGATTATAGGACATATCATTGCGATCTTCCGACCTGCGATACATTCTCATCCGAAGGTATACATCCTGAGAAAAGAGGTACTTGTATCTTGAGGCTATCTTCAAGATGATCAATAAAGTTTCAATTTGGAGAAGCACCATATGTCGGATAGTTGCTTAATATTGGATAGTGGACTGTCTCGAGTTTTCCTATAGCAAAATTGGTTTTTGACACTAATAACTAGTCGTAAGATGTCACGACTGCAAACCGTTTGGTTGCCTAGCAACAACAATGGCACGACAGTGAACTGAAGGTACTTTTCGCCGACATCAAAAAATATTTTTTGCGCCAAAACGTGTTATTTTCATTGAAATAATTCCGAATGATTTATGTTTTTGTTATTTTTGATGAACTATAGCATTTATTTAACTTCATAAATATATACAGGTCGCAAAAATAGCAATATTAAACGAAAGATCACCGTTCATTTTCGACCACACCAAATATTAATATCGAATTCTTAAGGCCTTAGGCCACTGGCATTTTCCAAAAATTGATTTTTTTTCGTTAAAAAGGTACCTTAGTACCTATAAAATTATATTCCAAAAGATTATGGGTGTGAAAAATCTCTAACAAGGAACAACCCTCAGGTGTCCGCCTCCGATTTTGTTGAAACTTATATATGTGATAGACCATCGAAAACTTTGAGACACGAATTTTTTTTTATCGGCGGAAAAACGGATTTAAGGGGGGAAACCGCCCCTCAAAGAAAGGCGTGTCGAGGAGTGATTTTGCAGTTTCACCCAGAAGCAATCCACCGATCTGAATGAAACAAAAACGAAAATTCTGTTAATGAAAAGCGATGAAAAATCCACTATGAAAATGTTAAGAAAAATTAAATTAGGGGGTAAACCACCCCTCAATTTGCCTTTTTTCACCCCACACTTAAGAGGGTTGTATGTAAATTAGTAAAACAGGTATCATTTTGAAGGGCAATTAAAATTAAAGTTGACGGGTTTTTGCGTTTAGGCGGCATAGCAAATTTAACGGTGTAAACCACCCCTAACATACATTTATTTATCATGGTCGTTTTTTCTGTGTTTAAAGTATATCCGCTGATTTAAAATATTTCTATAAGCTACAATTTAATGTTTTATCATATTTCAAAATTATTACATTCGTCTTAAGGGGTAACTTACCCTCTGACGAGAAACATCATTGAAGTATCCGCTTTCGATTTCGTTGAAACTCATATATGTGGTAAAGCATTGCAAACTATTAAACATGTTTTTTTTTGTATCGGCAGAAAAACGGTGTTAGGGGATGAAACCAACCCTCAAAGTTTCTCCTACAAGCAGTCCACCGATCTGAATAAAACAAAATCGAAAATTCCTCTAATATTCAGCGATGAAAAATCCACTACAAGAGTGTTGATTAGAAATATAATTAAAGGGTAAATCACCCCTCCATTTGCCGTTTTTCACCCCACGCTTAAGAGGCTTGTATGAAAATTAATAAAACAGATATCATTTTGAAGGGGAATCAAAATTCAAGTTGACGCGTTGTTGCGTTTCAGCGGGACAGCAAATTTAAGGGGGTAAACCACCCCTAATATAAATTTGTTCATTTCCATTCATTTAAAAAACCAGAAGATTTTGAAAATCCTGTTATCTTTGGTTTTGGTGAATCGAACACACATTGTGAAATACCCGGCTGCAATAATTTGGCCATTATCAGATGTGCATGGTGCAAAAAGTCGTTGTGTTTAAAGCAATTTTTGACAATTATCATTATTGCAGGAATTCCGAGCCATGATTGTTGATGGTTAATAATTGATAGACTAGAAAAAAAAAGTATATATCACAAGAAAATGATTTGACGGCATATGACTGCGATACTTTTCACAAGTACTATTAATTAAATCAGCTGATATGATTCCCAAATGAAATTATATTAAAATATATTAAAAACATGTTCGTTAACCTACTGTAAAACCCTCAGTTTCATTAATATGTTTAATTAAATAAACGGTAATATAATAAAAATATACATTCCTCCACAAAACTGCGTCGCTGACTAAATTATCGAAGTGAGCCTTATAACTTATTCCGGAAATTATTATAATTAATGATATAGTAGAAGTGTATGTTTATTCCTATGGAGATGCTTAATGGACGTGCATATTAAAATCGGAAGCGTTTCGACATGAAAATATGAGTCTTATGAGTAAAGGGTAGCCCCACGTCCCCACTCGCAAAGCACCGCTCATAAAGGTCAAAACGAATATGCGGCACACACACAAACATAAAATTGATGTTACCGATGAAATGAAAACAGGTTTAACGAAATTCGTGAAACCTTTCGCGAAACTTCAAACGGAAAGCAATTAGAGGGGGTAGTTTACTCTTAAAATGTAAAAATTTAAAAACTTAATAATTTAAAAACGCGGGAGAATATTTTGAATCCGCAGATAGATGTTAAACACAGAAAACACGACGGTGATGAACAAATTTATGTTAGGGGTGGTTTACCACCTTAATTTGCTGTCCCGCTGAAACGTAAAAACGCGTCAACTTGAGTTTTGATTCCCTTTCAAAATGATACCTGTTTTATTAATTTTCATACAACCCTCTTAAGCGTGGGGTGAAAAACGGCAAATGGAGGGGTGGTTTACCCCTTAATTATATTTCTAATCAACATTCTTGTAGTGGATTTTCATCGCTTAATATTAGAGGAATTTTCGATTTTGTTTCATTCAGATCGGCGGACTGCTTGTGGAAGAAACTTTGAGGGGTGGTTTCATCCCCTAACACCGTTTTTCTGCCGATACAAAAAAAACATGTTTAATAGTTTGCAATGCTTTACCACATATATGAGTTTCAACGAAATCGAAAGCGGATACTTCAATGATGTTTCTCGTCAGAGGGGTACTTACCCCTTAAGACGAATGTAATAATTTTGAAATATGATAAAACATTAAATTGTAGCTTATAGAAATATTTTAAATCAGCGGATATACTTTAAACACAGAAAAAACGACCATGATAAATAATTTTATGTTAGGGGTGGTTTACCCCGTTAAATTTGCTATGCCGCCAAAACGCAAAAACCCGTCAACTTTAATTTTAATTGCCCTTCAAAATGATACCTATTTTATTAATTTGCATACAACCCTCTTAAGTGTGGGGTGAAAAAAGGCAAATTGAGGGGTGGTTTACCCCCTAATTAAATTTTTTCTTAACATTTTCATAGTGGATTTTTCATCGCTTTTCATTAGAAGAATTTTCGTTTTTGTTTCATTCAGATCGGTAGATTGCTTCTGGGCGAAACTGCAAAATCACCCCTCGACACGCCTTTCTTTGAGGGCCGGTTTCCCCCCTTAAATCCGTTTTTCCACCGATAAAAAAAAATACATGTCTCAAAGTTTTCGATGCTCTATCACATATATGAGTTTCAACAAAATCGGAGACGGACACCTGAGGGATGTTCCTTGTAAGTACTGTACGGTGCAGGTATCGCAGATTAAAGTTATTGAAACATTATTCATGCCGTGACTTTCTACTAACTTTAAACGCGTTTATCTCAAAACTACATTTTTCAAGTCGGCCGGACTCATAACCCAAACAAATTTCAACCGATTCCTTTGAAATTTTAACTGTATATTTAGAATTGCATTTTCTAAGGCACTACGTACGATTTTTTTAAATATTGCATAGTTCCTTTTTTATAAACAGTTTCCTGACGTTCTTCTCATGGCATTTTATATTTTTTGTTTTAGAAATGCGCCATTTTTACAAAAAACAATATATCAAAAAATCCTACGTACTTCTACAAGTATACACTCAGAAAAACGTTTGGCAATACCAACTATGTGTATTTAGTTGAAGCAATTATGCTTGAAACAACCTAAGTTTATTCGCTTGAAATACAATTCGATTCAAGTGACAAAGCCAGTTTAGTTGGAACAACCAAATTATCATGTCAAAATAGCAATATCTCCCTGGCTATATAATCGATTGGATTAACTACATCGGAGTTCATACAAGTAATCCGTGTTTTATTTGAACTTTATATTTGGTCGTTATATTGGCCAATAAACTACATTTTCCAACTGAATTAATTATTACGCATAAAGCGAATGACGGTTGGTTCTAGAATTGAATAAGTTAACGCTGCGGCTAGCCGTCCGGTTATCGGATGAATAAGCGTATTATTCGTCCGGATAGCGGCTCAGTTCACGCCGTATTTCCACGTAAGGTAAACGGCCCAGTGGCCGTCAGCGTTCTAGTGACCGTCATGTTTGCGCATTAAATAAGTATTTTAAGATAAAAATCAGTCCTTCATGCAGATATGTGGTATATTAGCGTCCAGGAGGTATTTCCTATGTTATATTACATTTTCGCACTCGTAAGTATACGTATAAAAGAATAATCAAATTAAATATATTCCGCTACGACGTCTAGCTGTCATATCGGCCGAATCCTTCATTAGGAGGTTAACGTGAACCATGTCACATTTCGGGTGATTTGAGAATGCCTGTGGACTTGCACGAAGTAAGGTTTCCTTCACGTAATTAACAAGGATTTTAGTTTTGCGTTCAGCATAGAAAATTATAGTTTTATGTTAATTTCAACGAATTTTCATATGTGACGATTACCGGTTCAGCAACATAAACACTCTGCCGATTAATCGACATGGCTGTCGATAACTGGGATAATGTTAGCAAAAAAAGAGTCTTACGAATCGAATATTAGTTTATAGAAAATCAGAAAAGAAATATTGGGTCCGTAATTAGCATTGTCTGAAGGGTCCACGGACCAGTAATCGTCATACACATATTCGCTATACTGGGTATGTCTCGAACAGCAACTGGGTATGTCTCGAACACAGGTGAACAGCACTCGATCGAAATAATATTAAAAGTTATTTCATGAAAAAAGTTGTCTATAATGACTACAAATGAATAAAAATGATAATTCTGACGCATAGGCAATCATTTGTTTTATTTTTGAAATTAATAAAGTTCCGTGGAAGAGAAATTTATGTTTCAAACTCTTTATCAAATGTTTAAATAAAAATCATAAAGTTTGTGACAGAGTGCGTCAAAAATATTCTGCCGTTCTATATGCAGACATAATCGAGTCAACATAGTCCTACGAACCTTTACATAATTAGTTAAGGCCTTATATATCTTTGGATGGTCGGAAAACAAGGCTTTTTAGATTTTTTCAAAAATACTTATAAAGCAATCAAAACGAGGTTCAGAGGGTTTGTTTCACATATCTCTAGGTACCTCCAACGAGCGGACTCGTTCCAGTCACACATGTGCACTCAGAAGAATTTTCTTTTCCCCGTAATCTACATGACTTTTGCTACCGAAGTACACACGATTATTGTAAAATATTTATTTTTGTACATCTAGCCCGATTTTTAAGAAAGTCGCATTTTTGACTGAAACAACGGCTTTTGTTTGTTTCCAAAAATCGCAATTGTTAAACGATAGTAAAAATCGTGTGTACATCGCTATAAAATGTACCTAAAAAGTTATAGTTGAAATTTCAAGTCAATCAATCAAAAAATGCAGAACCTACGAGTCCGTCCGATTTTGAAAACATTTCTTTATGAAAAACGCGTTTAAAGTTTTAAAACCATTTTTCTACGTGTCTTAAAAAAAATGTCCACCTAAAATAACTTTTGCATATTATTTTCGTTGCATATTATATCGTCATGGTGGCATGACGATAACTCGTACAATAGCATCTTACAACCTTTACGAAATATTTTCTCGAAAACTGTACTAGGCACGGGAATTTCACAACGACCTTCTTCTTCGTAATAAAAAACTGATTAAGAACGACTTAAACTAACTTTTCCTCACTTTCCTAGTTGAGCTATATAAATTTGCAAAGTCAAGCGATCTGCTTCAGGTGACGATTACTGGGCCATTTACCTT
Source organism: Ophion obscuratus (assembly GCA_964007375.1). Classification (NCBI taxonomy): domain Eukaryota; kingdom Metazoa; phylum Arthropoda; class Insecta; order Hymenoptera; family Ichneumonidae; genus Ophion; species Ophion obscuratus. Next base: position 50,550,005 of record OZ023319.1, read on the forward strand.
ACATATTATTGTGATTCATGTCAGCTAGTATCCGGACGAATAACATATATATAATCGTCCGGATAGAATGTGTTAAATTGTTAAACAATCTATCTGGACGAATAATTTACACGTATTCGTCCGAATAAAATCTGTATAATTTTTTTGGGTTTGTTTGGTTTTGTTCGGATTTGTTTGGGTTTGTTTGGTTTTGTTCGGATTTGTTTGGGTTTGTTCGGATTTGTTTGGGTTTGTTTGGTTTTGTTCGGATTTGTTTGGGTTTGTTCGAACAAACCCAAACACACCCAAACAAATCCGAACAAAACCAAACAAACCCAAACAAACCCGAACAAACCCAAACAAACCCGAGCAAACCCAAACAAACCCAAACAAACAAAACCAAACAAACCCAAACAAAACCAAACAAACCCAAACAAAACCAAACAAACCCAAACAAAACCAAACAAACCCAAATAACATTACAAAGAATTTATTCGGACGAGTATGTGTAAATTATTCGTTTAACAGATTGTTTAACAGTATTCGTAAATTGTTTAACAATATTCAGTAAATTTAACAGATTCAGATTGTTTAACCGATTCAGTAAATTATTACATACAGAGATTCAGATTGTTTAACAGATTGTTTAACAATATTCAGTAAATTATTCGTTTAACAGATTGTTGAACAATTTAACACATGCTATCTGGACGATTATATATATATGTATATATATATATATATATATATGTGTGTGTGTGTTATTCGTCCGGATGCTAGCCAATACTAGGACAATGAATCACAATAATATGTACGTGGAAATACGGCGTGAACTGAGCCGCTATCCGGAGGAATAACATACGCTTATTCGTCCGATATCCGGACGGGGAGACACTCCGATAAGTTAATTGAAACAAATGATTTAATTAAAGTTACTTCGAGGTAAGACCGTCTTTTCTTTTTTCTACGATGTACATATTTTTCAGCTGTTGATTGCTATTGCTACTTGAGTTCTTGTGGATGCAATCGATCACTTTCCTTTCCCGGCACGATTTCTAGATAATGACTTTATTTGGCAAATCCGACCACGGGCGCGCTCTTTTCGATCGCTGTGAGCGATTAGTTATGATGGAAATTGCGAATCAGTGTAGTTTCAGATGCATGCACGAACAGCGCTACGATCGCCCTTTCGACTCCTGGCTGTTCACGTCTTCTCATCTGGCTGTTGACGCGCATCTCCCCTGTGAGTGTGTAGAAAACTAAAATATTCATTGTGATAAGTTTGGTGAGACGATTTACATCGAAAACATAAAAATGTGCGAAGTAGAAGACATCTTGATAGATTGGGGACTTGACTCGCTTGTTTCTACATTTCGAGGTAAGTGTACGATCGTAATTTCTTTTTGTCCGCCATTGTTGTCACGCTGCGTGCTATCCTTCGAGAAAAACATTATACGGCGTCTCTCGGGTGTTAATAGTAAATTTAGTGGAAGCCGGTGAGTTTCATTTGACGTTGCGTGTTCACCAAGTGCATAAGTATTGAAGGATTGCTAAGGCCATTTATTCGATTGATGTAAAACGAATTTTTATTGAACTTACTGTATGCAGCTTCAACTATATGTTATAATATCAGTTGTCAGAACCTACTCCGTCATTCAGGGCAAACCAACATATAGTTGGATCGACTATAGCAGCGTTGGGGGGTTTTCTTTTAAAATATATTTTCAGCGGTACGGACTATACATGAACTTTTATCAAAAATATTATGTATTGACTGAAATATGCTCTGCAATTGATTCAATGCACACATGTTTCATTCTACTGTATATATTTTTCGTTGAACTATATATTTTGAAAACGCTTTTAAGGGAGATATTACCGACCCAACCGTTCAGTATGTTCAAATAAAGTTTGGTTTCAGGACACCGGAATTAGAAAAAGGAATTGAAAGTACTCTGTGCGTTTTTGGATCAAGAAGAAGTTTGATTGCCGGAAATAAATTTATATTTGTAATTCAACCAAATCTCGCAGTCAATTGAACCGTTCATATGGTTCGCCACCCACAACTGCAGGATTTGGTTGATTCAAACCATTTTTCTTTGACGGTACCAAACGTTTTTCTGAGTGTAGTAATATATGATCGAAAAAACTTTAGTGTCTCATTAAAACTAAAAAAATATACGAAATTTCAAACAAAGTATCCGATATATGGTGCGTCTCCTGCGTGTGTATTTTCTCCATTGCGACCCTCCCTTCGAAACCCCTCTTCGTCGCGGTGCAATCGACTTTTACCATATTTTCTCCTTGTTCAATCTTCTCGTTTCTCCTCCACTCTAGGTTTGCTACGACTCGAGTTTTTTTTCATCCCTTTTGTTTTCCATCCTGCACTTTTATCTCTCTGGTACCGTTTCTTTGCATCCCTCTCACCCACCTCTTTTCTTTCTGCTTCTATCTATCGTTCATCTCCTCGATTTCTTCCTATTTTTTTCTCCAGCGATCGTTTTTCGTCCTCATTGTTCGAGTCAGGCGAGCACTGGCCAGCTTTCAAGTGCCATTGAGTCCACTTCGGAACAGGCTTCGCTTTTCGATCATATGGACTCGCTTCTCTTTCTCGTCGTTTTGATAACATCGTAACTGGACCGAGGCCGTGGATCGCCTCGAGAAGTTGAATGGGATAGCTGAAGGATGCTGTAGGAAAAAGTACCTGCAACGTCTACGACGGATCGCTAGTCGTTTGGCGCGAAGACGCGATAAAGGATGTAGGGATGCAGTGCATGAGAAGTAAAATCTCTGTCTCTCTCTCTCTCTCTCTCTCTCTCTCTCTCTCTCTCTCTCTCTCTCTCTCTCTCTCTCTCCCCTCCCTCCCTGAAATGTCAAAGACGTAAAAAGTGGCCTAAGTTTATACTGGATAGCTTGGAATTTTTAAATAACTTTCCTTTGAGAATTTTTTTTTTTGAATATTTTCGCTCGCCACTGATGAGTTGGATGGCTCAACTCGAAAAGTATGGCGTTTAGGACAAAATATCAGGAGAAATACTTTTAATGTTAGATTATAAATCTGCTTGGTTTTTTTTAGAAATTGTTCTCCAAATCTTCGTTCAAACTTATAGAATCATCCAAAAAATTGTTTGGCGTATCTCGAAAACGATTGATTTAGAGACAAAATATCAAGAGGGGAAAATGTTGCAGTGCCTCGTTTGAAATATGTTGACATTAATACAGATTTTTTCAATTTTTTTTTACAACGTTTCAAAAGCACCTTGACTTAAAAAAAACATTGTAAGAAAATTTTGAATACGCCAATGAATTGTTGGGACGATTCTCCGAGGTTCGGCCAAAAAAGTTTCAGAAAAGAATGCTGAAAAAAAAATCGTAGAAAACTTTTGAAAAACGAAGATGTAGTTCCTGCTACTCCGTTCAAGTTTATCATGGATAAACATAACAAAAAAATCCATGAGCCCAATTCTCGATGGTCTAAAAAAAGCCGAAAAACAGTCACGTACAAAAGTGTGTACTGGGTCGAAAAAAATGCATAAAAAATATTTCAAAAAGGAAAGACAAAACTGTATTGTTTCCTGCAAAACGCCGTTTGGTAAGTTTGGTTATCTTTTTTTTTAACGAAGCTATGTAACTTTTAGCGCGGCAAGAAATATCGACTGGTGTATCTAAACTTTTGAGCGGCAATGTATATAGATATATATGGGGCATTCCATCCCAAATCGGACACCATTTAGCTTTTGCATCTCCGATTTTCTCCATCATTTGTTTTCTTTTAGTATCTATTGACAGAGGCCTCCATGCAAGTTTTCAGCTTTTTTGCCCAGCCATTTCCGAGATATGAATTTAAAAAAAACGGTACTTCTTTTTTAATGCCCATAACTTTGCGAAAATTGATCCGATTGGGATGTTTTTAAAAAAATATTTGTTTATAGACGCACTTAAAAAAATGGTACAAAATCATCATAACCGTATTTCCATAAGATTTTCAAGTTCTAAATATTAAATGTCGATTTTTGAAAAACACGTACCCATCGATTTTCTTCATATTTTTCCTAAAAATATGCAAACCTTTCACTCATTATGCAAATTTTAAGCCCGGCACGATAATGGGATGTCGTTAGGATCCACGTTGTTTCGAATTTTAAAATGTTCTTGTTTCACTTATATATGTTTAAAAATATCTGAAATCAAAATACTTTACGTCAAAGCTACTCTCGAGGATTGTCTGACACGTAATGACTAATTATTAGTTTACAGATTGAATGCAAGCAAAAGATAGAGATCGAATGAAGTAAGTACACGCATTATATTTGATCACATCTTTTTATTAACTAACATTTTCTTACACCTTTGAATAACTTATAAATTCGCGAATCTGAAGAAAATGAAAATTCTTTAAATTTCAAAGCGTCTTCTCCGTCAGGTATGACACAATGATTTTTTTGTGTACCTGTTATTGTAATAGATCTCAGGTAACGTTTTTCCAAAAATTCTTCGGCTCGAATATAATGGTCATTAGAGAAGAACCGAATATGAATATTTGGCAAACAATTCGGTTTTACCGCCCAGTCATACAATTGTTAAGGGGTTGAGATTTTTGTATTATATGGAAGGTGAAGGCTTGCTCGTGCAGCGATTCTTTTGACGGTTTCCCCTACTCCATCACAAGGCCCATTGCCGTGGGCTGTTGCAAAATAATGCCATTCATCTTCCAGGCCAAAGTCTTCTTTGTGGTAATTTATATTCGCAAAATTCTTGTAGTTTTTAAATAGTTGAGTCGCTCTATCAGAAACGCAAATAAGTTTTGCAGCATCATTGGATAACTCTTCGATGAATTCAGTTGTAATCCTTGTAAATTCATGATCGGCAACTGCGTCATGAGATAAACAGTCCGATATTATGACTAAACTTTTGTACATTATCTTTCTTGTAATAAATTACAACTGGATAAATCGTTGCTTTATCGTTATTCCAATGAAATCAAGATGCAGCATTCTGAATGACACAGGCATAATTTTCCGAAAAATCACAAATCACAATGTACTCATTCTGTTCTAACGATTCTTTCAGCGATCTCAAATAGCTGCTTGTTCTTTAGCAATATAATGGTGTGGCAAAAGAGTTAGTAAGTTTTCACAAAAATTATCCACAAAATCTGTTGAGCTTTTCACGAATGTTTCCATACTTGTACGAGGCTTTGAAATTCAATATTTATAAGTTATTTCATCAATATTATTTTCATCCAGTATATCAAGTAATAAATTCTTTAAAATTTGTGCTCCTGGGCACTTATCACAGTTCTTAAAATGACAATCAAAAGTTGGTCCCTGACACATAATCATTTTCAAGCAATCACCATAATGCAATTTAAGTGTTTTTCTGATTGGCTTGTAAGAGTTGCTAAATTGCACCCTGCAACAAAAAAGATCATGTCTATGGCTTGATAAAGATTTTGTTAACATACACTTACCTAGCATCTTAAGGTAGGTTTACACTACGACACTTTGGTGTATACACTCAATGTATACATCGAGTGTCTGTGTGTGAACACCACTGTCTGATCTCGGGACATTTATTGCGACATCTCGCTAGGTGTCGCGTCGAGCGCCGTGTGAACAGGTTGTGTCGGAGTGTCTGTGGCAGTGTCCAAGTTTTCGAACCGGCGCGAAATTATCCAGACACTCGCGACTCGCGTTAAATCAAAATGGCCATTACGTGGAGCAAGGAGAGCATTAAAAATTTGATATTTTTTGTGGAAGGACTACCTGAACTTTGGCAAATATGTTGTGCTGATTATAAAAAATAGAGTAAAAAAACAGGCAGCACTTCAATGCTTGGCGGAACAGTTTGGCACAATGTCGGCTAAAGTTGGCAGAAAAATGCATAATTTAAGAACACAGCTTAAGGGGCTATACCAGTGTGAACGGTGGAAATTTGGGTGATTTTCAGGACTTTTTGGACGAAAAGTACTCAATTAAATCTTTTGGAAAATTAAAAATATATTTGACCTATATTAAATAATTTTTTCATAGGTAAATATTGAGATCCAAGCGACTAATGCGCTGCCTTCGCAGGCGCAAAAAAAAGTTCCTCCACTGCTGACATGATTCCGGCTGATTGAGTAGCTGAAACCGAAAAAGGAAAAAAATGTCGTTAAACTAGAAGGTATTTCCTGTACAATGACGTAGGATTTTTGAAAAATATCAAAATCTAACAAAATAGCGTAGTTATGAAAAAAGTCTCTTTTCTTGCCTACAAAATGGTCGTTTTTTTTTTCAATGCCAAATCGTCAATTTTTATCCAATCAAAAATATCCTACGTCATTGTAGAGTAAATATATTCAAGAGTACTCAGTTCAAATTTCAAGTCAATCGGATCTATTTGAGTTACACTGTCAGCATATTTGAAAAATCTCATTTCGAGAAAAATGCGTTTAGAGATTCATCTATCGATTTTCTCAAGATAAAATGATATTGACATGTATAATTTAAATGATAATGATATTCTTGAAAGAATAAACTGTCGAAAAAGGCAAAAAAAAATCGATCTTTTTTAAGTGTCGCACTGGTATAGCCCCTTAATAACAGCGCACGAAATTACGGCTGCCGCCGCACGGCGTTTCTCCATGGCGTCCGAGCGGGTACTGCAGCTGTGTCAGTAGTTTTGTGTGTGAACACCTAAGACACTTGTGTAGCGACATCACAGTACAGACACTTTCTGGGACACCGAAACCGTCTTATGTGTGAACAGAACGGACATTAGTGTCAGACATTTGTGTCGCAATAAGTGTCGTAGTCTATGCAGGCCTTTAAGCTTGATGTTTTGTTGTATAGAACAATCACAAATAGTGTGAGCTCCGCTAGAACCTGCAAGTACACAGTGTTGAGGGCGTAATGACGCTAATTTAGAGAAACCAACTCGATGATCAGGATGTCGTTCTTTGAAAAGTTCATATAATTCGCGTAAATTAGAGAGAATAAGTCGTTTTTGGATATGTTCACGTTTTCCGTCATCATTTCTAATAGAAAAATAATCTTTCATTCCAGGCATATTCACGCTGATTTCATCGTCAACACAGAATTCCACAATTCGAGTCTTGATATCACTTGATAATGGGTGACCTAGATATTAGAAAATGTAACTTATCTTTACTGAATAAAAAATTAATAAGAGGTTTTTATTTTTAAAAAATTTAACAACCTAATTTTGCATTTGGTGTTAAAAGGATCCGGTTTTCTTCACGGAGTCTTTTAGCTAAAGATGCCATGTATTTTGTACAGCCCATTATACTGCAGACTCGGGATAAGCCCCATATTTCAGGTAAGAGTGTAAGGATTAGAATTTTCTCATATCACGCCGTATTATCATTGTTAAATTTAATTTTCAATTTTTCGATCATTTCCAAAAATTCCTTCGAATTAGTTTCACCGTCAGTATCTTTTGATATTCCCAAAGACGTATTTAATTCATAGCATACATTGTGGACTTTGTTTTGTAGATAAGTTTGATTATTAGTATGCTTTTTAACGATTTAGGATTGATTTGATCATGCGATTGCATCATTAACCACAGGCAACACAGTTCCTAAGCTCAATTGAGACAGACTACTGGTTTGTAAGGTTAGTTCTTTACTCATGTTTTCCAATTCTGAAAAATAGTTATTTAATAGTATTGAATAGTTAATGCTTATTACTATTATTTTGTCACAAAAAAATAGGAAAATCCCCAACAATGTTTGATTCATCTTACCAGACGGCGTGTTTGAAATTGATGAGATAGTTTTGTCAGTTACACTATCTTCGACTTCATCTTCGAGACCATCTTCGAATTCGTTTTCAACTTCATGATCACAGGCAATAGGAGCAGTATTTCTTGAGTCCAATGCTTTTCTACATACGATGTGCAGAGAAAATCATCCTTACTCAAATTATATAAATTATTTGAGTACCAGTAGCTGGTCGAAGACTTTTCTTAACTCTATGATTTTCTATTTGCAAAGGATTACAGCACAAATTATATATCCCAAAATTTCACATGACACAAAAGTTCACAATAAGTTGTGCTTCAAAAAATATACCGTGATATTACACAAATTTTTCTTTAACGCAAATAAGTAGAGGTTATTCACAGGACTACTGTCAACACGTGATTGAAAACAACACTGAATTCTTGTTCTGAAATGGAGTCGTAGACAAGTAAGATACTCAACCACTAGGCTATGTTGACGAAGTTTTTATTACCGACCGTGGTTAAACGTTAAAAATCATTTAAAGGGCGCCAACTTTTGAACACATATATCAACTAAATTCTTTTAAAATAAGTTTCGTTCTTTAGATAATAATGATCTTTAAATACCTCTATTCTCCATAGACATGAGATTTTGACTCAATATAAAATTGAATAATAATTAATACAAAAAACTTATGTTGTTATATATTTAACTAAAATTGAAGGGTCATTGTGCATTAAATTATTAAAACATATCTATTCAACTTCATAGCTGACAATAACCATTGCCCATAGGTCTGAAACAATGATTATTATGTACCTTTAGTACGGATTACTAAAAAATGAAAATGTTCAACTTCGAAAAAAAAAACATGTATCCTAACGTTATCCCATTACCGTGCCGTGCTTAAAAGTTGCATAATGAGTGACAGTATTTTTAGGAAAATTTTGAAGAAAATCGATCGCTAAGTTTTTTTAAAAAATCGACATTTAATATTTAGAACTCGAAAATCTTATGAAAATACGGTTTTGATGATTTTGTACCATTTCTTGTTCTAAAAGTGCATCTAAAAACGAAAATTAAAAAATAACATCCCAATCGGATCATTTTTCGCAAAGTTATGGGCTTAAAAAAGAGTACCGTTTTTTAAAAATTCATATCTCGGAAGTGGCTGAACAAAAAAAGCTGAAAATTAACATGAAGGTCTCTCTCAATAGATACTAAAAAAAAAAAATTATGAAGAAAATCGAAGATGCAAAAGCTTAATGGTATTCGATTTGGAGTGGAATGCCCCATATATACATCCACTAAGCAGTGCACTCTCGATAGGGGCCAGTATCCACCGAAGCGGAAGGGAGCAGAGCTAGGAAAAATCAACCAATCAACCGCTGAATTCATGTCGATTAATCCTGAGCGTAGCGATTTTTTTGTTTTTTTTTCTAGCTTCGCTCCTCACCGCTTTGGTGGGCCTGGGCCGTAATCATGGTACCAAATACCTGTGCAAAATCTGTCGACAACCCATCAACGTAATAGGATTTACATAATTGCTGTGACACCGCCGAGATAAATGAGCGAAAAAATATGTAAAAAAGAAATTTATACAACAGCAACCGTCCGTAAATTGCCCGTTGCACTCTCCATGCAGGGACAGCCATATATAAAAGATAGGCAGGGGGAGAGGATATATTTGCAAAAGTTATTACGTTCCGTTCGATTCGTTAAAGCGTCCGCAGCATCACGAATTCGTCGGAATGATCAGGTGGAACTCGCATCCGGCTTATCTGACCGTGATGGGATTGAAATTCTCTCTCGTTCATATCGGAAAAGCCTCCGTCGAACGCGAACTGCGGTAAAATACGTTTTGCGGCGCTCTGTATTTCGAATGCCAGAATATTAACAGCCGGATCCCGGAGACTCTCACCTAATAACAGATTAAATCTACGCTATGGTTGTCCATTCGTCCGCTGTATGAATTATTCTGCCCGTGGTTGTTGCGATTTCCGACCATAAATCGATAATAACCTTACCATTCTAATTTGATCTTTATGATCTCGTGATGGGTTTTGAGCTCGTACACGTGCAATATTTTCGGCAATCGGATTGATTTTGAGAGCACGCCAGAACAAATATATTGGACCATGGCGTCTGCATGCACAGTGGAAGTCGCACGAACAGAGGTTATGTGGAAGATGGAACATTCAGGACGAGGAAAAAGTTTGCCTATCTCGCGATTTTTTTTCGGGATCTTCTCACTTTAGACGCTAAAAAGGCTATTTTCATGTTTTTTTTTTATAGGTTTGTATTATAGATATTGATATAAAAGTTGTTACACTTAATACATACACTTTCGAAATACATTAATTTAAAAAAAAAATGTATTTGTGTAACTGAAACAAACTTTAAGGGGCTATACCAGTATGTGAACGCTGAAAATTTGGGTGATTCTCGGGAATTTTTTTCAAGATAAGTACGGAATTAAATGTTTCGGAAAATGAAGAATATATTTGGCTATATTTGACCCATATTACATATTTTTTTCATAGAAAAATGTTGAGATCCAAGCGACTTATGCGCTGCCTTTAGAGGCGCAAGAAAAGTTCCTCCACTGCTGACATGATTCCGGCTGATTGAGTAGCTGAAACCGAAAAAGGAAAAGATGTCGTTAAACTGAAGGGTATTTCCTGTACAATGACGTAGGATTTTCGAAAAGAATAAAAATCTAACAAAGTGGTGTAGAAAAAAGTCTGTTTTCTTGCTTATAAAATGGTCGTTTTTTCAATACCAAATCGTCTATTTTCATCCAATCGAAAATGCCCTACGTCATTTTAGAGTAAATATATTCAAGAGTACTCAGTTCAAATTTCAAGCCAATCGGATAATTACTCTTTCTGTTACAATGTCAGCAAATTTGAAAAATCTCATTTGGAGAAAAACGCGTTTTAAGATTTAACTATCGATTTTTGCACGACAAAATGATATTGATATAAATGATAATGATATTTTTGAAAGTATAAACTGTCGAAAAAGGCCAAAATGTTAGATCCTAGCGAATGTGACTTCTCTTGATTATTCCCAGCTCATAAGCTTATTAAATGTATAAATCTAAGAATAAGACGCGTAACAGCATTAAACGAAACTTGCGTACGTTCCGCGAGCGTATTCAAATCACAGCGAAATATGCTCGATGGCCGCACCGCCACAGTCGTCGACTTTTCCGATCCCTTTGGCTGTCAACAAAAACACGATCAACAAAAAAACTGACAAAAAAAAATAAGACATCCGGTCTCGCAGCGTAGTCCGATATACAAACTTCTCGATACGAGAAGTCACCATAGCCATAAATTGACATAACACAAACCATGCGAATGCTTAGGTCTCAGATATCGACCTCTATATCCCATGCGCTTTTTCGCCGAGCCAGTTCGCGTAGACCATCAGAAATCCGTGTCTTACTCCGTCTATCTATATAGAGCCTCAAGTGGCTCTCGCCGTACGCATAACGCCGCGCCGACCGAAAATCTTGTGCAAGTGTTGCCAACCACTTGACCAGCGAGCGCATCAGGGTACCAGCGAAGTCCCTTCGCCGTACGAGCGTCAACCGATATTTTTACAAGCGATCATACACAACTGTACGAGCGAGCACACACGAACAACGAATGTAAGTGAACTGTATAATCTTTTTCTATTTTTGTATCCTGTCTCTATCAGCTAATTACCTTAATCTGACCCCTAAATTGTATTAAACCAAGCGTCAACGTTACACAAGTGTCGAATTATTCCGTAATACCGAGACATCGCGTCAATTCCTTCATTTTATCTTTTCCCACGCACTACCCCTTTTTACCCTCATCCCGTGCTATTGCGCTAGGGGTATTTACTAATCTTTTTGCCAAAAACGCTGAAAAAAAAACAGTTTTTTTTTGTTTTTTCGAAAAATGTCCGCCATTTTGTTATTTTTGCATATATAAAAATCGTATCCCGGGAAAAACAGTTCATGTCTGGGTGGATATGTTCATATATGTTTCAGATATTGTCACATATGTTTCAGATATTGCCATACATGTATCAGATATATTTATTTCTGACATTTTACAGAATCATATATGATTAGGTCTGATCATATTCCACATCACATATGCATATAGAAGATCATATCTGATCAAATACAGTACCTTGCCTGACCATATATGAACTCATATCTGTTTATATCTGGCTAAGTACCAAGGCGAGTTGGTACCGTAAATTCGTATCTGAACATACACGATGTGATATGTGAACGTATCTGTTCGTATAAGATCATATCCGATCAAATACGGTACCAGACTCCGCTATATATCTCAAATATGTTTTCATTTGGTCAGGTACCAAGGTGAGTTGGCAGCGTGAAACCATACCTGAACCTATATAATGTGATATATGAGCAGGCACGTTCATATAAAATTTTATCCCATCAGATACGATACCAAACCCGGAAAATATACGAAGTCTTATACACGCATACCTTGTCGTATATGCAGTTCAGTTGTTCACACATGAAAACATCTGAATATATGAAACGATATATGAGGATGCGAGGCAATATCCGATCACATATGGCACCTCGCCTGACTGTATTATATGTGATCATGTGAGTTACTATAATATTATTAATTATTAACACGTCAAGTGATGACGTGTCAAGATTTAATCTGTCTCAACAGGGTCTCAATTTGCTCTAATATAGTCGGAGTCATACCTGGTCTGAGGGTTCAGATAAATTATGATTCTATCATATAGGCAGGTCTATTGTTCATAGATGTCCAAGTCTACTGGGATCCACGGTCTTTTATTCTTATACGGACAGACAGATCTGGTCCAATAAGATTAGATTTGCCTGACATGATCAGATCTGGCCCAATAAAATCAGATCTGGTCCAACAAGATCCGATCTTGTCTGGGGATTGGATCTGGTCAGACCTGCTGCCATATGGACGGGTCTGCTCTCCAAATTATCAAAATGGCTCTAATATGATCATACATACGAAGATATAAGCATACATTATCTGTCATGACACTACATGAACAGATATTGCCAATTTTCTTCTCTGATCATATCTGATTCTACAGATATGATTCAGATATATTCAGATATGAACTTTTTTTCCCGGGATGATATGCGCTATAGCCATTAATATACTGAATCTAAAACCGTTTGATTTTGTCTTTTCGGATGATCCATCTCCGAGATTTCATCAACAGCGCAGATCTACAATTTTTTAGGACATTTTTTAACTACCATTTTCGTCTATAAATAGTGTCTTAAATAAATATTTTTTTTCAAATGTATTTCGAAAGTGTATTTATTAAGTGTAACAACTTTTATATCAATATCTATAATATAAACCTATCAACAAAATTCATGAAGATAGTCTTATTTAGCGTCTAAAGTGAGAAGACCCCTTAAGTAAAGATTTCTCCACCATTTTTTATACTTAGGGTCTGCTTTATTACTACTGTTGACTGTTGCATGGTATTTATTTGTTTATTGATCTTTAAAAATGGCGGAGGTATGGCATTTTAAACGGCATTTCCAAAACTGGCGAGACGTATAGCTAAAAAACTAATGGACCGATTCTGATGCAATTTGGTGTATATATTTCTAACCTTATTGTCTGAAACATTACCCTGAGTGTTTTTAAAAATCGAAAAAAGTATGGTAATTCTTAAGGTATCTGACTTTTCCGAAAAATTGTTTCCAAACAAATCTAAACAAATCCAATATAGGTGACGAAATGTTCAAAAATGCCCTATTTTATCACGTGTTTCCGCGAACTTCAAAACCTCGTAACTTTTTATGGGGGGGGGGGGGGGGGGTAAATTTCAGCTTCCCTTGACTGGATATTGTCACTTATAACCCAATAAATGAGAGAATAGCGAGAAAAATATTAGGCTCATTTTTCGGAAAAGTCACTTATGTAAAGAATTATAAGAACAAACGAACTTACCTGTAAGTGAAGTTCGATCTTAATTATATGAAGCGCCTCTTGCGAAAAGATCAGTGTAGTGCCCCCACATATGTGCCGATGTCGCCACAATCTTTACAGTTTTTTTTTCTCTCGATCCTGTTCCGTGTTTACTCCGATAGGCAATTCATTCATTCAAAGTGCTGCCGTAACCATCAGGGTTTCCAATATATGTACTATATAATTATAAAAGGGGAGAATCTATTGGGTGTGACTGATCTTTTCGGACGAGGCGCTTCATACACTTAAGATCGAACTTCACTTACAGGTAAGTTTGTTTGATCTTATAATTGTATTACGCGCCTCTTCCTCGAGATCAGTGTGTAGTTATTTAAAGTTCGTTGCGGCAGACATTTAATTACTCAGAAATTCGATATTCTAATTTATATATATATATTGTTTTTTCTTAAACATGTAAGTATGACGCATAACAAGATGTAATGTTGTAAAATTCTTCTAACCAAAACCGCTTTTGCAAACATTCCTTTACTCATTTCAGTACGACGATCGTGGAACCTAGCGAAGGTACGTGAGCGTTCTGTCCACCCTGCAGCTTTTCTAATAGCGTCTATATTGACCCCACTCCTTTATGCGGAAGAGGTGAACGCATGACGAGTTCTGTAAGCATCGAATGCATTTTTATCCATTCCGCTTTTTATAAGGGTCTTTTTTATCCACCTACTCAAGGTCTGTGTGGATACTCCTTCTTTGTGCGGTTTTTTCAGGGCTTCGAAAAGCCGATATTCATTTCCTCATAAATCTTTTGTCTTATCTGAGTACGTTTCCAACGGGGATGCTGCCCAGGTGCATGTATTCTCGACATAAAAGGGGATATTCAAAACTGGCTGCGCTTTATTTATTTTTGAAGTCTTTAACCGCGCCGGAATTTTAATTTCAATCAATCCCATTGATTTTTTTATATTCCGAATGTCGATTGACGCGAGTGTCAGCATACGCTGTGCTGTGACTAACGCCAACAATGCGACCAGCTTGAAAGTAAGTTTTTGTAAGGAGATTTCCTCGTTAGGCCCAATTGTGTAACATGATTTAACACAAGTCGCGGGTCCCACATAGACTCGTATTTGGGTTTCGCCGGTCTAAGATTCGCGATGCCGTTAAAAAGCCTCCGTACTCTGCCGTCTTCTCCCACTTCTGGTCCGCGCAACGGCGCAATAGCGGATTGGCAGCAGTTTAATGTGCCATGAGATGCGCCCCTATCAAACTAGATACACAAAAATCTTATTACTTGTAATAAATTGCATCTGTAAGGATCTATGAGTTCTCCACGGCAAAATAACCACAATTTTTTCAACAACTGTCATATTATTTAAGCGATGAATCTGACAATGAGAAAAGCATAATAGTAAGGGCTTCTTCTGGCACGCCTTTACTTTTTAGCGCTTCCCGGATAACAGCCCTGCAACCAGGGTAATCCTCCTCCAAATTGAGTGTGGTTGCCTATTGAGAGAGCGCAAAAGGTTGACGTTTGGCTGAAAATAAATCGGTTCGCAGGCAAACATGCCAGTAAAGACGGGGAACCACACTTGAGCTGGCCAGTACGGTAAAACCACGATACCTTCAGCACGATCATCTTTAAGTTTTCTTAAAACGCGTAAAACTATTGCGAACGGCGGAAATGCATTAAAAAACGATTGGCTCCAATCTACCGTGAATGCATCAACCGCAATTGAGTGAGCCCCGGGTCTTTCAATCAAGAAATATATCGCCTACATTTCGCATTCGTTCGTGTTACGAATAAATCTAGTTCCCGCTTCCCCCATCACCATCCGGCATGCCCCATGATAGGGCATAATCCGTTTCTGGCTCAAGTCGTCTCGATTCGAAGTCAGCTTCGTAATTATCCTGAAACGAGATGTACGTTGGGCAAATGTAAATATTCCTTTTTTCACACCATTTACAAATCTTTTTCGCTAACCCACTCAACCCTGGCAACTGAATGCCGCCCATCTTGTTGATGTACGCGATCGCGGTAGTATTATTGATTCTCAATAATATATCACAGTTCTTTAGATTATTTGCAAAACATTTCAGGGCAAGCAAGGCCGCTAATAATTATAAATAATTAATGTGATGAACTTGTTCTTCTTCCCGCGTAGAAATTTTGATGGGGGCCCAAATCAGGGCCCGATCAGGTTGCCTGACTGCTCTAGTAGGGCACTAATAAGGCAGCCTGAAAGGGCTCTATTAGGAAAGGTAACATTGCGTCACACATAGGCCTGACCTGTTTGCCTGATCAGGCCCCTATCAGGCTGCCTGATCAGAAAGAAATGCATATAATATTTCAAAAATTCAAAATGGAGTGAACCACTTAATTCAGAGTTCCACTACAATGATTTTGTATCATAATTTGTCATTCCCTGGCCTGCTGAAAAGTTTTTGTTCGAAGAAAATATTACGCCCATATGGGAATTGAACCTCGTACCTACCTACCCAAAGCTACGCACGCTGCCCCTATGCTACCGAGTACTTGTAACATCTTGGTCCCAGATATGGCATAAGAGACCAAATGAATTCCTATAATGATTTGTTGCCTCACATAAAGTATATCAATTAGTTATTATCATTGTGACAATTAAAAAGGTTTATCGAATAACATGCTATAGATTTTTGAAACTTAACCTAATACACACACATACACATATATATATGCATACATACATACATATACATATATAATTCCTCTCTCTCTCTCTCTCTCTCTCTCTCTCTCTCTCTCTCTCTCTCTCTCTCTCTCTCTCTCTCTCTCTCTCTCTCTCTCTCTCTCTCTCTCTCTTCGCCTTACAAAGCTGCCGAAATCTTCTAACACGCATCCGAGTTGCATAACGTTTTTTGTCGTGACAGTCCATAGCACCTTTTTTAAAAAAGAATTCAGGAATGCATCGAAACTCCGAAGCTACGATGCTGTAAAATCGAAGTTATCATGTGGAAAATAAGAAGTTATGTGCATCTATCGACTGCTGAAGCAGTTATAGGACACGCCTACTTATGGCCTTATCAGGCAAAGCCATAGTAGGGCCTATCAGGGCAAGCCTTGTAATGATTCGTTTTATTACATTTCATTTTACGAATTACAATTTATTCGTGATTGACAATTCATTTTATTACAATTCATTTTTTGATCAAATCGTCCCTTAACATAATAACAGCAAGAATGTTTAATAAAAGCGAGTACAATTTAATATCTACATATAAAGTCTTTTTCTTTACATCACTGTCGTCTTTTACATGATATCGCCGTGGATATTTAAAACAATGAGTATAAGTTATGGTCAAATCTAAAGTGGCTGGAGAGAGAGAGAGCCATTGACGTGACAAACAAATATACCATTAATATGCTTCGTCACTTTTGTGTATCGTAACCGACTACGTCAATATTGAGTAGACCTCTCCGCTATTCGATTAATTTATAATAGCGAAATAGCGTGACTTATCTGGGCGGTGTTATGTTTCGAAGCCACCGTTACAAATCTCCAATTTCCGTAGGTACCATGTACAATACTTTTGATCGAGAGGAGCTCCTCGTACGGAAATACAATAAAATGAGACGGTACACGCGTGTCCTTTCTATGGTCTACTCGTTATAACGTTCCGAAGACAAGTGGTAATCCGAATCGTAATCATTCTTCCACTCTCTCTCTCATCTCTCCCCTCTCCTAGTCAAACTCTCTCTACATACACATACACACAATATTGCCTTCCTTATGTTCGTATCCTTACAGCCTTGGTAGGGCCTTATCGGGGAAAGCCTTAGTAGGGTCACATTAGATACAGCCTTAGTAAGGCCCTATCATGGAAAGCCTTAGTAGGGCCTATCAGGGCAAGCCTTGGTAGGGCCCTATCGGCGAAAGCCTTAGCAGGATGTTGCCAGGGACGGTCTTAGTATGGCCATTTTAGTATAGCCTTATTTAGGGCCTAAATACTTCCGGCCCGATCGGGGCCGGCTCAGGATGTTTGTATTAGGTGTGACCCGTATCACACCCCGATCGGGACGTGATCCTGGCAGGCTAACCCTCAGAAATTTCTACCCGGGTTGGCTCGAACGACCGTGCGTTCGGTTGCCTTCACAGGACGCCCCCCATTCCGAACGCGACGCGTCGGAGGATATTTCGAGGGCTGCTCTAAGCGGTATTATCGAACGTACTGCTTTGTTGGTGTGAGTTTTCCACCAATCGAAATCTAGCTGCAAGTAATCTGAAAGGTACATGCGCGCCTCGAAATTTCCGTGATTTGCCCTGCGAGCCAAGAATTCTGCTCTCTCAAAGCTCTTCATGTGGATCCAACTGGACTTGATTGCTGAGCAACTCAAAGTTAATGTTCCTATAAAGCTCGCATATTCCCGGATTGTACAATGGCTCATCTTACTAAATTTTTCGATTTTTGTGCAGTCCTGGCAACTTCTTCTTCTGGAAGCCAGATGTTCATTCTTTCAGAATCGTAAATGAACCCGAAAAATTCACATCTCGTCCAGGGGATTATCTGACTCTTTTTAACATTGATAGTGAATTCTAATTTCTCCAATAACTGTCTCGTTATATGAGTGTTCCTTGAACACTCTTCATATGAATCCCCCAGTATCAATAAATCATCCAAATATATTACTGACAACAATCCGCGCTCTCTGAGATGCAAGACTGCCGGCTTCATCAGTTTTGTAAACGTGTATGGAGCTGTGTTTAGCCCGAAGGGCAAACACGTAAATTGGTACAATTTTTCTTCGAAGATGAAACGTAAAAATTTACGATCAGATTTTGCAATCGGGATTAGATAATATGCATCCTTCAGGTCAATAGATGTCATAAAACATCCGCAAGTTATCATTTGCCTTGCCGTTTTTCCATCTTTTGATTTAAAATGATTCGTAGTTATAAACTCGTTTAACTGCTTTAAATTTAGTATAAAGCGGTGGGAACAATCCGTTTTCGGTACAAGAAAAAAAATGGAAATGGATTGTCCGGACTCGGGCTGACATCCTTGTATCGCCCTTTCCTAATAACGCTGCGATTTGCTCTCGCATTAAACCTCTTATCTGACCCGACCACTGAGTTTCGGCAGGTAGTTTGTGTTGGTACACCTCCGATGTAAACGGTATCTTATAGCCTGTGATCTAACTCAAGATGGTTTCGTCTGAGGTCACTTCAAGCCAACTGCGTTTAAAACGAGCTAGATCACCGGCAAATTTACATACATTTAGATGTTCTTCTTTGGAGGTGAATGCTCGTGTTTCTCATAATAATTCCTTCCTCCTAAAGCGGTCTTGTTGCCTCGACTGTAACCGATATTGTGACTGTAATTGTTGCGACTCTCTTTGTACCCGCCCCCTCTCGAATATAAGTATTCATCCCATGCTGGTTTTGTTGAGGCAGGCCCCTCGAGTTTTTGAATTATTTCCTTGATGTGGCTTGAAGGGTTGTTTTAAATCCTTCGATGATTGCTGTAGAACTTTAACGGCCTTTATTTTCTTCACTCAGCTCCTTTCCAAATAGCTACTTGCCTGACGATAAATCCTTCAGTCTGTCTCTGAACGGTGCCTTGATATTTTTTTATAATTAAACTCTCCGGATCGAGATTTCGTCGTTCTGTAGGTCCGCCAGAGTTTCGCAAGGCCGTTAAGTGGTTCTAAATGTTGCTTCTTATCTGCAGGATTTGATTTTATCAGCAGATCCATAATTTTTCCCACACCGGCGAGCGGAGCAGCGACCTGCTCTTGTTTTTCAACAATTCTTTCGTCTCTTTTAACGATTGTACTATCTAAGGCTGCCTTAACCTCCAAATTCAATTTCGGAGGATCGATGCAGAGGCAGTTTTGCGGAGACGATATCTGTTTTAAAAATCCTTTCTGTTCTTCTGCCGGAAAAACCTTCTCAACAATCTCAAACCAAAGTGTCGAGAGATGACAGGGCACTGCCGGTGCTAGCATTCGCGCCGGTCTGATACATTCTCCGAATAATTCCGAAACGTCTGCTTGCAGTTCGATCTCTTGTGTCTCTGCCGACACCTTTTCCGTACCTGGTTTTGCATTGACAGCAATCGCACTAGTCGTAATGGCTGGGGCATCCGCGGCCGCATGCGTATCTGGCTGAGCAACGTTAGCTTCGTCGCCAGAGTTATTATCGTATTCCTCCAGTGGGTCGAGCATGGGAGATATCGAGTGCCCTTGTACCTGCGAATCACAATTTTTTGTTGGTGACTTGCTCCTCGAGTTTCTCGCCCGATGCATAGACGATTCGATCCAGTTGTATCGATCGCGTTCGCGACGACTCGCATCATCTGTATAGGCCTCCGAAGTAACTTTCGTGGTGGCGCCCCGTAACGGCTGCCGGTGGCAAAACTTGGATTGGCGCATGGCGGTTAAGTCAAACCGGCACAAACACGAAAGAGCTAGGCTTGAGCAAGCATCATCGATTGGACACCTGATTTAAATGGCGACCGGCATACTGCACTAGCAGACGAAAACCAATCCAAGTTTTGCCAAAACTCCCGCAAGGGTGCGCCACAAGAGTTACTTCGGAGGCCTATACGACCAACTTCGTTCTCGTCGAAGGGAACGACTGCGCCTAGAGCGTTGATCTTTGTCTCGACAATTTCCATAAGTGTCGTGACTTCCATCATTACCCCGATAAGCTTCGCGGTGGTGGCGTCGATGCGACCTGGGTGAGTCGTAATCGTTGTGATCTCTTCTATGAGATTCACTACGCGATCGACTTCGTCTCGAACCCTGTTTCCGATTGGCTATTGAATCGGAAAAAATGAAATATGTTTGTTTTTTTTTTTGGGTTATTTGTTTTCACGAGTCGGTTGGACCGCTACGTGAAATATTGCATGGTCTGCTGATCTTGCACTTGCGACCGTTGGACGATCGTGAGACAGAATCTGCATGACATAATGTACGGGGTTATGTACATATAAGATGTTGAACATCGTTGTGACACATTTGTGGTTTATGGTTGGAACAAAAAACCATTATTATCCCCTTTGTACGACAATATCGAGTCGTACAACATAAAACAAGCCAGGCTATACGCTTTCTCTAGCCTTTAATACTTACTGCTCTTGTTTTCGTATTTTTCCTCTCTTTGTTTAAGAATTTGTTGTTCCAACCATCTTACTCGGTTTTTCAATCTTTCTCGGTCCTCGTCGTCCGACGAATGCTTGCGTTTCCTTTTTCCCATTTACTGTTAGAATCATTGAATAACACGTGTGACGTGACCGACACAAAGGAGAAGAATGAATTGCCTATCGGGGTAAATACAGCACAGGACTGAAAAAAAAAACTGTAAAGATTGTGGCGACGTCGGCACGTAGTGGGGGGGGGGAGGGAGGGGGGATCACACTGATCTCGAGGAAGAGGCGCGTAATACCAAAGCGTAAGCGCCAAAAGTATTTCTTTATTGCAAAATGTAGCTATTTTTTCGGAAAATCCGATCTTTTTGTTTCGAAGCATACCGTTTCCTCGATTTTCAACATTTCTCACTTTTCCTTGGTCCAAATTCTGCGTATGAGTCAATGAAAGAAAAATCTTCGTTGGTTTTATTTTCAGATCAATCCCGCCGACGCTACGTGTGACGCCATAGCCAATAAACAAAGATACAACGTAACAGCCAAAAGTAGCAATAAAATATACCCTAAGTCTCAAAAATGGCGAAGAAATATTGCCATTAAAAAAATAATCATGAAAGTCAGCCATTTTTTTCTCCCCTAAAGGCATTTCCCCCCTTAAGTATACCATGCTTTTTCGCGGCTATGCTTTTTTAAACATCTTTCTAGGTTTTCCTTGCAATTTCGTGCATAACGAATATTGAATTTGATCGGAAATGTACATGAAACATTTTTTGAAATCGTTGTCCATCGATTTCCCAGAACTTCGAGTTTGGGGCCGGGGACACCGCGTATAGTATGCACCAACGTGCAGCCGAAGTCTGCAACCGTGATATAGAATACCGCGGTGACCAAAATTCGACTAAATCCAGAGTTCATCGACCTCGTCGTAGTCGTTATCACCATGACCCTTCGGTCTATAAGCGCGCAATAGACCAATATACGTCCAACACAAGGGCTGGCACGTGAATTCACCACGGGCGTAATTTACCGTTGACTTACGGACGCACATTCACGCGTACACGCGCAAATGTTAACGGCGTATATACAAATTTGTATTGGGAGGTGTTTGACGTTTTATGTTTAATCAAGACAAGTATTAAGGTGAAAATCCCTCAAGACGACCGAAAATAAATCATTTTTCACGAATTTTTTCAAAGGTGATGAAATAACCGCATCATTTTTAAATTTTGACATTATCTTGTTACCACTTTCAAGTGTTAAATTTGTTTTTAAACAAAACAAAATGACGGCATTGTAAGGTATTTTTTAGGCGTTTTTTGAAAACCTGCTCATGTTATAGCTCAAAAAGTTATTGATCGATGTGGCTGAAATTTTAGGAGATTTCTCATTATCACATTTTTAGAAGGATATACCTATAACGATATTAATAAGTATTTAATTAAAAATTAAGTACGCTTTGTAGTCAAAACTTCATATTTTCGACCATTTTCTCGACAATCTTTACCCCAAAAAAGAAATATATTTACGCGTTAACCTTCAAACTTTAGGTATATACTTCCAATAATTTTATAGTGAGAAACCTCCCAAAATGTACGCCAGATCGATCAATAACTTGTTGAGCTATAACATGAGCAATTTTTCAAAAGACGTCTCAAGGAATACCTTATAACGCCGTCATTTTGCGTTGTTAGAAACATTTATTTTTGTTTACACTTGAAAGTTGTAATAAGATATTGTCAATATTTAAAAATGAAACGATTATTTAATCACCTTTAAAAAAATTCATCAAAAATGACCCATTTTTGAGCCCCTAAAGGGATTTGCCCCCTTAAGGCGTCTTCTCGCTTTACAATTTTCAAAAAATCGATTTTTCTTACATTTTTCGAAAGTATACATATATAAAAGTATCATACTAAAATTTTATGAAGATCGGAGGAGTCTAACTGTATTTTGGTGTGACCTTTACTTTACTAACTGAGCACGTTCATCTGCTCGTTAAAAACTTTAAATGCATTTTCTCGAAACAGCGTTTTTCGACGGCTTGTTGATAAAAGCTTCGAAACTACTGAACTGATCCTTGTGAAATTTTAATCCATATCCTTTACAACTATAGCTATTACGCATATCAGGGATTTTTTTAAATTTTGATATTTACTATTTTTTGCCAAAAACG
The DNA here is from genome assembly GCA_964007375.1 of Ophion obscuratus. Taxonomy (NCBI): domain Eukaryota; kingdom Metazoa; phylum Arthropoda; class Insecta; order Hymenoptera; family Ichneumonidae; genus Ophion; species Ophion obscuratus. The sequence goes on from OZ023319.1 coordinate 50,572,968, forward strand.
GTGCAAAAACACGCTTTTTTTTTTTTTTTTTTTTTTCGAAAAATGTCCGCCACTTTGTTATTTTTGCACATATAAAAAATCATATGACATGCGCTATAGCCATTAACATACTGAATCGAGAACCGTTTGATTTTTTTTGTTTCAAATGATCCATCTTCGAGATGACATCAACATCGCAGACTTACAATTTTTTTAAGGATTTTTTTTAACTACCATTTTCGTCTATAAATAGTGACTTAAATATTTTTTTTCAAATGTATTCCAAAAGTGTATTTATTAAGTGTAACAACTTTTATATCTATATATATATAACATTAACCTATCAAAAAAATGCATGGGTATAGCCTTTTTAGCGTCTAAAGTGAGAAGACCCTTTTCGGCTATAGATTAGACCTGTTCAGCCCATAGTTGACGTTTGGGCGAATTAACGATCGCGCTGCCGTGGTTCCCTAAAATTTCGAATTCCCACAGCACTCTCGAGAAAACGGTCGCACCTTTCGTTTCGCACCGAAGTCTCTCGTTAGCGTACCGTTGCTGGAAAATGTTACTAAGAGACAAGCGAAATGATTGCGGACATCGCGGTCCGGGCGAAAAAAAAGAGATTGAAAGTCCTGATTACACAACGGGCATACAAGTATTTCGTTACACTTTTGTAGAATTTACTCTTCCATTCAGTTTCGAACTGAACGCACACGCAGTGCCACAAAATCTACTGTTACCAGAAACTCTAGAAATGTTCTTCTTGCGTTTTATTTTTTTTCTCGACATTATAGATTATCACGAATGAATTTCTAACATCATTAATCTGGAGATTGATTTATAAAATTCTAAATAGTTTTCGATCAATTTCTAAAATTCTAAATCATTTTTCATTAATTTATAAAATTCAACATTTTAGAAATCCCGTAGGCATTCTGTTATTTCTTTTCTGAATAAAATAATAGATAACGGGTTGCCCACAACGCGTTTCAGATTTTATTTCATTTCGAGCAATTTTTTTCAACGCTTCTCTACTTTTATTTCACTTTAACAGACTTTTGCCCGGGGCTTTGCTCGCAGGTGTGATGGAAATTCGTGTAAATGTTCCGAATGTCGGATTTTTGGGTCATATCGCTTGAAGGATACCAAGATAACTGGAAAAAATACATTTTCTGTATAGTTGGAAGGAAAAAAAAACACTTTTTATTAGTAACTTAATAAAGACGGCGTCTGTTTGTTTATATTTTTGGTTAACATCAAAATTAATTTAGGGTAAACTGTAACTTTTCTCCAAAAAATAAATTTATATGGCCGTTAACCTATTAAACTATACAATTTTTTAATCATTTAGTAACAACATTTCATAGAAAATGAAATAATGTACAAAAAAAAGTAATATGACTGACAGTTTCGTCGGAAAAGTGAAAAAATCGTGAAATGTACTATAAATTCATTTAACGTTGAATAACTTTTGAAAGAATACATTTATGATAAAACGATAAATTACTTTTTTTTACAACTCGTTCAATTTCCTGCAAAAATATGGTTTAGGCATTGTACGTTTATACGAAATAGAAAATCGCGATGAGGAATCTCCAAATATTATTACGAAGAGCTCATATTTTAAAAGATGCCTTATTTTACCTTACGGCAACTACTGAATAGGGGAATAAACAAAAATTGTCGATTTTTCTTAACCGGCTGCATCGACCTCGGTGGGCCAAGAAATCGCATTTTTCAAAAATATTTTTATACGACAGTATACAAATATTTGGCTATACCTTTTGGCTATTTCCCTAAAAATTGCATTGCAATATTCTATATATCTCTGTTCTAATAATTGAATGCGCTATAGCTTCTAACAGTTGCAGTCGGCCGGGCGAACTGTGCGGTACCAGCACCATACTTCAAGCTTTGAAGGCCTTTTTCTCGAAACACTGTTTTCAAAGTCGGTGGACGCGACATCTCGAGAACCACTCGATGAATTATTTTCAAATTACCAGGAGATATGATAAGAAACATTTAAAGGTCGTTGACGATCTTACTTTTTTTAAATCGATCTTCATTTTTTAATAGTTACGTTAAAAAGACAACTTTTTTCATAGATGTTGTACGCTCGTGTTTCAACTCGAGGCCACCTTGTTACAAAAAGGATTTTGAAAATCGACGATCGTCAACGAATCGTATTTATTGTTAACTTGAATAAACCGCTTAGTTTTTGGATTTCGGATGAACCGTTTGAGTTCGAGAGTGTCCACCACCAATCGCCGCGAAAAAATGTCATGATCTGCCGGCTGTCATGTTTTTGTTGTTTTTCTGTATTTGTTGGTGATTTTTTTAAGGCTCTTAATATGTGTTTAGACAAACACGCATTCCTTTTTCAACAACTGTTTCCCACATTTTTTTTCTGAATTTGGCAATTTTTTTCGCGCCTCTAGGTAGATGTCTACCTTAATGGGGTATCCCTCTCTGGAAGCTCAGTTTGAAGGGTCAGAATGATGCATTTTTTCTAGTAACACATTGGTTGACATAAATTATTTTTTTCCCAGCATGTGTGTAGTTACAATGTAATTTTTTGGGAAGAAAATGTTTCCAGTATTCGTGGTGCTGCGGTTGTCGTTGCAGTCCTCCAGGGACTGCAACGACAACCGCAGGGCTCGGAATTTTTGATTAATCGAAAACTTTTAATTTTATGAGCAGTTATAGAGAATTTTTTTACTGAAAATTCATTTCTTAAGGAGGTTGGAGCGATACAGTTGCGTCAAATGACGATTTATTCATTTTTTTTTTCAATGAACCTCAAAACAATGCATACGAAGTACAGATTTACTCTGTATATGCTATTTTTTAAAAATATATAATTAAAGGGGAAAATTATGCATTTTAATATTTTTATTACGTAATGTAGAAAAACTTTTTGTTGCTACCAACTTGAAAAAGTACAACGTTATCGATGATAATTATAAAAAAACTACGACAACGAATGTTTTATACGATTCACAATGAAATTTTGAGTAATTTATAATGATGCCTATTCATATTTACGTCACGAGATTATTGGCCCATGGTTTACGATGGGCAAGATGAGGATTTTTTTTCTAAATGTATACAAAGGTTCAGTTTGCGTTAATCCGTCGTTAGAAATGGTTTATCTTGGTGCTAAATAACAAAATAAATTACATAACTTTTAGTGTGAAAGTCTTGCCCATCAAACCGCACGTTAAATTACATACATTAAACTATTTTTGCATTGTTTATTTCTGGTGTTTGGTGGTGAAAAAAGTTAAAAAAAAATCGTCAAGACTCAGTATAGTCAAACAATAACATGTATTTTTTTGATTAAATTTAACCTTGGATTGTGGCTAACGCTCCAATACTTTTGAATAAAACAATATTTTTTAATTCCGTACGTACCTCTCTAGATATTCTAATGTAGATAGACGAGAATTTTTGTTTTTTGTTCTGAGTAAAAAAATGTGGATATTCAATGTCACGCCGCGGAGCGCCTAAAAAAAGACATCAAAAGAACATATTAGTAGTCGGCCATTTTGTGCATCGAAATATATATATATATATATATATATATATATATATATATATATATATATTTTTCTAACAGCTCGATATTCATACTAAATAATAGACGTGTAATTCATTTTATGAGTGAATGCCTTTTTCATACGAAAAAATGGTTAAATTCGCACATGATTTTATACCCGTTACGGCGGCCTAACCCCTTAATAACACCCTTAATAACTTATAAACAACATATATTGTCGGCATATAACAATTGCCACAGGGCATGTAGAGACAGTGAATATAATTTCCACCATGCACTGCATCTCTTTCATACACACAAATACATCCACACACACATAGAATTCGGTTACTATAAATACTCTCAATTCTACTACGAACAGCGGCGAAAATTCTAGGTGGTCTTACTCCTACGAACTCCAGCCCTACTTATACAAGGGAGAGAAGAGAAGGCCCCATAAACTTCTTTGCGAAACGACGGTGTGGTTTGCGTCGTCCTCGCAGAGGGAGAGAATTTTTAGTCGGGGGAGTGAGACGGTCAGATAGGAAACGTTCGAATGGGATTATAGTTGAGTCGGGGGTGGCACCAGGGGGGGGGGGGGGCTTCTTCGTTTATGTAGTGCCGAAATGGGGGATGAAAGAGGGCTGGGAGGGTCGGGCTCGTAGAGGGATAAATTCATTGAAGTGGATAACTGCATTGTGCCAGGAACACTGCAGGAACACATCCGATTATTGGGATAAGAGAGGGTGAGTGAGTAAGAGAGGGGAGCAACCAGGAGGAACAGACGTACCGGCGAAGGCGTATTTTCCCGAATTTCTTTAGTCCAAACATCGCGAGCTGGCCGAATGCCAGAAGATGTTGTTTCCTGTCGTCGTGAACCACCGACACGGAAAAATCGTTTCGGTTATTGAAATAATGCACTTTTATTGGTATACCCTCTTCAAAGCCTCGACCATCACGATGAAGGATACGAATTTTTTCACCCCTTCCGCCACCCTGGCGTTTCGCGTAATTTATTCGCCCTCGCTCTGCTCGTCACTGTTCGCGTCACTGTTCGCATGCAAAATTGTTTGCTATTGATACAGCGCATAAAATGACATGCATATCGGTAAAGCATGTGCGAATGAACAAATAAGACGATGGGAAAAGTGGCAGATGGAAACGCCGCACAGTAGGAGAAAAGCCCAAAAACCTGGCCAAAACCTCAAATGACCTTTGACGGGAATGAAAATTGGCTCACAGGGGTTTTCAAGGTCGCTGATTACGAATCTGAAAGCCAAATTATCGTAAACAAAATGGCCGATCCAATATGGCTGACATGAATGTTAAAAAGTTGCCAGATGTCGACAAAAATTGGTATTTACGGGTTTTCAAGGTCGCTGATTACGAATCCGCAAGCCAAATTATCGTAAAAAAAATGGCCGATCCAATATGGCCGACATGAACGTTAAAAAGTTACCAGATGTTGACAAAAATTGGTATATACGGGTTTTCAAGGTCGCTGATTACCAATCCGATATCTATTGTTTATAACTTGCAACAAAGAGCTTACAGCAAATTGTTATAAACAAAATGGCCGAGTATCCTGCTAAATAGATAAATTAATATATTTAAAAAAATCATCATGATAAAATAAACGTGAACAGTGTATTCTACGCAATTATTATTTTTATTTCCAAAATACATACGGAACATTTCAAAAATAGAAAATTTTATTCTTAATCAAAATCGTAATCGGAGTCGGAGTCGGAGTCAGAATCATTATCCGAGTTTGTATCTATTACAACTCCCGGCACGGCTTCAATCTCGGCGCAAAATTCGTCTGCTGCAGCAGTCACTTTAGGAGCGATCAACATCGCTACAGCTTCCGGCGACAAACTCTTCAGCTTCTTCTGTGGTAGTCTTCTGACACTTGAAATGTACGGATCAGAAGTAACTAAGAGCCGATGAAAAACATCTTCCATAGTTTTAACCCTGGAACTTTTTCGCGCAAAATCTTCTCGATATCGTTTGATGTCTTTGTTTCGAGCTTCCTGAGCATCTTCGGATAATTGGCCGATTGGTAATAGAGCATGAGTTATTATCACTGGACCATGAATTAATAGTTTGTGCACCGAAGTAGGCATGGAGTACCAAGGGTATAATGCAACGGTCTTTCTTGCCGTTTCAATAGCATACTGTTCAAATCTTTCACAGTTTATCTCGTGGTCACACGATATAACTTGTAGGATTACGTACAAGCGTTTAATAACTTCTTCGTTGACCCCCGTTATCGCAGCGGAAACCGTCGAATTTTCAAAGAATCGCCGAGCTGTGTTGCCATCATTGCTGCTGCCGTATCCAGGCTTTGGGCGATCGATATTTAGACCCAATTGCTTCTTGAATCCTTCTTGAATGGCCCTCTTGCGTTCCTGGGTAATTTTTTTTTCTTCGGCACTTCGAGCTTGCCATTTTTTAATGCCGAGTTTGTAAGACACGTGTAAGCAATACTCGAAGCACCGTATCCACGCATGCAGCGTCGACAATCCGAACTTCAAATTTGTTTCATTGATTTCCCTTTGCAATACAGTGTCGATGGCATTAAAATCTTTGCTGGTTGCTCCACACAAATAGCACCGTTCAGCAGATTTCGTCAATGATACAGCGTTGCAAACTTTACCATCTATCATGGTGAACAACAACTTGTACATTACGGAGATTTCTTTTCCATCTATTACACTTTCGAATGGACGAAGTGACTTTATTTGTTCTTCAACAATTTGGACTTCATTAAGTGTTGACTCTGTGTCTTCGCGTAGAGACAGTAGTCTAAGCGGTCTACAAAATCGTGGAGACGAGGGTCTGGGGTTCTTCCAAACAACTATTTCTTCCTTCGATTGTTGATCATAACACACGAGTTGTAACGGCACGACTGAAGTAAAGAATACATGCGCATCAGATTTGCTGTCATCACTGAACGTCTGCTTATATTCACTTTACCCAGAACTTCCATCGCAACCCCACTTGCAAATCAAGTCCATTTTACGAACATTATCTGGAGTCAATCTTTGAATGAGTACATTTTGGACGAGTAAAATACGTTCAACTGTATGATCTAATAGTGCCTGTAGTTGGACTTCTGCACTACTCTCTGTAATCCTGATTGCATCACGTGGTGGATAACAACGCTTTTTTGCTTTCATCACTTTTTCGTAAGACGGATATAGCTTACAGTTATTTTCCTTCCCTAATCTTCTCATTCCCTGGTAAGTACTCTTGGAGAATTTATATTCAATCATAGCGGAAAGTGCAGCCTCTTCGGATAAAGTAATTTCATCCGTTGCTGAGTAAGCTTTACGATACTTGGAAGCTCTTAAAGGACTCGTCATTGTTACGTCCTTAATAACTTTTGCGGCGTCGGATTGTCCTGAAGAGCGAAGGCTCATCTGAGTAGCGTATGCTAACTCGACCGAGTTGAACGATGTACGAATATCTTGGGTCTTCCTTCGTTTAGATCTTTCACTGGACATTGTAAACTCAAGGGACGGGCGGCCGCCCGTATTACCCGGGCTTGTTACTACAGTGTCTGTAGGTGCGGCAAAACATACCTGCTTGCTAAGCCATTCACCGTTATTCTTGAAAAATACACAGGATTTTCTGTGAGCTTGTTGCCACCTCGGTCTCATTTGATTGAAGAGTATCGAAAAAGTCTGTTTCGAGTCCTCAGGCACTACAACTGTACGTCCGGTGTCCTTGGAAATTTTTTCTACCATAAATTCGATCAAGGAAGCGAATTTATCGGATAAATGCTCGCTGATTATCAGAAATACTTCTTTCCTTGTCAGCACCAATTCTTTGTAACCGGATCCTGTAATAAAGACATAAAATTGTAGAAAATTGGTGTTAAAGGAAAAGATAAAATTTTCAATTAATACAAAAACTTGAACAATGTACATTATTTTACCAAATAAATAACCGCAATAAGTGAAATAATTTTAAGAAAATTAGACAGAAAATATTGACATGGATTTGGTTAAAAGAAAGCTTTGCTTACTATATAATATATATATATTCAAATATTTTATTTGAATGTTATAACATTTCATTCATATTTAAGAAATTTTTATGTGGTTGATTTTAATATGTATATATATATATGCATACGTATATATCATAATTAAATCACAGAAAATTTATATATATATATATATACACATACATATATATTAAAATAATTTATTTCAAGCGTATAACAGCCGTCTTGTCCGTTATGATGCTACTTCACCCATTCTCAGGTAGAGGCGCAGAGGCTGCTCAATAGTGCCGCGTGCACGCTCGGCTACCGCACGATGCGAAAAAAATCATAACGGACAAGACGCACGTTTTCCGCAGGTAACTCTTGTAAATTTCGAAAGCTTATACATTAAACTAAAGGCCGAGACTAGGAGCTTTGCAAAATGTGACAAAATATATAACTTTTCGGACCGTTGAAAATATAAGTTTTCAAAATTATTCAATTTTATTTATGCCGAAGGCTGTACTACATTTCAATCATTTATACATAAACTTTAGATTCAACCGATGTAAAAACATGTTCTACATACCTCCAGAAGTCGTATCCATGTTGCAGAATTGAAATTAAACCCGTCACTTTAAAGTTATGGGTTTTTGAAGTCAGCGTTATTTTCGTCTGTTCAGCGCGTGACACGTACACTCTTCACGAACAATAACTGCCAACTGACGCTGCGGCGCAGGTATACACTTAAAGGGCTTTCCCTTCCACAATAGAATGCAGTTACTAGTCCTCTACCTGAATGACTACTCAACTGACCCTATTTCGAAAATTTATTTTTTGGGGTTTTGGCCAGGTTTTTGGGCTTTTCTCCTACTGTGCGCCGGCAGGCTCGCGGGTGGTTTGCTTCATTCGCAATGCGATTTTTTATCAGCTCGATCAAATTGTGTATATTGAAGTTTATTTTCTATTTTCTCTCTCTCTCTCTCCCTCTCTCTCTCTCTCTCCCTCCCTCGCTGTCCCAGCTCTGCGTTTTTGCTTTTTGAAGTTCTTCTTTACTAGCCATATCTTTAACTTTCGATAATATTACTTTATTTTTATTTGTTATTTTAATTTTAATTTTTAGAATAAATTTTTATTTTGTCCCGTCTTAATTTTTTTTGTTCATTGAACCATTAAAAGGGTTTGCGTTTCTGCTCCACAGTGAATTCGGCGGACACTGCTAGCCGGTGAAACTGCAAAATCAGTCCTTGAGATGCTACACCATAAGGGGTGATTTCGACCCTCAACACTATTTTTCCGCCGCTAAAAAAAAATACGTATCTAATCATTTTTGACGTTCTAACAGATACGCAAGTTTCAAGAAAATCGAAGATAAGCACCAAAGTAATGTTCCTTGTTAGACCATAGTGGTACGATTATAGAATGATAATGTATCTGATTATGGAACTATCCATTTTTATCTAGTTTTTTTCACTTTATCTAATATCCTTGTACAATGTACTTACACAAAGTTGACTTAACCGTACTACTACTCTTTAATAATACGGTTACGATTGAAGATAATCGTACTGCTACGAATTAGGCTCAACATCCAAGCGCCATCATTGCCATCAGCGCCATCAAGTGCCAAATTTTAACCATTTTTTAAAATAAAGAACGACTTTTCTGTACGTGCTACTCAAAAATACAATCATATACCGCCGAATGCACCAGAGCCTCACTAATGTCATTAAAATATCACCAAAGAATGACAAAAGTCAAATTTTAAAATCTTTTTCAAGGGACATTGGCAGCGAATTTTTACAATACTCGCTATTCAACATGGCTGACCTGCATTTACGCCCATCGGTGATACTTGTAGGACCCGCGACATGCGAAATATTGTGATACAATTTTTACGAGTGATGCACTCATTTTCTTTAATTCTAACCGAACCTCTTGAAGCCCCTGAGTCCACCAAACTCAACGATTTGCGCTACTTGCGTACAAAAAAAGAACACAATGAAACCACTTCTCGAAATCCCATGCCTCATAATTTCACAGATGCATTAAGAGAGGAGATTTAGGTGAAGAATATTATTGCTGATTTTCATGATTTTTGTTTGAAAGGGAAGATTCCTTTACCCTTTCTGAGACTCAGAGTATGATTTATTACTACTTTTGGCTGTTACATGGTATTTTTTTATTTTTTCATTTATTTTTCACAATGGTGGCGGTATGGCACGTTCTTCTAACTGGGTTGCCGGGGTTGTTGCAGAATGAATCTGAACAAAAACGTACGAAGATTTTTCTTTCACTAACACTCATTGTTCAGTTTTCGCCTCTCTCACTTATACACATAAAGCGTACACAATGCTGAAACAAGTTCAATACTCTTCATTAAGCATGAAATCATCTCTGCGGGAAGATTCACACTGCAAGCGAACCACTAGCGCGCTCTAGGCATAACTAGACTCAGCTCACCTAGGAGTTAGTTCGCTTCGCGTGACTAGAAGAATGTAGCCAATCACCGCTCGTCATTTCTTTTGGACACATTCTCAACGCGCGCTTACGCTCCGGTCGACCAATCACCGCGCGTTCTCACGACGCCACGCGAGCTCTCGCTTCTCGCGCTCTCGGGTCCGCGTTGGCTTGCCGGCGGCCATCTTGACCTCTGTCTTCTGTTCCATTCTAAACACAACAGACGTGCTCAGCGACTTCCCGCTAACAGCTAATCATCCCTTTTGATAAGTACGACTCAGTGTGTGTAAACACCGCACTGTGTGCTCTCAGTGCAACCAATCATTATAGATTTGCTCATTTGGACTGAAAGAATCGAAAACCGCTCGGCAATCAGATCTCCTCTGTAATCACTCATCGGCACGTGGACGACTCGAGGACACAGGACGACGCCATCACGTCGTGAGGACAACCGTCGGGTCTACCATTAGAACAAATCAACAGAATCGCCCTCATGAAGTACTGATTAAGGGGTTAGGCCACAGTAACGGATATAAAATCATGTGCGAATTGAACGATAGTTTTTCGTATGAAAAAGTGATTCACTTAAAAAATTGATTACACATATATTTAGTGTAAATATCAAGCTGTCAGAAATATATATATACCAGGTGTGTAAGTATGAAACCGGAATTTGCCCATAGGTGGCGCTAGATGTCGATGCAGTTACCGACACATCACGTCAGCGGTGTCTTGTTATTGTATTGATATCCGACAAAGATTTCCAACTCACAATAACACGAGTTTCATTCAGTAGCGTTAGTTTATTAGAGATAAACATGTCGAGTTTTGTGCCACCAAATTACGATTTGCCGACAGCACTACTTTTCTGTTTTCATCTGAAGAAAACCGCAGCCCAATCGCATCGAATGCTTGTGGAGGCGTTTGGTGAGCATGCTCTCGGTAAAACACAGTGTTTCGAGTGGTTCAAACGGTTCAAAAGTGGCGATTTTGACGTGAGGAACGAAGAACGTGGAAGACCACCGAAAAAGTTTGAAGACGCTGACCTGCAAGCCTTGTTGGACGAAGACGACGCTCAAACACAACAACAACTGGCGGATGTACCTACGGTAATGATATGATACTTTGTATCATATCATTACAATAAACGTGTTTTTTCTGTACAAAAATTCCGGTTTCATACTTACACACCTGGTATTCCGGTGTACAAAATGGCCGACTACTAATATTTTCTTTTGTTATGTTTTTTTAGGCGCTCCGCGGCGTGACGTTTAGCATCGACAATTTTTTACCTAGAACAAAAAACAAAAATTCTCGTCAATCTTCATTAGAATGCCTACACTCAGAAAAACGTTTGGTACCGTCAAAAAAAAAATAGTTTAAATCAACCAAATCCTGCAGTTGCGGATGGCGAACGATATGAACAATTCAATTGACTGCGAGATAAGGTTGAATTACAAATATATATTTATTTCCGGCAAATAAACTTCTTCGTGATCAAAAAACGCATAGAGTACTTTCAACTCTAATTCCGGTGTCCTGAAACCAAACTTTATTTGAACATACTGAACGGTCCGGTCGGTAATCTCTCCCTTAAAAGCATTTTCAAAATATATAGTTCAACGAAAAACATATACGGTAGAATGAAACATGTGTGCATTTAATGAATTGCAGATAATATTTCAGTCAATACATAAGGGGCTTAAACCGAGTGTCCACGTGGTTGGATTTACCAAATTTAATCGATATCTCAAATTACGGGAGAACAACGGCTCGTGCCCGCAAAAAATTCTCAATCGCGATTCCCTTAGCAATCCTTCAAAGCTTATGATCTTGGTGAACGCGCAACGTTAAATGAAACTCACCGGCTTCCAATAAATTTACTATCAACACCCCCTAGAGACGCTGTACAATGTTTTTCTCGAAGGATAGCACGCAGCGTGACAACAATGGCGGACCTTAATGAATGACGATCGTACACTTATCTCGAAATGTAGCAACAAGCTATTGAAGTCCCCAATCTATCAAGATGTCTTCTACTACGCACATTTTTATATTTTCGATGTAAATCGTCTCACAAAACTTATCACAATGACTATTGTAGTTTTCTACACGCTCACAGGGGAGATGCACGTCACAGCTAGAAGAGAAGACGTGAACGGCCTGAATGAAACGTTTTCGATTAATCAGAAATTCCATACGTACTTCTCTGCGAAATGCAATTAAGAACATAACTTTTAAATTTGAAGTAAATCGAGTGAACATTATTTAAGTCATTTGCTACGCCAATTGGAAAAAAGCTATTTCGAGAAAAACGCGTTTAAAGTTTTGGGTACTCTATGGCCGTGTCAGAGGCGGGCTTACATTACACGCTCAAAGTCGGTGAAAAAAGTTTTTCTTGCTATAAATCGAATAGTAACTTATTCTTATGATGACAAAGCACCGCTTTAGCGAAAAAAAAAATCTATTTTTTTTCTATTCTACTGTGGCCTTACCCCTGAAAGCCACTTCTCACTTTAGACACTAAAAAAGGCTATTTTCATTAATTTTTTCATAAGTTTTTATTATAGATATTGATATAAACGTTGTTACACTTAAAAAATAGACTTTCGAAATACATTTTAAAAAAATATTTATTTTAGTCACTATTTATAGACAAAAATGGTAGTTAAAAAAATGTTCTAAAAAATTGTAGACCTGCGCTGTTGATGAATTCTCGGAGCTGGATCATCCGAAACAAAAAAATCAAACGGTTTTAGATTCAGTATGTTAATGGCTATAGCGCATATCATAAGATTTTTTATATATGTAAAAATAACAAAATGGCGGACATTTTTCGTAAAAAAAAAACAATAAAACGACTTTTTTTACCGTTTTTGGCAAAAAAAATAGTAAATATCGAAATATACAAAAATCCTTGAAATGCGCTATAGCTTTAGTTGTAAAGAATATATGGTTAAAATTTCCTCAGGATCGGTTGAGTAGTTTCGCAGATTTTATCAACAAGCCGTCGAAAAACCGTGTTTTGAGAAAATCGCGTTTAAAGTTTGTTTGGGTTACACAAATACATAAACCTTTTTTTTATAATGTATTTCGATAGTGTATTTATTAAGTGTAACAACTTTTATATCAATATCTATAATATAAACCTATCAAAGAATTCATGAAAATAGCTTTTGTAGCGTCTAAAGTGAGAAGACCCCGTGACTCAGCAGCCTTTTAGTTGACTTACCGTCAGTGCATCAACACGTAAAGGCTAGATCTAATTAATTATTGTTGTCCGCTCGAAAGAAGGTATTCTGTGAGAATAAAGGCTGCATTCATGTTACATCGAGTGTTACAAGTCTCGCACAATTGTCACCAGAAATCCGAAGTTGCTTACTCCTACCAGCCGACTCATTATTCAACACTTATACACAGAATATGAACCAAGAAAAAGTGAGAAATGTTGAAAATCGATAAAATGATACTTTTGAAACAAAAGGATTGAATTTTCCGGAAACAGATGGCTGAATGTTGCAATTGGAAAAAAATGTACTTTCTAATTTTCAAAAACAATGAACGTCATGGATTAGTCAATAAAATTCGGAAGATATATACAAAATTGCATCAGAATGGGTCGATTAGTTTTTCAGCTATACGTCACGCCAGTTTTCTAGTTTAATATAAAAAGAGAAACCACGTAACAGCCGAAAGTAGTAATAAAACATACCCCAAGTCTCAAAAATAGTGGAAAAATCTTATCTTGAAAAAAAAAAAAAAAAAAACAGCAAATTTTGTTCCTCGCCTAAAGGTATCGTCCCCCCTTAAGCCACATCTGGGCCCGCGGGTGGAAAATTCGGTGCGATCGCATGTGAATCTACACCCCAAAACACAGCTAGCACCCGAGGCGATATTCCACGAAACGAGCAAACTCCTTCGTAAGTGGTGAATCCCACGTCGAAGTTGAGGGAGCCAAACTGAGAGGCACACCGCGAGAACCGGAAGGAATGAAACTAGAGCCGAAAGGAAAACGAGAAAGTGCGTCAAAGTGGCAGAGGGGCCGAGGGGGAGGGAAACAGCGAGAAAGACATGTACGAAGAAACAGAGAAAGGGACAAAACGAAGGATGTGCTCGTATAGAACGAAGGGGTGACTTTTGACAGTGGAGAGGGTAATAGCGAGGGAAGTTTACATCCCCGTATTTCATCCTTCACGAGCTGCAACCCGGTGCAAGGAACGGCGCCTAGAACTCGATCTTAACGGAATGTGTTCCGTATAATATATAGTTTATATGGCAGAAGACGAGAGCACGAGTGGTGGGGAAGGGAAGGAGTAAGACAGTGAGAGACGTTAAATGACAGAGGAAGATAAGGGAGGCGCGAGTGAGAGAGAGAGAGAGAGAGAGAGAGAGAGAGAGAGAGAGAGAGAGAGAGAGAGAGAGAGAGAGAGAGAGAGAGAGAGATAAATGGATGCTGGTTGTAAGGGTTACTCTTTATTACCAATGGGAATTCACAGCATCCTACTGTGAGTCCTCTCACCACCTCCAGATATTACCTGACGTTATTACATATGCTAATGCTTCGCAAAATGGAAATCCAACCCTGGCTCAACGCCGCCAGGTTATCCTCGTACTTCTTCTCACCTTACTGTTCGGTCTCTTCCACCCCATTGAGATCATCACCACATAAATTCACTTCAATTCTTCCATCATTCGAATGTGAATACTTCGAAATTAACTCGCGGCTTGACGGATGAAACGACTATACAAATTGTTTGCGTTCATCCCTTGGAGCTTGCGAGGGATGATTATTTGTATACAGCAGCATAAGTTGATTTGCGACTGTCGAATTCCTTGTTGGGTTTCACAATTATCGTAGCTGGGCCAGGATCATTTATCATCCTTTCAGCGGATTATTGCGCCCCTCAATCGCTCGCGTATCCATAGAATAGAATTTCAAACGAATAGTTGTTTATTCCCGTTATTTAAATGTCGCCAATGGCATGCTCAAAAGATACTCCAGTTTGGTGCAATTCCGGAAAATTGACATACAAGCGTAACGTTATAGATTCGCGTTGCAATTGAGAGCGCTTTTATTATATCGGGCTGATTGTGGAACGCTTGCCAAAAAAACACTGACGTAATTCTGTACCACTACGAATAATTTGGAAAAATCCGGACGGATCAGGCGTCGTATTTTTCTCGGGAAATTTTCACGAGTACGGTCAAAGTAACTGTATATTAATTGCAATTTCGATGCTTCTATGGAAATGTTCACAAACTCCAACCCCAATAAGAGGGAGGGGGGTTTCGAATATTCAATTGATCGAAAATCTCCGCATTATCGTTTCATTGGATATTCAATCGATAGTTGGAAATATCCGGAATACCTCGATTAAGGACGCTTATATGCGCGAAAAGAACACCATTTTTTTTTTAAATATCATTTTAGTACGAACTTTTGAGAAGATTTGAAGCCTTTTAGAATAAAAATTCAACTAAACGTTGAAGTTATAGATTCCGATAAGAAGATAAGGATTTGGGTGGTGAAATTCAAAAAGATTCAGTAAAAAGGCTATTTAAGGGGCTATACAAGTGTGAACGCTGAAAAATTGGGTGATTTTAGGGAATTTTTGGAAGAAAAGTACTCAACTAAATGTTTCGAAAAATTGAGGTTATGTTTGACTATATTTGACCTATATTACATAATTTTTTCATAGAAAAATATTGAGATCCAAGCGACATATGCGCTGCCTTCGGAGGCGCAAAAAAGTTCCTCCACTGCTGACATGACTCCGGCCGATTGAGTAGCTGAAACCGAAAAAGGACAAAATGTCAAATTGAAACGTATTTCCTATATAATGACGTAGGATTTTCGAAACATATTAAAATCTAACAAAATGGCGTAGTTATGAAAAAAGTCTGTTTTCTTGCCTATAAAATGGTCGTTTTTTTCAATGCCAAATCGTCAATTTTCATCTAATCAAAAATATCCTACGTCATTGTAGAGTAAATATAATCAAGAGTACTCAATTCAAATTTCAAGTCAATCGGATAATTGCTCTTTGGGTTACAATGTCAGCAAATTTGAAACATCTCATTTCGAGAAAAACGCGTTTCAAAATTTAACTATCAATTTTTGCGAGATAAAATAATATTGATATAAATGATAATGATATTCTTGAAAGTATAAACTGTCAAAAAAAGTGTCACACTGGTATGGCCCCTTAACGGATACCACCTCGCTCGTGGCCCCAAAAAAGGAATTTTCATAATTTTGTAATGGAAAACCGTGCACAGATTCTCACGTTTTTTTTTTCTTATAGATTAAAGAGTATGATTTTGAGTATATTTCAAAATTTTAAGAGTAATAAGTGTCATTATACTTTCGTGTATTATCTTTTTCGATACGTCCAGCAAAAATCTTATTTTGCATCGTCGTATCGCTTTCGAAGAAACAGTTCGATATCTTCAGCTAACAATGAATAATAAAAGTTACCCAATTTGAAATATGTCCGCAAAAATCGTTGAGTGTGCTGGACAACTTTACAGTTCTGATTATCGGACCTTTTACTCAATCCTTCTCTTTACGCAATCGGATTACGTAATGATAATAAAGAAGGGCTATTCATCCATCACCGTTGGTTTCGTGAAACTTCCTCTCGCGGTCTTCGATCGTTAAAACGTTTGTCAAACCGCGCGAAGAAATGTAAATTAACGTATAAGTTATACGAAGAATCATCAACGAATGTTTCGGACTGTTGGGGCATGATGGAGCTTTCGCACGTAGAAAGTGGCATCGAGCTTATTAAATTTATCAGAAATTTACAAAACCAATGAAGAACGGTGAGAGGCAGAGAGAGACGGTCGTAGTCTCTCTGCATCTGGCGCTGCCATTATCCATCCAATCAAATATTCATCACCCAGAGGAACAAACCGAGGAGAAGAGAGAGAATTGGCCACAGAGGAATAAAAAAAATGAACAGAAGGGAAATTAAGAGTCCGAAGGAGTAGGCTCTCATTAATAGCCCGGCCAATCCGCACTTTCCTTCCCGTCGTTGTAATTACACTAGTAAATTCGCCTCTTCACGATTAAGGGGGGAGATACCTTGTGGCGAGGAAAAAATTGATAATTTTCATGATCTTTTTCAAAACAAAAGATTTCATCAACATTTTCGAGACTTGGTATGTTTTATTACTACTTTTGGCTGTTCTGTGGTATTTTTTATTTATCAATCTTTAAAAATCGCAGAGCTATGGCACGGTCTTCTAAAAGAGTTGCGACGGATGTTGTCAGACGCCGTGACACGTTCCTCCGGCAGGATTAATCTGAAAAAAAAACACCGAAAATTTTTCTTTTATTAACATTCATACGCAGAATATGAACCAAGAAAAAATGAGAAATCGTTCAAAATCGATGAAATGGTACACTTCGAAACGAAAAGGTTGAATTTTCCGAAAAAGATAGCTACAGTTTGAAATAAAACATATTCTTTTTGAACTTTCAAGAACATTTAGGGTCATGTTTTAGACATTAAGATTAGAAAGATTTATACGAAATTAAAACGGTAGTAAAACGGGGTTAAATTAACATTAAGGATAACTTTGACAGTTTTTGGGGCTACTTTAACACGGCGGAAAACAACTGGGTGCGAGGATACAGGCTGATTCTTTTTTAATTTCAAAAAAGCTTAAAAAAGGCTATTTTAATGATTTTTTTTGACAGGTTTATATTAAGGTAATCGGCCCAGTGGCCGTCAGTGTCCTAGTGCTCGTTATGGGTACGCATTAAATAAGTATTTTAAGAAGAAAATCAGTCCTTCGTGAAAATCTGTATTATACTAGCTCCTGGGAGGTATTTACTATGTTGTATTACATTTACACATATGCAGACATAATCGAATCAACAAAGTCCTACGAACCTTTGCATAATTAGTTAAGGCCTTATATACTTTTGGATGGTCGGAAAACAAGGCTTTTGGCGATTAAGAAAAATACTAATAAAGCAATCAAAAGGACGTTTAGAGGGTTTATTTCACATATCTGTAGGTATCTCCAACGAGCGGACTCGTTAGAGTCGCACATGTGCACCCAGAAGAACTTTCTTTGCCCGTAATCTACATGAGTTTTCCTACCGAAGTACACACGATTATTATAAAATATTTATTTTTGTACATCTAGCCCGATTTTTAAGAAAGTCGCATTTTCGACTGAAACAGCGGCCTTTGTTCATTTCCAAAAACCGCAATTGTTAAACGATTGTAAAAATCCCGTGTACATCGCTATAAAATGTATCGAAGAAGTTATATTTGAAATTTGAAGTCAATCGGTCAAAAAATGCAGGACCTACGAGTCCGCCCGATTTTGAAAACATTTCTTCATGAAAAACGCGTTTGAAGTTTAAAAACCATTTATCTACATGTCTTTAAAAAAATGTCCACCTGAAATAACTTTTGCATGTTATTTTCGGCATATTCATACATAATATAAGTCAATTTAAAAAAAAAAACCTTTTTTCAAAAGCATATACGCCTCAAAGCAGTTTGAACGCATGTGACGATTAGTGCGACGTTCCCATGATGATTACCAGACCAACTATCATGGCGGCATGACGATGACTCGTACAATAGCATTTGATAACCTTTACGAAATATTTTCTCGAAAACTGTACCAGGCACGGAAATTTCACAACGACCTTCTTATTCGTAATAAAAAACTGATTAAGAACGACTTAAAATAACTTTTACTAACCTTCCTAGTTGAGCTATATAAATTTTCAAAGTCAAGCGATCTGCTTAAGGTGATGATTACTGGGCCATCCACCTTATAGATCTTGTGGGAGTACAACTTTGCAGTGACCGTTTTTTTCAAAAGTTTAAGGCTTTATTATAAAAAAGTGGCTACATATTTTTTAATCAAAGTACTGCCCGTCGCTAGCTACGACCTCGGCCCATTTTTCAGGTAACATTCGAATCCCGTGTCGATAAAAGTCTTGGTCCTTGGAGGCAATCCAGGAATCGACCCAATTTTTGACTTCTTCGTAAGTACCGAAGTGCTGGTCAGCCAAATCGCGTGCCATTGACCGGAACAAGTGATAGTCGGAAGGGGCAATGTCTGGAGAGTACGGCGGGTGGGATAAAACCTCCCATTTCAGCGTTTCCAAGTACTTTTTCACGACATTTGCAACATGGGGTCGGGCATTGTCATGCTGCAGTATCACCTTGTCATGTCTTTCATTGAATTGTGGCCGTTTCTCTTTGAGTGCCTTACTCAAGCGCATCAACTGACGTCGGTAGAGTTCCCCTGTGATGGTTTCGGATGGTTTGAGCAGCTCATAGTACACAACGCCCAGCTGGTCCCACCAGATACACAGCATCACTTTGGATCCGTGAATATTCGGTTTGGGCGTCGATGACGGAATATAACCAGGCAGTCCCCATGATTTTCGGCGTTTAGGATTATCGTAGTAAACCCACTTTTCATCTCCAGTCACAATCCGGTGCAAAAATCCCTTCCTTTGTTGTCTTTGGAGCAGTTCCCGCAAATGCTGAGAATTCGGCTCGTAGGTTGCCATGTTTGAGTGCCAATAACTTTATAATGCATACACGTATCCATTAGCTTTTTTAAATTGTTTACATTGGCAGAGCCTCTAGTTTAAAACGCCACTTTTTTTTTATTGAGCTAGGGCCACTACTTCGGCCGCAGTGGGTCTCTAAGTAAAACGGTCACTGCAAAGTTGTACTCCTAATATAAAAGTTGTTATACTCAACAAATACACTTTCAAAATATATTTTGAAAAAAATTTAATGTATTTATGTAACCCAAACAAACTTTGAATGCGTTTTTCTTAAAACGACGTTTTCCGACGGCTTGTGGAGAAAATCTTCGAAACTACTGAACCGATCCTTATGAAATTTTAACTGCATATTTTTTACAACTGTAGCTATAACACGTGTCAAGGACTTTTTTTAAATTTTGATGTTTACTAGTTTTTTGGCAATAACTAAAAAATGTCCGCCATATTGTTATTTTGGCATATATCAAAAATCGTATGATATGCGCTAAAGCCATTAACATACCTAATCTAAAACCGTTTGCTTTTTGTTTCGGATGATCCATCTCCGAGATTTCATCAACAGCGCAGACCTACAATTTTTTTACGACATTTTTTTAACTACCATTTTGTCTATAAATAGTGACATGAATAAATAAATATTTTTCTTTAAAAGCATTTCGAAAGTGTACTTATTAAGTGTAACAACTTTTACATCAATATCTATAATATAAACCTATCAAAAAATGTATGAAAATCGCCTTTTTTAGCGTCTAAAGTGGGAAGACCCCTCAAGGCTTCATGTTAGCCGAGCCGACCAAACGTCATTTTTCTTCCTCGTTTTTCACAGCAGTCGACCCACCCTTGACGCTAATATATTTAAAAAAAAATGACCAAATGGAACGTTTCGCCATCTATAACGCGAAACTTGATTTATCCCCTTCCTGTACGGGGGGTGAATTTTTTCGTCCGTGCGCGAAAGGTTCACTTCACTTCGATGAGGACAGAACGCAGGGAGTAAAAGTGCGACCTGCCCCGATTAGCGCCTATTGTATTTTATAGGGCAAATCTCCCACCCTTCTGTTCTATGCTCAAGATGCTTTACGCCTTACGGTGTAATTTTATCAATAGCATCGCCGCGCAGATTTATTTGACGTTAATTGCTTCAGCAAAGTTCGAAGCGAATTCATTTCCGTCGTGGAATATTCTCGTAAGAATTACAAGCTGAACGGCTCTTGAAGTTTTGCAAAACTAGTTTCGAATAAAGTTCAAAATTATTTTATTAATCCGTGAAGCAGGACGGTAGTGAACGATGGCTTGTTGACTTAAAAATCGACTTACAAAAATGATTGATTGATTCATTTAGATTATTTTTTCGAATCAAGTTTCGAAAAGGACATATCTCCGATTAATTTGGAATGTTGTATACCCGTGTATTGTTACTCGACTTTAATCACGAATATGATAGTGAAAATACACGCAAATTTTATTTTCAAGGTCAAAACTCACAAAAACTTTTTTTCAAGTTTTTCTGTTTTATTGTAATAAATGTTGATCTTAGAGAAAAATGTTTCCTACAAAAGTTGTAGCCTATAAAAAGATTGATATTTCATGTTCGGTACAAGTTTTGGCTAAAACCAATCTGTTTTTTAAAAAGTGGGATAATGCTCCTTAAAGTACATTTTCCTAAACTCCATTAGTTTCGATATTATTTACTTACGGACTTTACCGCCGGAAGAATGCAGTTTGATCTTTAACATTATACGCTCACCTCAACAACAAACAACACACAGCACAACAAATAAACCCAAACAAAACCAAATAATACACAACACAACAAACAAACCCAAACAAACTCCAAGCTTCCCGCGGCAAAGTGCGTAAGTAGATAATATCGAAACTAATGGAGTTTAGCAAAATGTACTTATTGGACCATTGTCCCATTTTTCTCGAAACTGAACGGTTTTAGAAAAAAAAAAAAAAACATAAAATATCAATCCATTTATAGGCTACAACTTTTGTGGGAAACATTTTTCTCTAAGATCAACATTTATTAAAATAAAGTGGACAAACTTTTTCAAAATTATTTTTTGTGAGTTTCAACCTTGAATATCAAATTTGCGGGTATTTTCACTATCATATCCGTAATCAGCGGGTCAAAATACACGGATACACGAAATTCCAAATTAATCGGACGTATGTCCTTTTCGAAACTTCACCCATTTTTTCGAACCCCCGTAGGGCACTCATAAATTACGCAGCGTTTATGGATAGTGTAAAGCTACAAAAAAAAGTGTGAATTTTGCATGGCAATCTGGAAACAAGATCTAGCCATCTCGGAATATTTTCTTTATTCACTTCAGTGGATTTTCGAATATTTGTTATGAGAAAGCGGACGATGGATCGGAAATAATATCTTTATCCGAAATTTCATTTAAAGTCGCCGAGTAGCGAAGGGTGTGGCGAGAAGCATTTCGTTACCTCGATTACCCAGGAAGGGTGAGTTAGTCGAGCCCCGAGCGCAGGAGCCCTGAAAATCCGGCTTGCAGGAATGAGACTCGACAAATCGCACTATTTTCGACTGGAACTCGACGAATTGCCGTATTCCCTGATTTACTGTATATTTGGGAACGATAAATTTCTTTCACAAAAGCATCGCGACTCTCATTCTACGAATCCGCATTTCCGTTGGAAACTTCTCCCCGCCCGACGAAAAGACCATTCGACGGAAAAAATTAAGGAGTGTTATACCTTTTGGCGAGGAAAAAATTGCTCACTTTCATGAATTTTTTTAGACGAAAGATTTTTTCACCATTTTTGAGAATGTAGTCCAGTTAAAGAGACGAAAACTCAGCACTTTTCAGTGTAGAATATGACTTTTTGACTGAAGATAGATGGTTGCATACTGAAAGTAACCCCAATACAATTTTGCCCCTCAACTCGCCCCAACCCTAAGAAATAGGAGTTGAAAACTTAAAAATCGCCGTATCTTGATAATTAATAGCCCGGTCAAAAAATGTTTCAAACAAAAGTTGTTTGGCATAATAATATTCGTATAAAGTTATCTGACGTCCAACCCCCTATCTTTGAAAACAGCGGCACAAGAACGGTTCGAAAATTCGCTGCGTCCTTGTCTGGATCAGTAGTGCTCTCGTGTTTTTTTGCCGCTATTTTCAAACATAGGGGATTGGGCATCAGACACCTTTATACGTATCGTATTATTTCCAACAACTTTTTTTCGATACATTTTTTGATCGGGCTATTAATTATCGAGATACGTCGATTTTTAACTTTTCAACCCCTATTTCTTAGGGTTGAGGCGAGTTGAGGGGCAACCTTTTATTGGGGTTACTTTCAGTATACAACCATCTACCTTTAGTCAAAAATACATATTCTACGCTAAGAAGTAGTGGGCCACTTTTACTGGACATGAGGGTATGTTTTGTCACTACTTTAGGCTGTTGGATGGATTTTTTCTTCATTTTTACTCATCTTTAAAAATGGCGGAGGTATGCCACAGTCTTCTAAACGGATTGCTGCGGACGTTGTCAGACGGCGTGACACGTAGCGTTAGTGGGATTAATTCGAAAAAAAACCAACGGAAATGTTCCTTTCATCAATACTCATACGCGGAATATGAACCAAGAAAAAGTGGGAAATGTTGAAAATCGATGAAATTTCAAACAAAAAGATTGAATTTCAAACAAAAAGATTGAATTTTCCGAAAAAAAGCTACATTTTGCGATGAAAATACTGGAAGAAAAACGGAGAGAATGTTTGCCAACGAGATTCTCGTCGGATTAATAAAAGCTTAACGGTTCGTTGATCCACGCTTTAATACGAAGAAAAATTTACCTCCGATAAGCTCACGGCTCTGTTCCATTTCGTTAAACACTCGATGTAATTATGTGAAAACGATGCGTCAGAGATATGCGTCGAAATTAAATTTGCTTGAAAGCATCGAAAGTATCGATTCGGAAGATTCTGAGATGCAATAAGAATTTCTGCAGCGTTCGAACGTGCTTGCCGTTATTTCCACCATTGATTACGTTATCGTGGGAGTGGCTGAGGAAATCTGGATACGATTTATTCAAGTAATGGCACTCGAGATTTTTTACTCGTATATCTTAAAACCCTTGAGCTCAATTTACCTACATACAAGATACAAATGATTTTTTATCAATAAAGTCAAGGAGATATAAGAATGGGTAAATAATTATCCCTGTGGCAATCGTTGGATGAACACATTGACGATCATTATCTGATTGTTAGTCTCGCGATTGTAACACAAAAAAATGTAAACATTTTTTTTTGTCAACAAAATTTTATTTTATGTATTTTTTATCGAGTCACCCATTTGTGATTATAAATAAAATCATGTGACGCCCAACATTTTAAATATTTAATCAATTTGATCAATTCAGTTTCATTAACCGTATTTAATTTGGCACAATATGATATTAGAGAATTTATTTTCGTATATATATTTATATTATAAGTATATCTCGTATATTCGTAATACAATTAGAGAAATTATTTTCTACTTTTTAGGACATTAAGTAAAAGCTTGTTAAAAAAATGCACACATAAATTATCTTCTACTTTTTAGTCATTAATTGATTTTACTAGAGCTCTGAAATTTTTGCAATGAGAGATTAATGCTTCCAAACGAACCGCTGTTATTATTGGTTGATTGTTAGGTGAAATCTAGGAGAACTGTTCAATCGCGTTTTTCTCGACAAAACTTTTCTTGACCCAGCTAGAATCATAACCTAGCTACATTTGTCCGATTTCCAATTTTAAAAAACCAAAATTTCTTTAATTGCTGTACCTATCATCGTCCGTGGCCGTTTTTTTTCTTTCAATTTAGTATTTCTGAAGTCCCCGAAATTGAGTAAAAATTTCGTCACAATTACGCTTTTTTCAACACCCGCCACTTCAAGAATTTGTTTTCGTCTGCGTATAACGTGAACCACATTTATATAGATTATAAAACTTTTTTTTCTCAGCCAACCATTCCACCACCCAAGTTATCGATGCGGCCGTTGGGCCACATTTTTGTTGTTGTTGTTAAAAACGTTGTTAATGATGCAATTAAAAAAATGTACATGAGGTCAATTCAAATGTATGTTCAAAAACCTATTTTTTTCCAAATCACAAACAAATCATCTTGTGGACAAAAAAAATCGGAAAATCGATCTTTTGTCGGCCTGTTACAGTAGTGCTCTCCCTTCATTTGGGTATCAAAGAATATTTTGGAATCGAACGAAAGTGAATTCTTCGTTAAATGGATACAATCGTTAATGTTGTTGTGTGCCTTTTCTTCCCTTTTCTGGGAATTTCGAGTGCAAGAAAACAAAGTCAATCATAGATGAATCTTTGGGTATACGAGGGTGCTCTTCTGTCTCGAGCATCCCTCCAAAGCAAGAGCAGAAGAGAATGTGATATCGTCCATTGAATCGTTCCCCGCGAACACAGAAAATTACGTACCCATGTAAATTGGCCGATTAAATTTAATTGGCGCGCCTACGTAGCAAGCAGCATACATTTTAATATTTCGCTATCGCAGTTTAGGAAGGCTTTCATTATACCGTGGATAAATTAGCGATTCACAGGCCGCGTACATTCTCGTAAATAACACCTAACACGCGCACATGTGATAATGGACCAGTCATGCCTGCTAATAAATTTTACACTACTCATACAAATTGCCTTGGCTAATCTTTCGTATTATACAGGGTGTTACTAAAGACGATGCAAAGCCTTAAGGCCTTAGGCCACTCTAGAGGCCGAAAAAATAGGCTTTTGGGATTTACTTTAAAAAAAAACTACAAAATAAATTGTCTCTTATGTTAATGCTATTTTTTCAAAAGCAGCATTATCATAAAGGGTATTTTTTTTGACAAGTTTTTCACCATTCAACACGTCCCATTTAGTTACTTGTGTGGACACAGATGATTCATTGTTGTTTGTCGATTGAATACACATTAAGGTAAGACGCAAATAAGTGTTTAGTTACCAATTATTGTCTATTTGAACATTATGAACGAGTTACTACCTAATTTTGGGAAATATTCAAAAAATCATACTTACCACGATAACTCGAAATTCTTAGACTTTGGACTAAGGTAACCTAGGTTAGATAAGTTCCTAACAAGGTGACCTATCACGCCCTTAAGGCTTTGCCCCGACCTTCCTAACACCCTGTATAAAGGTATGACGTACAGACAAATAATCTCAACAGCGTACACACGGGGCGTGGTATTATTGCACCACGGTAAATGTGACATTGAATTTTTTCCATTCGATTTCGAATCTCAAGTCCGTGTTGTACATGCGCTTTATTGGTGTCATTATCGAATGCATGTTTATTGATTAACGAAGCAAAAGGCACACGAAAATTCTTCGGGCGAAAGGCTTGTCGGAGGTAAGCGTTCTTTTCAACGAAGGCGAGGCTCAAT
This sequence comes from Ophion obscuratus, assembly GCA_964007375.1. Taxonomy (NCBI): domain Eukaryota; kingdom Metazoa; phylum Arthropoda; class Insecta; order Hymenoptera; family Ichneumonidae; genus Ophion; species Ophion obscuratus. The sequence continues at coordinate 50,598,932 of OZ023319.1, forward strand.
GAACCGGCCACATGTTACTAATACGATAAGTTTATGCCAGTAACGTTCGCAATCGATGGAAAAAAAAATGTTTAAGGGGTCTTCTCACTTTAGACGCTCAAAAGACGCTATTCTCATGCATTTTTTTCATAGGTTTATATTATAGATATTGATGTAAAAGTTGTTGCACTTAATAAATACGCTTAAAAAAAATATTTATCTAAGTCACTATTTATAGACGAAAATGGTAGTTAAAAAATGTCCTAAAAAAATTGTAGATCCGCGCTGTTGATGAAATCTCGGGGACGGATCGAACGAAACAAAAAATCAAACGGTTTTAAATTCAGTATGTTAATGGCTATAGCGCATATCATAAGATTTTTTATATATGCAAAAATAATAAAATGGCTGGCATTTTTCGAAAAAAACGTGTTTTTTCACCATTTTTGGCAAAAAAAAGTAAATATCAACATTTAAAAAAATCCTTGATGTGCGCTATAGCTATAGTTGTAAAGAATATGTGGTTAAAATTTCATAAGGATCGGTTTTAGTAGTTTCGAAGATTTCATCAGCAAGCCGTCGAAAAACGTTGTTTCGAGAAAAACGCGTTGAAAGTTTATTTGGGTTATAAATACACATTACATTTTTCTTGTGTATTTCGAAAGTGTATTTATTGAGTGCAACAACTTTTATATCAACATCTGTTATATAAACCTATCAAAAACATTCATGAAAATAGCCTTTTTTAGTGTCTAAAGTGAACGAACCCCTTAAATCCTGCAGCTTTTGCATACAAGTCGTTACGGTGTGGCACATCGTGAAAATTTCTTTCCAAGGGACTTGATTCACCAGAGGCCCAAAAAAATGGCCATACTCCGAATTTTTTTCTGGGTATTAGTTGGCGAAAAAGAAACGCATTTTTAAACACAAAGGTACATATATTAAGAACCTTAAATAAACAACAACAAAAAATCGCGTCGTTTGGCGGTGGACAATCTCCAGCTCAAACGATGCATCCGAAATCGAAAAACCAAACGGGTTGTTCAAGTTAACAATAAATACAAGCCGTTGACGATCGTCGATTTTGTTGATAATTCTGTTTAACAACGTGGCGACGAATTGAATCTCGAGCATACAAAATTTATGAAATAAGTCATCATTTTTACGTAACTATTAAAAAATGAAGATCGATTTGAAAAAAAAGAGATCGTCAACGACGTTTGGATGTTTTTCGTCGTATCTCCTGTAAATTTGGAAACAATCCATCTCGTGGTTCTCGAGATATCATATCCACCGACTTTGAAAACAGTGTTTCAAGAAATACGCGTTTAAAGTTTGAAGTAGGGTGCTGCTACCACTCGCCCGGCCGACTGTTAAAATCTGTATTTCATTCAATTTTATAAATATTTCGATGCAATTTTCAGAGAATGTAGCTAAAAGGTCGGATAAAAATATTTTCAGAAAATGCTATTTTTACCCACCTAGGTTGATGTAGCTCGTTAAATACGTTTTTTTCATTCGTCGTAGTCATTGCCGTTCGTTTTTTCTATTATTTTCGTGAATCAAAAAAATTCCGTTCCCTTCGGAGATTGATAACTCAGGGACGAAAATTTCGATAAATACTTTTGGGATTTTATTCATTTCTACTGATTGAATACATTTTTTTTTGTCAAGGGGTTCATTGTTGTAAGAATTATTGGTAGCTCTTCATGGTTGGCTGGGACAGTCTTGTGGATGAACGCATGCCGATCCACTTCCTCTGTTCCTGACGTATCCGGGATTGCATGCACAGCCAGACGTCAAGCCCCAGACGCATTGCTGGACAAACATAAATATTTCTTAATTATCAAGATTACTTTGAATATACTTACGAATAATTACGAACTTAGGCGTCTTCGTGAATTATCAATGTCGACAACACAAAGTATTTATCAATTATCTCCGTTAAGGGGCTATACCAGTGTGACACTTTCAAAAAATCGATTTTTTTGTTGCCTTCTTCGACAGTTTATACTTTCAAGAATATCATTATCATTTATATCATTTACGTCAATATCATTTTATCTTGCAAAAATCGATAGTTAAATCTTTAAACGCGTTTTTCTCGAAATGAGATTTTTCAAATTTGCTGACATTGTAACTGAAAGAGCAATTATCCGATTGATTTGAAATTTGAACTTATTACTCTTGAATATATTTACTCTACAATGACGTAGGATATTTTCGATAGGATGAAAATTGCCGGTTTGGCATTGAAAAAAAACGACCATTTTACAGGCAAAAAAACAGACTTTTTTTCATAACTACGCCATTTTGTTAGATTTTGATATTTTTCGTAAATCCTACGTCACTGTACAGGAAATACCTTCCAGTTTGACAACATTTTTTTCCTTTTTCGGTTTCAGCTACTCAATCGGCCGGAATCATGTCAGCAGTGGAGGAACTTTTTTTGGCACCTCCGAAAGCAGCGCATAAGTCGCTTGGATCTCAATATTTTGCCATGAAAAAATTATGTAATATAGGTCAAATATAGCCAAATATATTCTCAATTTTCTGAAACATTTAATTGAGTATTTTTCTCCCAAAAAATTCCCAAAAATCACCCAAATTTTCAGCTTTCACACTGGTACAGCCCCTTAAGTCAAAATAAATCGTCAAAATGTTTGTATAATTTATTTCATGAGTCCTCTGGAACAATTCATAACTTCAATACTGTTTTACGTATGCGAAGATATTTTTGAAAGAAATTATCAGACCCGTCTACGAAAATAGTCGATTTTCGTTCGCGCTTTTTTCAATTTATCTTTCAAGCTTACTATTCCTGGGCAGAAGAGAGGATTCGGATAGAGATTGTCGCACGAGGGAGCGCACAAGCCACCGCAGATTTGATCACTCGCGTTCGGGTCGGTGCAAAAATCTGCGCTTGCATCTGAAATCACGGAAAATGTTTTTCATAAACAAAATATATCTTGTCACCGTATTGTTGAACACGGAACGAAGATAGAGGCTTGTGGCGCTCACATGCACACAATACTGCGGCTAAAATCAGCAAGATGAATTTCGATGACATCGTGATACGATTGCGAGTTCGGAAAGACTGACAAAAAATGGCGACGTTGTTCCGACCAATCGGTTTATATACTTTTTCCTTCCCGCATAAATCGTCGGCACGTTTACGCATGAATAAGCGAACGGATTTTTATCGGAATCATTTAATCTGTATAAAGTGAAATGTATGCGTCCAAATGACAATGGTTAACTTTGCTGACTCGAATATAAGTCTTGCGTAACGTTGCAATACCTTGAGAGACGGGCCATGCTTGCTCATCCTCAATACTTATTGCCATTTCCGAAGTCATTTTCTGACTATGAGATAGTAAAATATTCTATGTATGTGGTTTGGATGACTTTTGTAAAATCTAAATCTAAATCTTGCTCATTTAAAAACTTGGATGTGTGTTTGCTTTTGAATGGGACTGTCTGGCGTGTACAACCGCAATCACAATTTCATACACTGCTATTTCAAAAGTTTGGATAGTCGATATTTCTTGCCGCCATGAAAGTTCAAAGGTTGGTCAAAAAAAAAAGATAACCAAATTTACCGAACAGCGTTTTGAAGAGAACAAATTTAACTTTGTTTTGCTTTTTTGAAATATTTTTTATGTTTTTTTTTTCGACCCGTACGCACTTTTGTACGTAACCGTTTTTTGGCTTTTTTCGACCATCGAGAATTGAGCGCATGACTTATGGAAAACAAGTTTGTGATGTTTATCCATGATAAACTTGAACGGGGTAGCAGAAGCTACATTTTCGGGTTTTTTTTTAAGTTTCGTACGATTTTTTTCGCAAAGTTATTTCATTTTTGGCTCAAAAAGACAAATTTTGGAAAATGCAACGTAACTCAAGAACTATAGGGTTTAAGAGGAAATATCAAAGATGTAAAAAGTTTCGTAAGTTTATCCTGGACGGCCTGGATTTTTTTTTTCAAAATATTCCTCTGAGATTTTTTCGACTATTTTCGCTCGAAACTCTGATGAGTCGGATGGCTTAACTCGAAAACTATGACGTTTATAACAAAATATTAGGAGGAGAAACTTTTTTAATTGTCGATTCGAAATCTGCTCAAATTGTCTCAGAATTTTTTTCTGACATTTTTTAGCCGAATCTCGGAGAATCCTGCGAACATTTGATTGGCGTATCTCGAATCTCCGAGGGAAAATTTGAAAATAATCCAGGAAATCCAGTATAGACTTACACAACTTTTTACATCTTTTACATTTCCTCTTAAATCCTATAAATCTTGAGTGACCTTGCATTTACCAAAATTTCTCTTTTCTAGTAAAATATGAAATAACTTTGCGAAAAAAAAATCCTCCTTCTACCCTGTTCAGATTTATCATGGAGGAACATGCCAAAAAATGTTTCCATAAGTCTAATTCTCGATGGTCGAAAAAAGCTGAAAAACAGTCTCGTAGAAAAATGCGTACCAGGTCGAAAAAAAAATCGTAAAACATATTTCAAAAAAACAAAACAAAGTTGAGTTTGTTTTCTTCAAAACGCCGTTCGGTAAATTTGGTTATCTTTGTTTTGACGAAGCTATGTAACTTTTAGTGCGGTAAGAAATATCGACTGGTGTATCCAAACTTTTGAGCGGCAGTTCATATCGGTCTGGAAACTACGTATAGTGAACCGGGAAGTTCTTTTTCGTAAGTCAAATACAATTCATTTTACGCTTACCAGCGACACTGCTATCGGTCAATGAGATACACTGCGACCTCTATTATCGGGACCTCCACGGAAGCAACACCTCCCACACACTATGTGCCGAATATCGATCTGGGTAGCGCATAGTGGGAGAAGCGGCAGTCCCCAGCGCGAGCCTCCATCCATACCAGATAATGAGTAAGGGCTTTGAAGGGTACTGCTGTTAGCTACGTCAGCTGTCATAATAGAGGTCACAGTCAAAGTATTAAAGTATGAAATAGATGGCATCACTACCCTTAGTATGAAATTTCTACGTTTTTCCATGTCAGACTGATAACAGTATGATTAAAGTAATGTAGAGGAAAGACGATGCAATTATTTTGCCCCTATAGAAATATGACGTTGAAGTTTCAATCGTTGGAATGTAATGAAAGTGAATATTTTTAGATTCCATTAAGGGGTAAGGCCACTGTAACGGCCCAAAAAAAAAAGGTTTTTTCACTAATTTTTTGCTCCCGAAATTGAAGGTATTTGAAAAAAAACTTTTAATGGTGTTATCGGGCATACATTAAACTTTATTATAAAATTTTTTTACAGTAAAAAAAAACAAAACGGCGGTTCCACAGCTATCTTCCCGGGACATGTTTTGCTTCCAGGGCTCCGCGGCACGCAGCACCACTGGTGCACTTTTGAATCTAGAACAAAAAAAAACCATTAATCTAGAGGGCTATAGCTAGAGAATGTCGATCGGATTTTAAAAAGTATCAATTTTTGTGGATTTGGCGTGCGTTTGAAAAAAAAATTGATTTTTTACGAAAAAAACGGCAAGTTTTTTGTTAATAAAAAATCAATAAATAAAGTTCTTGAAAATTCCGATCGACATTCTCAAGATAATGTAAATGTTCACATCTGGTTAAAATTTCAAGTAAAAAAAATGAAAATTGTTCGAGTTATGCTGCGTGCCATTTTGAAAAACCATGTTTCGAGAAAAACGCGTTTAAAGTTTTGCGAATAGTTTTTTATTGGAAAAAATTTTAAAAAGAAGTTAAAAGGATTTAAACTATTTTTAAACTAGAGGGTTTAAACTATTTTTTAAGCCAATAAAAAAAATCGATTTTTCAAAAAATTTACAGTGGCCTTACCCCTTAATTTATTTTGGTAGCTTTTGCCTCCAAAAATCGTTCTAAAATGTTTTCAACATACTTGTTCATCGGTCTAAAATATAAATTTGCAAGAAAACATTTCGAATAACAATAAAAATAAGAAAAATAAATAAGTAAATAAAGTTCGCACCAACGGTGCAAACTTCAACACCATATAGAATTTCGTTCAACCCACCATTTTTTGATGCACCGCTGTACAAAATAATTTTCAGAAAGTGAAATTATTTCAATCGTAGGTCGCCTGCAATCACTGGTTGTAATTGTTAAACGCATCAGGATTTTTTGAACTCCGATAGCTACAGCTAGCTTTGATTTCGCTTGTTATTTTATGATTGCTTTCACAGCAGCGAACAAAAAATAAAAATGTTGACAAACGCTTGATAAAATAATGAGATTTTCTTCTAACGCTTTATTCTGACATTCGTAATGTAACAACTTCGGCAGCATTTATATGAGAATATTTCTCCTCACCTGCATATGCATTAAAGTTTGTTTATTGTTCTTGGACCCCATCTGCATACTATCAGAATACATGCGTCGTTTTTAACGTAATTCCATTATTTCCGGAATTTCTTTTTATCATATTTTCCCCTATTAAACTGTTTATTTTATATTTCTACTGCACATATTTCGGTATGTGATTTCGTTTGTAAAAATAACGACGCACACGCGAAGTAAGATTTACTTAATACTTAGACATCGATTAGGATTGATTTCGTTTGGGTTAATCTCATCAAGATGCGAACAGGTTTACATATTTTTCTTAAATATATTTTCAACGTATTTACAACATACAAAATTTAAACTTTCCACTTGCGGTATTATACGAGTACACTTCGATTGTCCCCGACGATTCCTCTCTTTTATTCAATCGACTCATTGGATCATTTTTTAAATCTTTTGGTCATTGATATAGCTGGTATAGTAAGTCCTATAACTAAGGCCTTATGTTTAATAATATAAATATATTATTTAACATAATATATGTAACTTTTAGACTTTTTATCCAATGACATATTAGATAAAAAGTCATATATTAGTTTTTTGTGAGAAATAACAAAAACACTTGCGATTGACCTAAAAAAACTGGCGTAATTGAGTGTTTAATTTACTTAATTATTTAGGTTCAGTGTTACTTGAATCGGTGTCACATTTCGTTTTTATCGTGAATACTTCATTTTCATTTAACAGTCGGTTGCTTTCTTTTAAAAACAGTCGCAATGCAGCACGCATTTACCATCCCTTCGTCGTACAAATCCTGGTTTACAATGACAACCCGGGTCACAGCGCTGCAATGAGAGAAATTCAAACATTGTATCGTTGGCTCCGTGGCTATCCGAGGAAATGTCAAGCTTGCAGTTACAAACCTTGACGCAAGCTCTGGCTTCGGGATATTCGCACGTCATCGGGCAGGGAGAGCCACAATCGTTCCAATATTCATTTTCTCCACAGCACACTTCATCCCCTGCACGTACTTCCAATGGGCCTGACAAATGCATGAGTCAGAATCATTATTACCATATTGACACATCAACGGAGTACATCTACCCAGGTGGGTCGAAAAATTGCATTTTCCAAAAATATTTTTTTTTCGATACTATCACTTTTTAGCTATTCCCTGAAAATTCACTTCTCACTATCTCACTTTTTAAAAATCGATCTTCATTTTTTAATAGTTGCGTAAAAGTGACGACGCGGTTCGTACATTTGTATGCTCGGATTTCAATTCGTCGCCACGTTGTTGAAGAAAAAGATTTTAAAAAATTTGATTGTGATGTGATATGAAGGTGATTTTTATGTAATTTTTTTTAAATCTCCCAATATATGTTAAAAGTTTTGGGCTAAAAGAAATGCGTTTCTTATTCACCAATGGATCCCAGAAATGTTTATTTTCGATTTTAAGCCATCCTACTCAGAGTTTCGAGCAAAAATAGTCAAAAAAAATAATCTTATAGGAAAATTTTGAAAAGATTCCAGCCGGTCCAGTATAACCGTACGCAACTTTTAACATGTTTGACATTTCCTCTTAAACCCTATAGTTCTTGAGTTACGTCGCATTTTCCGAAATTTGTCTTCTTTAGCCAAAAATGAAATAACTTTGCGAAAAAATCGTACGAAACTTAAAAAAAATGATAATGGAGCTCCTGCTACCCCGTGCAAATTTATCATGTATAAACATAACAACATTTTTTTCATAAGTCATGCGTCCAATTCTTGATGGCCGAAAAAAGCCGGAAAACAGTACGTACAAAATATTTCAAGAAAGTACAAAATATTTCAAGAAAGCAAAACAAAGCTGTATTTGTGTCCTTCAAAACGCCGTTCGGTAAATGTGGTTATCTTTTTTTTTTACGAAGCTATCTGACTTTTAGTGCGGCAAGGCATATCGACTGGTGTCGATCGGTCCAGACCGGTCCCGTAGGAATGTTCTGTTAAAAAAATACGTTTCTTATTCACGAACCGCTTCCAGAGTGTTTTTTTCGCATTTGGCAATTTTTTTTCGGTCTTCTAGGTAGGTGTAGCTCCTTAATAAATATTTTCGCACAAAACAGAGAAAGTCTAACTACGTTTGCAATTTATTGTAATAACAATAATTAGGTATTAAAATATCCTTACTAGAAAGCAGATAGACCACCGCAACGATCAAAAAGGCAAAAACGTAACGACTCATGATGACTGTGTTCCGTAGGCTTGTGAGGACAAACTGATAACTCGTTCGGTTGTCCACCGAATATTTATAGCGACACTCATTCGATGAAAATCACTTTGTTTTTGTGCCATTTGCTGTTATTATTCACAACATTGTTTGCTTGGGTGTGGCGCAGTCTCAATTGCTTTGTACGAATTGCTTCAACTGTCATAAGATCGCCAAATATACCAGACATCGAAGAAAAATAAAACGCGGAAGCGTTTCTTATCACTTGAGTCTGCCGACAACATCAGCACGAGGGCGCATTTTCAAGTGTTTTTCTTTATTCAATCAAGACGATTCGTCACAAGCGTTCCGAACTTTTACGATTAGATTCTAATCGAATTTCTTTGATTGCATCAAATATTGATTATTCTAAATTATCTGAATGTTTGTGTCATCACTGTCAGTGTCACCTTTCTAGGCACCTTTATTTATTCACACGACTGTACTTTTCGTATTTTATTGTCAGTCATTAAATAAAATTGAAAAAGTCTATCATTTTTAATCGTTTTTTGTCTAACGTTCCTTCGTATCTCTTGGAGACTTTCATGATCCTATCCGATTAATTTTTATCCGACACACGCCACTATCTCCACTTCCTCGGAGATTCCCTACGGTATTCCCACAGCCAATCTTTTCCACAGCACGTCCGTTTCCATTTACACCAGGGCACCGGGAAACTGGAAAGCTTGTGCCGATTAAAATGACTTTGTTATTGTGAGTTAGCAGTTGCGTTATCATCGAAAACTCAGTAAAATGGCCTCCGGCCTAGTAGCCAAAGCGCACACGATTAAACGGTCACCCATCCAACTATCGATCCAGGCCAGCGGTGCTTGATATGGAAAATTAATTTTTACTACTGTCGGTGTACTATTTATTTGCAGATGCTGACATTTTTTCACATGGCTTCTTATCAACCAGTTCTTCGAACACGAAACCGTGGTACGCAATGGGGTTTATTTATAGGGGTGTTCCACTACTGTTCTATTGATTCGCAACTTCAACAATTTTGCGGCAGTATGCAGTCACCATCTTCCCTCAGAAGATATCCCGGCCGGCATTGGCAGCCCACAATGCATTGCTGTAACGCACATAACCTATCATTTGTTACTGGCCGGCGATAATATTGTGTTGATTGCAGTACTGCAAATGCTTACCAGAGTGCAGATCGTTGCGGGTGCTTGCTCACATGTTGGCGGACAAGCAGTGCCACACGTAGTCCAAGTTTGATTTTCCGAGCACATTTGTCCTTGAGCACTGCCCCCGACTACAAGGAAGTCGAATAAAAAACAGCATTTTTTTGTTATTAACTTTTTTTGTTATTAATTTATTTGTCATTAATTTTGTTATTAATGACTTCATTATTCATATAACCCGTATTTTAAAAGGAATACCATAAGTTTGGTACGAGAAAAACTGAACGTGCGATGAAAACCTTTTGATCACGGTTTGATAAATATAGTGATGGCCTACGTTGCTGAGCTTCTCGATTATTATTGATGAAGGAATCATGCAACGAATGTTACCCAATTCTTACTTGCGCTCATGACGATAACTACTAGTAGCAGTTCGACGAAAATGTTCCGCTCCATCATGACTGGGTCCCACGGAAAAGCGAACGATGAAGTGACATACAAAGTACCCGAAGCCCGATTATTTGTAGTCGCCCCGACGTACTGTCCGGAAACCTGTTTCTAACGCATTCCAATTTGCATTTCATTATGCTCGTTACATGTTATCACGCAAAACTGTTTATATTCGAGCTGTATACTGCGATGCCCCTGAGTTCATAATAATTACGTGAGCTTGAAAAAAAAACCTGCCAAGTGCGAGTCGGGCCTTGCTTTATTAGGATCCCATACATAAGATCAATCAACTTTTTTTTAAACCAGATATTTTTTTTAGATACTTTTTTTAACTAAACTTCTCAAAACTAGATATTTAATCCGGTAATGGTATTTTTCTGTCTTAACTCTTAGGTATTACTAAACAAATTAAATAGGGTGATGATGATGAAGTATACTCCTGCTGTAAGCTAATTATGAAAATATACGAAGTTAATGTTATTTAAATATTTACAATACCAAATTACTTATTTTTGGAGTCTGTACCAGCCAATTGCCAATATTGTCATATTTTCGCAGCAAAAGAGGAGGCGAAGAAAAATAAATGAAATATACGATTTACAGTCATTTTTGGATTTGCAATCTTGTTTCTTCCGCGGCGTCAATCTCTCATTCTTTCTTGGCACCGACTCCAAAAATAAGTAATTTAGTAATGTAAATATTTGAACAACAATAATTTTATATATTTTCATTATCAATTTATTGTATTATGTTTACAATAAATTATTATACATACTATATTATGAATCGGGGTTTTCAGTATTTGTTGTTTGAATAAGTATATGGTACATAATATGCAGAAATTCCAAATTCCTTACTACTTTCGTTTTTTAGATAGACCCCGTAACAAAAATGGTCTAAAACTGACAACTTTGCCGGCCTCCACATTTCCTTATTTTTGAAGATAAAAAGAAAAAATATTACTCGAACGCTGCTAAATGAGCTTTAGACAATGACACCCCAAATGTCAGGGTAAGACATTTTTCTTATGGCGTGGGCGAGCGTTGGCTGCCTGATGATTTTATATTATTTTAATGGGCTACATCTACCCGGTTGGTAAAAAAATTGAATTTTCCAATAATATTTTTATTCGATAGTATCACCTTTTAGCTATATCAGAAATGTTACTATTGTAACATGTACCATTTACTATTGGAAATGTAACCAGTTTGGAAATAGTCCTGAAATTAAATTAGCTACAGCCTCTAACAGTTGGCCGAGCGAGCGATAGCAGCACTATACTTCAATCTTTAAAGGGTTTTTCCCCCGAAAGACTATTTTTAAAGTCGGTGGATATGATATCTCGAGAACCACTTGATGGATTGTTGCCAAATTTCCAGGAGATACGATTAGAAACTTTTAAAGGTCATTGACGATCTCACTTTTTCTAAATCGATCTATATTTTTTAATAGTTACATAAAAATGATGACGTTTTTCACAGATTTTGTATGCTCGAGTTCCAATTCGTCGCCGCGTTGTTAAAAAAATGATTTAAAAAATCGAGTATCGTCAACGACTCGTATTCAATGTTAACTCAAATAACCCATTTGGTTTTTAGATTTCGAATCGATCGTTTAAGGCGGAGGGTATCCACCGCTAAACGTCGCGAGAAAAAACTTCATTATCAGCCGGCGACCATGTTTTTGTTGTTTTTCAGTATCTTTTGGTAAAAAAATGCGTTTCATATACACCAACCATTCCCAGAAAAAAAATCGGATTCTGGCTACGTTTCAGGCTCTAGGTTCTAGGCTAGACTCTAGGCTCTAGGTTGATGTATCCCTCTAAGTAAAAGTAAACAGATCCAAATGATGCGGGGATATTTTTAATCCCGAAAAATAAACAATAAAAATAATAAGATAATGACAATTAAATAAAACTGTCAATAAAGTTCGAAAGTTTGTCGCTTTCCTTTTCTCAATCGATTTTATAAACAGCTTCTCAAATCAGTTGACTACCTGCGTAGAAATCTTGATAGGGCCCAAATCAGGGCCCGTTCAGGTTGCCCGACTGCCCTGGTAAGGCACTAATAAGGCAGCCTGAAAGGGCCCTACTTGAAAATGTAACGTTGTGTCGCAAATGGGCCTGACCTGGTTGCCTGATGAGGCCCCTATCAGGTTGCCTGATCAGAAAGAAATATTTAATTTAAATAGAACCCTTTTAAATCCAATATGTTTTTTCCATGTCTCACGGCCTAAAATTATCTTATTCGTTTCAGCTATTTTTTGAATATTAAATATATTTAAATTGAATCAATAAAGATTCGATTCGAATAAATCTTTATTTGCTTACACAATACACTGTAAATCCAAGTATCCTATATGCGTAAAATATTTCAAAATCCAAAATGAAATGAACCACTTAATTTAGGGTTCCACTACAATGATTTTGTATTATAATTCGTCATCCCCTGGCCTGCTGAAATAATGTTGTTCGAAGAAAATATTTCGCCTATATGGGTATTGAACCTAGTACCTTCTTACCTATAGCTACGCACACTGCCTCTAGGCTACCGAGTGCTTGTAACATATTAGTCGCAGATATGGCATAAGAAATCCAATGAATTCCTATAATTATTTGTTGTATTACATTAAGTATATCAATTAGTTGATATCATTGTGATAATTAAAGAGTTCTATCTAATAACATGCTATTAATTTTCCAAACTTAACCATATATATAATTCCTCTCTCTCGGCCTTACAAATCTGCAAAGCTCTTCTAACACGCATCCGAGTTGCATAACTTTTTTTTTGTCGTCACAGTCCATAAAACCTTTTTTGATAGAATTCAGTAATACATCGAAACTCCGATGCTGTCGAATCGAAATTTCCATGTGGAAAATAAGAGCTTATGTGAATCTATCGACTGCTGAGGCAGTTATTGGACAAGCCTAATTCCCGTGTGGAAATTTGAGTCGGGAAAAAGTACTGCTCCTGATCTGCCTTCCCGAGATAATATCAGGCTTTGGTCAGGCCTTCCACCCTGAAATAGGTTCGCAATGTAACGGGTCTAAGGTTAGGTCCGGCTCCGCTGTTCCCTTTCTTGGGAACTGATCGGGAACGGGCCGGGGAACAAGCGGAAAATGACCAGGAAAGTAGTAGGGGGTAGATCGGGAACTGATCAGGAACGGGCCGGAGAACAAGCAGTAAATGACCAGGAAATGTCGATAAAATCAACCTCAAAATTACTTTTGTTGATATATAGAGGACAAGAAAAATGAAAAAAAAAAAACTTCGACGTCGTACTATAGATATTAATAACTCACCGTGATAATGTGATTACATTCATTGTAATTATATCCTCCATCATATCAGCATATAATTTTCGTTGACTATCATAATGTATGCTTTATGATAGCATTGTCAGGCGTCGATTATTCTTATAGAAAATAATATGATGATAAAACGGAGTATACAATTACAATAAATGTAATCATATTATTACATTCAATTATTAATATCTTTGATGACGCAAAAAGTATTATTTAATAATAGGTTGGGATTTGATATTCAGGAAATGTCAATGTTCTCCCCAGGAAAAGGTTTTGTAATATTCCTAGTCTGTTCCACAAAAGGGCCCGGTTAGGTAAATCGGACGAGGCAAGCCAGACCTGGACCAGACGTCAAGTCGGGAATGCCCGGTCTCATTTCTGCACGGGATTATGGACTAATCAGGGAAAGCCTACACTCAGAAAAACGTTTGGTAATACCAACTATGTATATTTAGTTGAAGCAATTTTACTTGAAGCAACCTAATTTTACTCGCTTGAAATACAATTCGATTCAAGTGACAAAGCCAGTTTAGTTGAAACAACCAAATTATCATGTCAAAATAGCAATATCTCCCTGGCCATATAATGGGTTGGATTAACTACATCGGAGTTCATACAAGTAATCCGCCTTCTATTTGAACTGTATATTTGGTCGTTATATTGGCCAATAAACTACCCGACTAGAAATTTTGCTACGCAGCAGACTAGGGCCGTATCCGGCATGCCGTATTCCGTACTACGGCACTTTGCAGGCCGCCGTATCAGAGCTTCAACAGGCGTGAAACGCTTTTTGCATCCGGCCCTGATGCGGATGCTGGTTACGGACCTGGTCAGTATACCCTTGCAGGATCTGATCCGGCTGCCGTATCTATGCCTGAAATGACAAATAAAAACAATCCAAAAATTATGAATAAAAAAATTCTGTTAGTATCTTTTGTTTCCATATACCTTATTTCAGTTCCTGCCTATATGATAATTGAATTAAAACATTATTCTGCCTCGTTAAAGTTTTTACCTACCCTCGGGATTGAACCCATGCCTTCTTATTCTAGAGCTGAGCGCGCTACCTATTTAGCCATCCTAACACTTGTGTAAACTTTCTTCTTTTCCTCCCTATCTTTATCGGTCTAATTATATTCTACAGAATGTCAATAATTTTATGCATGATGTTCAAAGTTACATAATTGCAATGTAACAATAATTATATTTTTACCGCTGAATTTTTTTGCCCACTTAGGGCCTTTGCACACGGTGTATTTTCTATACGCAGACCACGCGATACAAACGCGATACTCACTTGATCTATATGCGTTTTTCAGTCCAAAAAGCGTGTGGATTATGTGTGTATTGCGTTTGTATCGCATCATCTGCGCGTAGACAATACGCCATGTGCAACGGCCCTTAGGCTGTAAAAACAACTCACATGCATGTAATTTCGACAAAATAGTAAATTCGCTCTTATATATATATATATATATATATATATATATATATATATATATATATATATAAGAATAAAAGCGAATTTACTATTTTTCTATTTACAAATTCGTGCATTTTCCATGTTCGTTTGTGTATAAACATGGGCTAATTGTTTATGTACAAACGAACTGAAGCGATATTATTCAATAATACATCATTCCAAATATTCAATCATTCAAAATTCATAAAAATAATATGTATGTATGTTTGTATGTGTATATATATATATATATATTAATCAGTCATTTTAAGTTCTGCCATTAAGAATATTTTGAATGATGTATTATTACACGGAGAAAAATACGGCCTAAAATTCTAACACTGGTTGCCAGAATTCTAATATTCAGTGCTAGAAAAGTATAGCAGTTTACTGCCAGTTCGGAATTCTAAGACTTGTTGTTATAGAAGTGTAGAAGTGATTCTCACACCGTATAGGAAAAATGATTTTACTATACGTACAGCATAAAAGATTTTACTATACGTATAGCATGAATCTTCGTGTATGTATAAATTTCACTATACGCATAGCATAAATCTTCGGCAATAAACGAAAAATATTACGAAGTTATTAGTAAAATGTGACTTTTTATACCGTACATTTTGTAGAATACTGGAAATTAATGGTTCCAATCACGTGGGCAAAATATTTTTTCAATACTACAATAAATCACAATATGCCGAATAAAATGTATTATTTGTATCAGTTTACGTGCCATATCGTAGGTTAAAATTTAAATTTCTTCATTATTACTATACCATAATTACAATTTTTATCTTCCATTCAATACTTTTTGATATTTAATGATATTTTTTTTTAGAAGCATAGTATTACTTCTAAACTTCGAGGCCCCTGTTTTCTCCGTGTAAATAATATCGTTTCAGTTCGTTTGTATATAAACAATAAGCCCATGTTTATTACCTGCTCGCAGAGTGTAGATTATTCGAATTCATGCGGTTTATATCGCAGACGTGAATGAAACCTAACCTCAAAATCTTGATTCGCCAACTACCTCTATGGACGCCATATTACGGCGACATACAGGCTACCGTACTTCAGCCTGTTTAGGGTGCCCCCTCGCGTCCGTACTGAGGTCCCACCGATTCGGTCCACCCAAGGCACAGACCAGGCCTGCCGTAACACGGTGACCATGGACGCCATATTACGGCGGCATACAGGCTACCATATTTGGCCCTGTTCAGGGTGCCTACTCGCGCCCGGACTAAGTTTCCACTGGTTCGGGGGACTTCCGACACCGATCAGACGTGCCGTATTACGGTATTACGGACTGGAGCTTGATAGCGGCCTGATCACTCTTCAGGCTGCCGGATCCAAATTTCTAGTCGGGTACATTTTCCAACTGAATTAATTATTACGCATAAAGCGAATGATGGTTGGTTCTACAATTGAATAAGTTAATTGAAACAAATGATTTCATTAAAGTTACTTCGAGGTAACACCGTGTTTTCTTTTTTCTACGATGTGCATATTTTTCAGCTATTGATTGCTATTGCTACTTGAGTTCTTGTGGATGTAATCGATCACTTTTTTCCTGGCACGATTTCTAGATAACGATTTTATTTGGCAAATCCGACCACGGGCGCGCTCTGTCCGATCGCTGTGAGCGATTAGTTATATAGTGGAAATCGCAAATCAGTGTAGTTTTAGATTCATGTAGGAACAGCGCTACGATCGCTCTTTCGATTCCCGGCTGTTCACGTCTTCTTTTCTGGCTGTTGACGTGCATCTCCCCTATAAGCGTGCAGAAAACTACAATATTCATTGTGATAAGTTTTGTGAGACGATTTACATCGAAAACATAAAAATGTGCGAAGTAGAAGACATCTTGATAGATTGGGGACCTTAATCGCTTGTTTCTACATTTCGAGGAAAGTGTACGATCGTCATTTCTTTTTGTCCGCCACTGTTGTCACGCTACGTGCTATCCTTCGAGAAAAACATTGTATGGCATCTCTCGGGTGTTGATAGTAAACTTAGTGGAAGCCGGTGAGTTTCATTTAACGTTGCGTGTTCACCAAGTGCATAAGTATTGAAGGATTGCTAAGGGAATCGTGATTGAGATTTTTTGCGGGCACGAGCCATTGTTCTCCCGTAATTTCAGATATCGATTAAATTTGGTAAATGCAACTACGTGGACACTTGGTTTAAGCCGCTAATAGTTCGTCGCAACCACGCTGTAGTCTGAGGCCTGGCGTTGCGTAAAGCAAAAAGACTTGTTTGAGCCAATTCCACTTCGGAACACACGAAATCTGATGGTTTCTGTTATGTGGGCTGCAGATAAATTCTCGATACATCAGAAAAAAATATTATTTATCTGTACACATTATTTTAATGGATTTGTCTTTTGTTTTTTTTTTCGACACGCAGATTGCTTTTAAGTTTAATTATGTAATTTTCTCAGAGCGCTTTGTAAATTATCTTACAATTGACACCGTACAGTCGTACATCGACGTAGATTAATCAATCAAAGTTGTTGCTGTATCATCGCAGTATTTTTAATATGTACTTTAATAAACAGGCATTATTGAAAAATTACTAATCATCTTGTCTCACAATTTAGCGGATCTATTTACCTTATTGTCTTCGTCTTCCATTGGTATTTATAATTCATCGTAGGAAGAATACTTTCTTCGATGATTTATATTCAATTGATTTTCTACCAATTCAATGTATACGTTGCACATCCTCACATCGAAATTTTATTAGAGTGACTCGATGTTTAGTTGGTTCATATTAAGCTGATGCTCTATCTGCCATTTATTCGATTGGTGTAAAACCAATTTTGATTGAACTTACTGTATGCAGCTTCAACTATGTTATAATATCAGTTGTCAGAACCTACTCCGTCATTCAGGGCAAACCAACATTTAGTTGGATCGACTATAGCAGCGTTGGGGGTTTTCTTTTAAAATATATCTTCAGCTGTACGGACTATACATGAACTTTTATCAATAATATTATGTATTGACTGAAATATGTTCTGCAATTCATTCATTGCACACATGTTTCATTCTACTGTATATGTTTTTCGTTGAACTATATATTTTGAAAATGCTTTTAAGGGAGAGATTACCGACCCAACCATTCAGTATGTTCAAATAAAGTTTGGTTTCAGGACACCCGAATTAGAATTGAAAGTACTCTGTGCGTTTTTGGATCAAGAAGAAGTTTGGTTGCCAGAAATGAATATATATTTGTAATTCAACCAAATCTCGCAGTCAATTGAATCGTTCATATGGTTCGCCACCCGCAACTGCAGGATTTGGTTGATTCAAACCATTTTTTTGACGGTACCAATCGTTTTTCTGAGTGTAGTATGGCTCTATCATGGCAAGCATTAGTAGGGCCTCATTAGGAAAAGCCTAGTATGGCTCTATCATGGAAAGTCTTAATAGGGCCTATCAGGGCAAGCCTTGGTAGGGACCTATTGGGGAAAGCCTTAGTAGGATCTTATCAGGGACGGCCTTAGTAGGGCCATTTTAGTATTGCCTGATCTAGGGCCTAGATACTTCCGGCCCGGTCGGGGCCGGATCAGGATGTCCGTAATAGGTGTTACCCGTATCACACCCCAATCGGGGCCTGATCTTGATCAGGCTAACCCTAAGAAATTTCTACGCGGGTATTTACGATTATTGTAATTATTAACGATTTTCCTTTAATTAATGATAGTGGGAAAATGCGTAATCAATATGGCCGCCTCGAAGATTTAATTCGAACGCGTTATCGTTTATTCAGCAACATATTTATTTTTCATATCGTGCTTAAAACGAGCGTGCGGCGTGTTTGCGAATTCATTACTTCTTTCTCCTCGACCACGAGATTTCCTCAAGATGAAAGTATCGTTGGCGGTTGTGCTTTGTGCTTCAATATCACTTTTCAGTGGTAAGTCATTCAATTTCTAATTTATTATTCGGTCATTTTTTCAGTAAATTTATTTAATCCGTTGACAACAGTAACGGTAGTAATGTTAGAAATAATACATGTATGATGTATTTTCTATATATCTATACACCCAGTATGAGGAAACATTTTTTGGTTTCGACAATTTTCAATACGATGTTGCAAAAAAATGAATAATAACTGATATAACAATGAATATGTTACAAGAAAGTTCTATAAATATTATTTTTCATGAGTATATGAATAATTTGCTTGTAAAAGAAAGAAGCGAGTTGGAAATTATCATCCACCTATTTTTTCCCCATAAGAAACGAACCATTAAGGGCGGACACTGCTGTGACTGGCTGAGAAAGGTCATTTTTCGATTTTTTGTTGTCTACTAGATTATTTATTTGAGATTTGAAAAAGGTATATTGTTAAGCATACATTAAACTGTTTTCGTGTACATTTTTATTTTAAAGAATTAAAAATGTACAACGCTATTGAAGTATAATAACGCCAATGTATAATGTAAAATTGTATTTTTTTTAAGTTCACAAAATGGAGGGTGATAGAGTTGTTATATTCCGACCAGGTCGGGAAAAGTTTCGTTTCGAAAAAAACGCGATTGAGACTTTGAGTATAAGTAAATCGTAGCGCTACCTGCTCATACTAAAGTGTCAGTAACTTGATCAATTTTCAATATTTTTCCTTGCATTTTTTTCACAAATTCTTAAATATGTATATTTTGAGAAAATGCAGAAATAGATCGATTTTTTACCCGTCACAGTGGTGTTCCTCTAAATAAGTTTTATAATGTATATAAATACGCAGCCGTTTTCCGAAAAAAGTGCATAAAATGGAGGGTGTTAAAAAAGTGTAATTTTGGCGTAATTTTTACTTATATTCGGGGGCTTAAAAATTACTGAATTTCAAAACAAAAACAAAACGTCTACATTATAACTACTGCAATGACGGAAAATTAGATCTTTTAAAATTGAACATCAGACAATTATAGATATTATCCTTGCCAGTTCGAGAAAAGCGCGATTGAAAGTTTTAGTATACGTAAATCGCAGCGCTACCTGCTCTTACTAAATCATCAGTAACTTGGTCAGTTTTCCATATTTGACTTTGCATTTTTTTCACAAATTCTTAAATATGTATGATACTTTGAGAAAATTCAAAACAAAATATCGATTTTTTTATCCGTCACGGCGGTGTTCCACCTTAATGTAACTGAATCGCTTTTTCGTATAAATTCCCAACAATTTTGTACAGACCGTCGCGAACATTTATATGAAAATAATCACGGAATGAAAATTTATCGAAACCCAAACACTTCGTGATCAGTTTGTTTCCTTTTTCAGTATTGCGGGATATCGAATAATCGAGAATTTTGCGTGTGTCTGTGTGTGTTAGATTTTATTGACGCCGATGCAACATGCGGAATGAATGCGGCACCAGCTCACTGCGGTGCCGTATGTGAGCCAACGTGCGCAGTCCCGAGGCCGGTAATTTGTCCGCAAGTAATTATGACCTTATCACAACTGACTTATCAGGCCCCGTCCTTCGCCCGTTGAAGCGATAACGCAACGCTTAAATATCCGAACTTTCGATTTCCAGTATTGCCAGTTGAACGGTTGTCGATGTCTTGAGGGCTATTTACGAGACGGGAACACTGGACTGTGTGCTCATCCTTGCTATTGTACTTAAGTACAAAAAAAACTAGCATACCTACACTTTTTTCGCATAAACCGTTTGCTCGAAATACACGTTGTGTCGATTTATCGAGCATTCGTTTTCGCACGCTTTACAATTCAGATTCGAATAATCAAATCTGTAAATCTTCCGCCATGCAAGTTTTTATAAGAATGTGTACGTTTCTCCTGTCCGTTAATTATGTATATTTTTTTAATAAACAAATTAAATCGAAGTGCGCTAAAATTGCCATACTTATTTTTCACAGGATCACTCGCGATTGTTTCGTAGTCAAATAAAGAACAAAAGTTATATTTCCAGCTGTTCAATTACGTGGAGAACGAACTAAACAATGGAAAGATAACAATATCAAAGAACCCGAAGAGAAACGTATCATTAACGCTTTTTTATATTAATTTCCAAAACTACGGAATCAGGGTCACCAGAAGAAAAAAAAACAAGTATCCGAAACGCAGACCAAAAGGCATTCCGATTCATGCAGAATACTCGATACATAATACATTACGAGAGAAATAGTAGATCGAGTGGAAAGCCCAAAGTCTATCCCTCGAGCCACCGACTTCGAAGCACAGTTTCCCATTTTGTTTTGTCTTACATACACTACGTTTTTCCCTGTATCACACGGTACAATCCTATCGGACTTCCCATTGCTATCCTTCCGACCTACACACACACACGTATCACACTCTCTCTCTCTCTTTCTCTCACACACACACACACACACACACACGCAATCCTATACATTTATAGCACAAGCGTCACTTCGCCAAATTCTTTCGCAGATGGGTTTGCTCGAGCGACCTTGCCACGTTGGGTTAGGGTCACTCCATCAAGTTTTCAGAACATCGAGAGACGTCTGTTCATACACAAGTCCCTGGGATTTCGTCGGCTTTTGTAGTTTCGCGAAAGAAAAACCAACAAGAAGATCAAATGAAGAAAAAAAAACGACAACAGCAAAAAAAGATCACAGTTCTTTCGTGGGTAGTGTTCCGAAGCTCCGTACAATTCTCGCGAGTACATATATAAGAAGTGTCGCACATCGAGCTTTCTATTTTTCCTTCAGGACGCGCGCAAATTTCGCCACCTGCGGCGATAAATATAACCATCGATTTGATATAGTGTCTCGTTGACTTTCGCGCATCATTGGTAAAGTGCAATCAGTATCAATCTTTACCGTTAGTATGATCCGTTCTCCGAGTCTAGTGAACTACTCTCTAGTACCGTCCACTTATGTCACCGTACAATTGATAGAGCGGCTCGTGTACGAAGAACTACCAAAGTTTCTAGAGGTTCCTCGGATAGAGGCAAACAAAAAAGTAAGACCTTCTCAGAGTTAACTCAGATTGGATAAAGTTGTTATAAAAGAGCTTGAAACATGGGATGGCTTCGCCATGAATCTCCGAGAGCCTTCTTCAAGTGGCATTGAAATCAAGACAATGGGCTCAGAAATAACGAGTTACTTGGTCAACAAAGAGGTATTCATATATAAATATACTATTTATTAACTGATTATGTGATTTACACTGCAGCTCAAACGGTTGGATACAACAGTCGATATTTCTTGCCGCGCTAAAAGTTACATAGCTTAGTCAAAAAAAAAAGATAACCACATTTATCGAACGGCGTTTTGAAGGGTTTGTTATGTTAGCCTTTATGTTCCAGCTATGTTTTTCTTTTCGAAAGATTTTTTATGATTTCTTTTCGACCCGATACGCACTTTTGTAGGTGACTGTTTTTCGGTTTTTTTCGACTATCGAGAATTGGGCAATGAAGCAATTTTTTCTTTAAAGCAAAAATCGCTATATCGAAAAAAAACCTACGTACTTCTGTGGGTATTTACATGTATAATCAACAAAAAAAATGTTCATTCACTATAAATTAAAAATTGCAGTTGCCGTTGGTCCGGCCGCTCGCCTATGAAAAAAGGCTTCGTCGAAGAAAAGCTGTGAAGCCGCCATTTTGTTTGATATTACTTTGAAAAAAATACTTTATACAATTTATGATATGTACAATAAAGGACCTTTTTCAGAATTCTGAATTATTCCAATGTCGCGATAAAAAAGTTCCCAAAATATACTTATTTTTTCCCCCGCTACAGTGGCCTTACCTCTTCATGTCACTTAAGGTAGTACCTCAACAGGAGAGTTGAATTAAGAAATGGTTGAAATTTGACGTAATATGTTATTTAATACATTATCCAAACATCTGTGCAATTTGAATAAGTTTGACCACCCCAAACCTGAGATATTTACACTTAAAGTTGGTTTGGTTTACACGTAACAAATGCGTTGCGATGGGCAAACAGAGCATCATTAATTCTACCGCCAAAACTAAAATTAAGAAATTGATAAAAAACGTGGATAAGCTAGAGTCTAAGCTAGAGATAAGATATCACGAATAATGTGAAAAAAAAATGAGAATCATTCACCATCTAGTTTCCAAGATATATCCATGAGAAGCCCTCACAATTTTGGTGCAAAGCCTGGTAAAGCTTGGCAAAGCCTGAAAAAAAAACAATTGGGGCAAAGCCTGGACAGTCCCGGCAAAAAGTTCACTGGCAATAGTAGATCAAAAACACAATATAAAATATATTTTACAGCAATAAATGATATTCATCGTATTATCTACTAGTACGGAGTCAATATTGCGTAGTTTTTAATTTTATTTATTACTAATTAAACCAATTATCAATCTTTTAAATATGAACATGGTATGTAAACTTTTCGTTGAGATTTTCGCAGAGGAACTACCTTAACGTTGATTATCGGCCATGGAAAAGTATCTTTTTTTTAATGGACGTCGAAAAAATCTCGACGCTATTGAAAAAAAAAAACATTTATACTTGATAATTTCGTGAAAGAGGGCGAGCCAAACTCCGCTTCCGCCTCGTTCCTTCGACGCCGCGTACTGCAGTAATTGGAGAGCCAAAAATGCCGTACTACAGAAAATTCAAGAGTCGAAAAGTTTTTTGTCGAAATTAGCCCGGACTATGAGCGAGCGAGAAATTACGGAGGAAAAACATCAAGACAAAAAAACGTATTTGATCGCGTATAGTCGGTGTAGCATTAAGATGGGCGCATAGCCAGAAAATTTCAAGATTCCAAAAGAGGAAATAGACAGGAAAGAGAGACGTAGAGAGAGAGAGAGAGAGAGAGAGAGAGAGAGAGAGAGAGAGAGAGAGAGAGAGAGAGAGAGAGAGAAAACAGAGAGATGGTATTTTATATTCACTCGAGAATACGCGAGCTGGCGAAGTAATTATCTGCTTTCGTATCGCGTTACTTAAAAAAGCAATCAGATCCTTGAACTCACGGTAAAGTTTGAGCGCGAAGCGCTCTCATCGCGTTTGCGCATCTATACCGAAATGGAGGACGTTTTTTTTTTCTTCTTCTGCTTTTCTCTCCCTTTTGCCGTTTGCCTGGTCGTGCTCCAATTATCAGTACGTTTTATGTGAATTCTCGATCGTTACACCGCGCACCGTGGAGTGAGAACGAGGAGCGATAAAACGTGAAAAGAGGATACCTAAGAGCTTTGTCAGACGCGAGCGCGTGGATTGGAGGAATCGCGAGAACAAGCGCGGGTCGAAAGTGTACGGAAAGGCATTTACGATCGATCGTAACGTTGGGGCTGCGACATTTTTTTTTTTAATGATTACACTTCGAGAAGGCAATCTTCGGTTCCATTTCCGCATTCCGAAAGATTTTTCGTTTTTCCTCAAATAAAATGAAAACGAGCCACTGATTTTTTTTAATTAGAAAAGGAGTATCATTCGATCTTTGAAATAGATTAGAAAGTCAAGGCGGCTTTTTCCATTCGTCTATTACGCTTAAGGCCTTAGGCCACTCTAGAGGCCGAAAAAGTAGGCTTTTTGGGGCTTTTTGGGATTTTTTTTCCAGAAAAACTACAAAATAAATCGAGTTTACAAAAAAGGGTGTTTATCATACATATCAGTTAGTGTACACAAAATTCTTTTGAATCAATTCATTTCAAAATGGCGGCTTCGCAGCGTTCATCTCAAAACTGCATTTTTCAAGTTAGTCGGAGTGAAAAATTTGCCTAAAAAATCGTCAGATAATTGTTAATAACAAATTAACTATGAAATATTTTTAAAAATCCCACTTACTTCCATACACAATGTAGTTTTCAAGATATATTCAACATTTCAAGTGAATCGGTTGAAAATTGTCTGAGTTATATTTCCGGCCAACTTAAAAAATGCAGTTTTGAGATAAACGTTGCACAGTCGCTATTTTGAAAATTAATCGCTTAAAAAAATTAATGTGTACAGTCACTGATATGTATGATAAACAGCCTTTTTGTAAGCTCGATTTATTTTGTAGTTTTTCTGAAGAAAAAAAATCCCCAAAAATCCTATTTTTCGGCCTCTAGAGTTGCCTAACCCCTTAAGACCCGCATTTTAAGTCGAAATCTCCGATCATTATCGCATAATCTCATACTCGGAATTTGAGCTACCCTTTTCCTGCATTTTTTTTATACATACATTCTCATTGTAGGAAAAATGGGGGGCAACATCTACCTAGAAGCCCGAAAAAATGGCCAATTTACGATCTTCTTTCTGGAAAACTGTTGGTAAAAAAGGCATTTCTTTAATACTAATATACATATATTGAAAGCCTTTAAGGGGTTACGTGGGTTTCAAAGCCAACAAAACGCATATTTGTTCTGTTTAAAAAAAATATATATATATATATATATTATATATAAATTATTTTATTCAACACATAAAAGAGCGACATTTCAAAAATGTTAAAAAAAATTCATCCAAAAATTTGGGAAATTCAGCCAGTGGGACCTTGTTTCCGGAGACCCCTTGAATAAGTGTCGTCGCGGTGGTCAGGATAACTCACGACAGCTTTATCTGAACTTAAAACCAATTTTTTTTCTGTTAGTAGATAAGTATTGCTTATGAAACTCGTGATTGAACGAAGGATTTAAAAAAAAATTTGCAGAGCTGTATACAAAATAGTTCAATTTTTGGTACTATTTACACTATGTATAGCGTTGTAAAATTAGTTGTAATCGAAAAAAAACCTTTGTTCAATCACTAGTCAATGCTATTTTGAAGAAGTGTGCAAAATTTCAATAAGATCGGTGCATTCGTTTTTGAGAAATCTTGTCCACCGACTTAAAAAATAGTATTTTGAGAAAAATGCGATATGCCTGCGTCGCTCCCGGCCGGTCTTTCCCAACGCAGGGAATTGCCGAAGACTCTCTCTCTCTCCTAGACTTTTACTCCGATTGGCTGAAAACTTTGGGATAATATCCTAGACATATTGTACTATTAGATAGTGAAACTTAAAAAAAAAATATTGTTTAAAATTTTCAAACTCTCGTAACCTCTGAAAAAAATCATCAAAAAATACGGCAGAACAACAAAAATATGGCCGCCGGCAGATAATGACATTTTTTTCGCGACGTTTGGTGGTGGACATTCTTCGGCTTAATTGATCCATCCGAAATCTGAAACTCAAATGGATTATTCAAGTTAACAATAAATACGAGCCGGTGACGATCGTCGGTTTTCAAAATCATTTTTTTTCAACGCGGTGACGGATTGAAACGCTAGCATACAAAATCATGAAAAAAGTCATTTTTACGGTACTATAAAAAAATTAAGGTCGAGATGAGTCGAAGGTGAGACCGTCAACGACCTTTAAATGTTTCTCATCGCCTCTCCTGTAAACTTAGAAACAATCCATTAAGTAGTTCTCGATATATCACGTCCACCGACTTTGAAAACAGTGATTCGAGAAAAAGGCTTGCTCGGTCGACTGTTAGATCATTCAATTTTAGGAATATTTCAATGAAATTTTCAGGAAATATAGCTTAAAGGTGATACTATCGTATAACAATATTTTTGGGAAGTGCAATTTTTTCACCCACCTAGGTAGATTTTAAATGTTTCTCGAATGTGGCAGCTAGGAGTACAAACTGTTCGTGTGAGAAAGAATTGAGCTCGACAGTAAAACTTTTCTGACAGCCGGGATATATATATATATATATATATATATATATCCCTTTAAGGTATATAAAAATTATTTCTCGCCTTTTTTATTTCGCGGGTTGTTCACGAGTCGCTGCTTGACAGGTTGATGTATGCCCTCACGTAGCAAACACCTCTCACGTTTACCATGTGTGGTCCACGATTTTGGTAAGGGTGAGGGCGGTTTTACTGCGTTGCCTCGAAAGCCCGCCACCATCACGATTTGCCAGCAGCACAACCGGCCGAACGTGGTAACACCACAGACTTTCGAGAGTCGTTCATTCTGGTCACGTACACGTGATAAATGCAATAACATATAAACTGCGGCGAGAATTAGAGCCCCATGACGATTTATATCGAGAGCCTGCTGGGATTCCCGGCTACGTCTCCTTCTCCTTCCTTACCATCGCATTTTTTGCTCCCAAGTTGGTAAATCCGTGTGCCTCTTTCACATTGCTCTACAGGAAGAACGTAAAAATCTCACCGTCGGTGTTACCAACTACGATCAGCGAAGAGCAATCATTTGAAAAATAATTCCAGCCTCAGTTAACGTTAGATTCATTTTCTTTGGGTTTTTGGCCCTGCGGGGTCATCGGGGTCAAATTGACCCCAGCTCCAAATTTCCTCCATAATGGTAACATTTGTTATCCACAAGTATCTTATCTCAAGAGTATCGTTCGTAAAGTTGACCAATAAATATTTGAAAATGAACTCATTACGATTTTAATTGAAACCCATCTTTCGGTATTTTTAAATTGAAGTTCTTTTATGTGATTTTGTTATTTAATTTCTGACATTGGATGATTTTTGTGTGTTCTAGAATGTAAAATATTGGGGGGGGGGGGACACCCAGATAGACAGATGTACCTCATATTGGCATCATATGAACATCATCACTGCGGCATAGAAAGTCTCACAGCTGTGTATCCCTTATGAGTGCTCCCGTTGAAACCCATATTTGCATCACATGATGATTCACAATAATAAATCCAAATGAAGCAAAGTTATTCTCACGCGAATATGCATGCAGTGAATTCATCAGACTGGCAAATTCGGCTCACGAATATCTAACAATGAGTGAGTGCATATGGGGCTCATATGGATGTCACGGCGTGAAGAAATTGTAGTGCTCATACGGAGCTCATATTAGTGGCATGGCGTGACGTAACTATGCTGTGCTCACATGGAGCTCATATGAGTGTCATAGCCTGAAAAATAAAAAAATCCAAAAATGTTGATTAAAATAATCTGGTAGGATTTTTATATCCGCATATGCTTTATTTATGTTCCGGCCTATATGATAAATGGATTAAAACGTATCCTGCCTAATTAAATGTTGTACCTACATGCATATTGCCGTCATGGAATGTATTACTGAGAAACATGCATATCGTCATCATATTGTGCTCGTGGGATGTATCACTGACAAAATATACATATTGCCGTCATATTGCGCTCAACGAATGTATCAAATAGAAACATGCATATCGCCGTCATATTGCTTGCATAGCATGTCTACTACCAGTGCTAACCCAGTGAATTCATCAACACAAGTCATTGAATGACTTCCATATGACGTAAAATTTGCAGATATTAATTGTGGACACTTGGGCACAGCGATATGAGTTCAACGTGCTCCAAACGTACGATGCATTTGTAAACGACATACTGAGATCAAAATGCTTTGTACATTCACTATGCTAAATGAGTTCACGGCTTTGCATCATGACATGTAGTCAATATGCTGTAAAATTTGCTTCATCAATTGTATGCACGGCGTGATGATCATGACTGTCTATCTGGGTAAGTAAATTTTGAAAGATTTTTTGTGAAAATTGGGTCTTTACTGTGCAAAAATGCTAAATTGTTTGTTGAGCCGCACCCAATAATTCTGCAAATTCGTTTTGCGTTTAACACAAGTCTTCATTCAATAATGCCTCCAAGTCTGCATCTTCAAACGTTTATAGCCTACCTTCATGTTCTTCATCCTCCGTGTCAAAATCACCAATTTAGAACAGTCTAAACCAATACTCACAAGTTGAGATTGATAGAGATTGATCCCTGTAACCCTCACACAGCAATCGATGATCTTCACCTGCTTGTTTCCAAATGAAAGCAGAAAAGTAATGCTTCCCGCAAATAGCGTTTCGTTGGCACAATAGTCGACATATTTGGCGTTCAAAAAAACGATGTTGTTGTCACTTCGACAAAATGAGGGATACTGGAAACTAAAGCCTAATGATGACGCTTTAACATGAAGGTGGTTAGGTTATGGTCCGATGCGATTTAATACTAGTAACGCCGTCTCTTGTAACTCCTTTAAAACTTACTTGTCTTAAACCCCTAATACAAGATCCAGGATTCGCCAGCATGGAAAGCGACTAGAGTCACTGTGACTTTATGTGACTGATCCGAAACTTTTCAAAAGTGTAATCACCGAGGCTTAAGGGGGCTTCTTACTTTGAACGCTTAAAAAGGGCTATTTTCATGAATTTTCAAAATAGTTTTATGTTATAGATATTGATATAAAAGTTGTTACACTTGATAATTACACTTTCGAAATACATATTTAAAAAATATATTTATTTATATCAGCATTCATAGACGAAAATAGTAGTTAAAAAATATTCTAAATAAATTGTAGGTCTGCGCTGTTGACGAAATCTCGGAGAGGGATTATCCGAAACAAAAGAAATTAAACGGTTTTAAATTCAGTATCTTAAGGTAGTTCTGTACTTTTGGTCAAATCTTAGGAATTGGCTGAAATCTAAGTATGGTGTAGATATGACCTTCATCGACTGATACCCAAAAATTCAATTCGATTCACTGTTTAGTTTACGAGATAATTGCAATTGAATATGGGTATTTTTTTACGCGATCCCTATACCGAACACGTAAACCGATAGGAGTTTGCTCGCATTTCTCGACATAGGTTCTAAACGGATCTTAGGATTTTTAAATAAAAACATATGTGTACGTAGTACTATTGTAGGATTGATTTCTTTTTAAATGGCAAACTTGGACCGTTTAGTTTCGGAGATATCGACGTATGAAAAGTGGTAATTTTATTCCATACCGAATTCAGGCCAAACAATCTGTAACGGAATGGCAAGAGTGTACGGTGCAGCAAGCTGATCGGCGCATAGTCTGGGAACTCGAAGCGTGTTTTTCCCTCCGAGTTCTAGTAATTCTGAGACGAATGTGAAATAAATTTATTCTGCAAACAAATTAAATTTTTTCACTTAATGCATGTATTTATTCGTGTTATATATATTTATATATAAGTGTGCGTGTGTGTGTGTATGTAGATATAACATGCGTTATTGCAGAGCACTCGTCGCAGGAAATATGTAAAATAGAATTCAATCCCATACGGGTACCCTTCACTCTTTTCCTCAAAAAATGTCTTTGTTACAGCGAATACAATTT
This sequence comes from Ophion obscuratus, assembly GCA_964007375.1. Classification (NCBI taxonomy): domain Eukaryota; kingdom Metazoa; phylum Arthropoda; class Insecta; order Hymenoptera; family Ichneumonidae; genus Ophion; species Ophion obscuratus. Next base: position 50,628,898 of record OZ023319.1, read on the forward strand.
AAACCGTCGGCAAGATATTGTAAATCCACGATCCGACGTCTTGCTATGGCGAATTTTTTATGCTGATCGTTGAGGTTATGGTTATTCTCATCGCGTTTAGCCGCATTTGCTTGCCACATGGCTGCCCCAGCTTTTAGTCTTTTCGCAAGCGCCTTTTTTCTTGTAAACTTTCCTTTGTATCGCATTTGGGTTGACATTTTCACGCTTTTTTTTATTCATATGAAATATTTCCCGAAAGACGGATCGTAGGAAGCTCAACGCTATGACTACAGGAAAATCTCGCTGTTGCCACGATTACAGCGCCGCTCTCTATACGAGTATGAGACCTATCTATGGTTGAGATGCGAATGTATGGGACATATAGACGGTACAAGCTCTGTCAAAAATTTACAATCAACAGCATCGTATAGGCATTGGATGTTACCATACGCTTCGACCAATACTTTTGGCTCATAGGTGTATATACCTACAGAACTACCTTAATGGCTATAGCGTATATTATACGATTTTTTACATATGCAAAAATAACAAAGTGGCGGACATTTTTAGAAAAAAAAAAAAAACGTTTTTTCCACCGTTTTTGGCAAAAAATAGTCAGTATCAATTTTTTTTAATATGTGGTTGAAATTTTATAAGGATCGGTTCAGTAGTTTCGAAGATTTTATCAACAAGCCGTCGAAAAACGTTGTTTCGAGAAAAACACGTTGAAAGGTTGCTTGGGTTACATAGATTAATCAAATTAAAAAAAAATATATATTTCGAAAGTGTATTTATTGAATGTAGACAACTTTTATATCAATATCTACAATATAAACCCATAAAAAATCATGAAAATGGCCTTTTGTAGCGTCTAAAGTGAGAAGACCTCTTAAGACGGAATGACACCTCATCGCGGTCGGTATGGTCGAACAATTATACATACCCAAAAATCTCTGAAATGGCTCTTCAGATCCCGACGAAACTTTGCGAAACGACGTCAAATAGATAGACGAACAGCTGTCTGCCCCTCAAATTTTCTGAATTTGATTTTTAAAAAACGTAGATTGACTTATCATAAGCCAATCTACATTTTTTTTCTCAAATCCAGAAAATTTGAAGGGCAGACAGCTGTCCGTCTATCTATTTGACGTCGTTTGGCAAAGTTTCGACGGGATCTGAAGAGCCGTTTTAGAGATTTTCGGTATCTGTAATTGATCAACCATACCGACCGCAATGAGGTGTCATTCCGTCTTAAGGCACCAAACCACGGTAAGAAAAAAAAATAGTCATTTTATTTTTTCATTTTCTGAAAGATACATTTGTTAAGAATCCTCTCACCAATTTTTTAAAAAGAAATTTGTAAAATTGGCGACGATACACCATTTTATGTGAAACCGTTCGAAGCGCACTACCGCGCCGAGCGGCAAATGTGCGGCTTTGAACGCGTTTTTATCGCAACTACGTTTTTCAACCTGGTTGATAACATATTAAAAAAACTATTCATCAGATTTACATGCGCCAAGTCTTAATCTGTTCGAAAATCCAGTCACTATGGCACCACGTAGGAATTTTTTTATAAAGGGCCCCCTTCAATTTTTTTTATGAACAATGAAAATTTTCCATGAAAATTGGTAATAAAATTCGCTGGTCCGCTATTTTTTCCAGATATCGAAATTCCCCTACATGATGCTGCAAACCTATATGTCTAGTTTCTAAATATATTTTTATTTTATTTTTCAAATGAACCGTATGGCTTAATCGCTGTCAACCGCCGAGCAGCAATTTCGTCGGAGTGTCCTCTTAGAAGCAGCGTACACCGCAAACTATACTTTAGATTCGAGTATAAACATTTTTGTACAATTTTCTATATGTATTATGACGGGTATCGCGTGTTACTGTAGGCGGAGGAAGGAGAAATTAATAATGGTTCTACAAATGATAAAATTTAAATACACGGAAAGAATTTCCAAAGAAATTTTACTATGGAATCACAGTAACGGGGGGACAAACCTATAATTGTCCAGGCTTTTATGGAATAAAACGTAAATTTTCATGGAAATAAGTCCGAATTTACTGTCGTGTAGCGTAAATTTGAAATGTTTTCAAGAATATTTACTGAAAAAATCAGTAAATTTTACCCGTCTACAAACATTACAGTAATAAGTTTAAGAAGTACTTGATATAAATGAAATTGTACAGTGCGTATTGGAAAATTTTCGTGTTTTTCGTGAGAATTTTAGAAAGCATGTATACATTTTTCGTACGTTTACCGGAATTTTTCTGTTCTCTGCAGTAAAAATCGTCAGGGCTAGGTTGCAGGTCGTATATACGCGAGCTCTGTGTGAGCGTGCGTATGCGTGAACGCAAGCTGTGAGTGTGCGTGCGTGTGCGTGAACGCGAGCTGCCGAGTGAGCGCGTGAGCACGTCAGAATGTATCGGAATTTTTACTGAGACTATTGTAAAAATTACGCTATGCGCTTGAATTTTTACATACCTGACGTCAAAATATACCAAATCAGTGGTAAATTATACTCTTGTGTTCAATTGTCCCCACGTTGAAATTTTGACAGTAGTTTTTACCGTGATTTCACAGTAAAATGTCTTTAGAAATTCTTTCCGTGTATAATTTATTTAACACAAATAAAAAAACCAAAGCTCGATACAAAAAAAGAAGTTAATTCACTAATTACAAAAAATACAATAGTGATAATTTACTTTCGGCTCGAATTAAAACGGGTTTCTGGACCCGTTTCCGCGACGGCGTTTCCGCAAAGTCCCTCCACAATTTCGTTACCCGTTTGAAATACTCTCGATTTATAAATTCCGTAAATTTATGTTGGGCGCCAGCCGTTCTCGGGCAACGCTCTTAGCGCGTACGCAAAATTTTCAACTCAAGACAAAAAAACGTAAACAGACGCTAGCTCTATTTGTCGCGTGAGACTTGCTAAAAGGTCGACGGGGTATCTCGGGGTATCGGGGACAGACGGGGTTCTCGAACGCGATGACCATTGCTCGAATTGACTCGCACTGAATTTAAAAATCTTATTCTAATTTGCACAGTTTTACTTGCGACGCCCACGGAAAAGGGACGTCGATTTGGCGATTCACACGGGGAGGAGTGAAAGGGAACGATTCTAAAGTCACCCGAGCGACACATTTTTCCCGGTAGACTTTAGCGGCTTTCGGTAGCCGCTCTCGCAAAAGAGCAAAGAGGAAAGACTTACGTTTGCGCTGAGGATACTTCCTCAATCGGCTCGCTGATATCCTTTTTGTCTCGGATCGTCGCGTCTCTTCCTCTTTCTCTTTGTTCGCTCGGGCTTGCGATCCATCGTGTCCTTCGCTGACCACGCTCGGAGACTCAATGATCGACCACGCCGGCCGGCTTCCTCGTCTCGCTCAATCTCGTGCTAGACGACGGACCTCCGATCGATTTTCCACCTCGATCTTCGTGGCTCGCCCTTCCGGTCGATCTCCTCGATGGCTCTTATCCCTCCTGAGCCGCTGAGCGCCCCAGTCGGTACGGCGCTCGCCAGCAATACCGCGCGAGAGCCTGCAGTCTCTCCCACGGTCTTACATACAGGTCTGACAACGGCGGTAGTGGGGGTAGGCACCTTTAGATGTTTTGCTTTTTATTCCGATTTCTGCCGCTTGGTGCGTGACGGCAAGGGGAAGTAGTGGTGCGACGAAGAGAGAAATAGCTCTTGTGTCCTTTTCCCTCCTGACCGCAACGCATGCGCCGTTGGCTACGTCACGTAAACACCGTGTACCCATTCGCCGGCAAGAGGTAAGGGGGAAACTACTTCCCCTTGCTAGTAGCGACACGTAGCGGCGCCTAGTGAATCGAAAATTAAAACATATAAGAGTGCCTACCCCCACCACGAAAATTTAGCTTCGTTGCAAGACCTGTATGTAAGACCGTGGTCTCTCCTGACGCGCGGTAGGCCGGAGACTCGGGAGATGGCAGCTGGATGCCCATGGGACGGCGTCCAATTTCCTCGTCGTCGAGTTGACAGCCGGGCCGACGTGGCCCTCCTAGTCGACAGTCCGCGTAGTCCTTTTGCGGGTCGTCGTAAAGGGGGTACAGGGGAGGAACGGGAGGGATTTGTCGCAGATTCTATATAACAAAACACTTAAAACTAGCTTAAAATTAACAAATAAATTTGTGGCGAAGGTGCGTGGTGGAGATTAAGCCCGAGCGTGGTCACGCGGGCTTTTTGTCGAAACTCCTTGTGACGCAACGTCACAGTATATATTGACTATGAGTATTAATAACAAAAATTCCATTCATCGTTTGCTTGAAAATAATTACGAAAAATGCACCCTTGTACCGCGCACGAACCGTGGTGTGGTGTCTTAAACACAATTCAAGCCCATCTTCGTAGCGTATAGTAAGAAAAACCGCTACCATGATTCACGATCCGATGAAGACGTCTCGTGAAAATAACGGAGGTAATAACACGATCCATTTGGGTTTAGAGATTTTGACAAAGAACGTCTCCAGATCATAGTAGCACATTTGTATGCTCATAGCTAGCCGAATAAGGATAAATGTCAAACGCTGAAAAAGAAATGACGGAGTTCCCTCGCACGCCATGATGAAAACATATATCACCTACCGAAAGACGGGGGTTGTTGGCCCCGTAATCGGGGATGAAGCTCATCCGCCCTCCTGACTTTTCAAGATCGATATATGTGTTCGTTCATCCGACAATCGGACGCGGGAGCCAAATGGAATCCGAGAATAGGTCAGATTAGAGTTGAAATGCGGCAAATTAGGTGTCGAGCTGGCGCGGAGCTTCTGCCCCCTGCTTCCGGGAAATAAAAATCGAGAGACCTTCGAGGGAGAATGAGTGAGCGAGAAAGGGGGGGGGGGTGAGGAAAAGGAGGATATTCGAAGACACGGAAAAGAGAAATGGGAAAACGTCAGTCCCATTGTTCATATACGTCGACCCAACACCCCTGAACTTTCGATCAACATAATCGTTTATTCACATCCTAGATTCACCCCAATCTAGGACGAATACTTTTCACAGATAATCGATGTATCGGACGAGCTATGCATCACTTTTCATCGTCTTTCGTCCATCCAATTTTCTTTGAGAACCAATGCGGTATCTCTAAATCCCCTACTACAGGGTACATATCTTCTGATGAAGAATCTCAAAATTATATTTAACGATTAACTGTGACGATTTTCCCTTCGTTCCCTCATTATTTCCCCGGCAAAACTTGTGGACCAGCGTTTTTTAAATCTTTCGCTGGCGCGTCAGAGAAGTTTAGCAAAGGCATCAGCGATGATCACTCGGAATGAATATCACTTAAGCATGTATTGCCCGTACATTCCCTACCAAAAGTGAGTTTCGTTGAGAATTTTGAGTACTTTGCGATAACATTAAAATCTGAAAAAAATCACCCATATTGAAGATGCTAAGAACATGGGTTTTGAATAATAAGAATGCCAAAAAATTATAAGTAAATTGTTTGAACAAATATTTGTTCAAAAAATCTCTGGTAAACGTGATTTTTTGTGATATGCAATGAATTATGATATTTTTCTGAATACATATGATTTTTTAGAGAATTTTATCTCTATTTAGAAAATCCCGTTTTTGGAATTTTTCAGAAACTGTACCTATGGCACTGTTCGTTAAATACACGGACACTTCTTGGGTGTAATATGGAACATAGCTCCGAAAGCATAATGAAAATTTGTGACCCTTCATCAATTTTTGAAAATTAAAAGAATTGAAAAGAAAATTTAAAGAAAATTCTAAAGAGATGCATACCTATCCAAAAAAATCTACGAATTCATTTTATAATATAAAAAGTAGTTCACCGGACGTTTGGTGAATAATTTTTTTTAAACATTTTACTTATTAATTTTTTGCATTATTATTATAGGAAATTAGTGTTTTTATCATCTTCAATGTGATTGATTTTTCAAATCCTAATCCCATCGCAAAGTACTCAAAATTCTCGCCAAAATCGCTTTTGCTAGGGAATGTACGGGCAATACACCCAAGTGGCTGCCTTCACTTTGTGGAAACTTATATGTGTGATAAAGATTTGAAAACTATTAGACCACTTTTTTTATCGGCGGACGAACCATTTTAAGGGGGAAAATTACCCCTCGAAGAAAGGCGTGTCACCTCTCGATTTAATTTTCGTTCGATACTTCCATAGAGTATTTTTCATCGCTTTACATTGGAACAATTGTGGTTTTTGTTTCATACAGATCGGTGCACTGCTTTTAGGCGAAACTGCAAAATCACCCCTCGACACATGAGGGGTGGTTTTCCTGAAAATCGATAAAATGGTACGCTTTAAAACAGAATGATTGAATTTTCCGAAAAAATGTCTACAGTTGGCAATAAAAAACAAGACCAGACAACAATTTCAAGAACATTTAGGGTCAAGTTTGAAAGAATAAGATTAGAAGAATTTATACTGAATTTCCTCAGAAGCGGTCGATTAGTTTTTTAGCTATACGTCACGGCAGTTTTGAAAATGCAGTTCAAAATACCATGTCATACCTCCGTCATTTTTAAAGATTAATACAAAAATACTACCGAACAGGCAAAAATAGTAATTAAACATACCCTAACAAGGAAACGTTGCGAGGGCGATCTCTCCGATTTCGATTAAATTTGGCATGCTTGTAGAATGGGTAAAAATAGGCGACACTTTTTTGATATCTGGGGAACCCGACTTTTAAGGGTTCAAACGCACTCTCGAAAATTAGGGTGTTTTTCGTCTTTCGTCGGTAACTTTTTAACAGTACGAGATATGAAAAAATTCTTGGGCAATGAATGAATGAGTAAAAATATGTTTACCCATTCTACAAGCATGCCAAATTTCATCGAAATCGAAGAGATCGACGTCGCAACCTTCCCTTGTGACTTTCAAAAATGGTGAAGAAATGTTTCCTTAAAAAAAAAATCATGAAAATCAGCAAATGTTTTCCTCGCCTAAAGGTAACTCCCCCATTAAGTGATGTATCTTGTCGGTTATGTTCGTGTACGATTAAAGGAACCAGAAAGGTCCAACGTGCGGATGAGGTCGAATCTGGACGTGTCGAAAAACGGAAATTTCTAACGGGAGCAACATCTGGAAGTAAGAAAACATAGTGGAAAGTATCGCTGTATATTGTTTTCTTTTGCCTAAAGCTTTTGCCGCAGAGTCCATAGGCAAACTCATTTCGTCTCGGCGTATAGCATAGTCGCCTCTCTCTTGTTTTCCTTCTAGTGGACGATGGAAAATCGTGGGATTCGTCGCGCCACCGAATCCGAGGCTTCTCAGGCGATAGATAAAGAATTATCTGTTCGCGTGGGGAAAGGGTCACGTCTTTCAAAGGTCTCTCTCTCTCTCTCTCTCTCTCTCTCTCTCTCTCTCTCTCTCTCTTTCCCGTCCGGATACAAAGCAATCTTTCCCTACTTCTCACTGCCGTTCCAATGAGAATTGAAATTGATTGACCGATCGGCTTACGTCTTTCGCCATTTTTATCTCTTTTCCCGTTCATGAGCTCCGCGATAAAGCCCATGACAAAAGTCTCGTGCCTTGATGTCTCTACTTCTCCCTTCGGCTTCGGCCTCCTCTTTTCTCGTCGTCGATTCTTCGTCCTCTCGTGTAATTACATCCTACGGACAAACAAAGTGGCATCGCAGATTTCTTGGCTTCGACGACGGATCTACGAGTCGACTAAGATCCCCTGCTGGCGCATCCAACCCGCTGCTTTATTCCTCGCCTACCTCTTATTCTGCTTTGTCTTCCCATTCCTTGTCCCGCTGACAACAGGACTCGATTTCTAATGCAAATACCTTGGGCTCGAGCGATTTAATCTAATTCCTGAACAACCTGAAATATATATGTGAATGCGAGGTCCACCGTGAAGTCCGGAATAAATCCCGTCCACCGAGCCTCGTCGCTTGTCCCGATCCAACCGAGTCCTCTTTCTTCCTCGGGGAACCTCAACCCCTAGAGACGTTTATTCCGAAGACCTTGTTTCGGCTTCTCAGCACCAAAGAGAATCCTCTCTCTCTCTCTCCCTCTCTCCCTCCCCCTCTCTCCCTCTCTCCCTCTCCCTCTCCCTCCCTCCCTCCCCCTACTCGCCTTTATACCCTTACACGAATTTTTCTGACGAAGCAACTTGCCGGTATGACGGAAACAATAGAGGACAAATGCTGCTACAATGACTACATGGTAGATTCAAGAAATAAATTAACACTTCGAAACATTCATCCTTCAATGAGATGATTTTAAACTCGAAATTCCTGTCGGAACTTTCCCCATTTGTCTGCATAATAACGTGGACTTTCAAATCGATATTTTGAAAAATGCAAAGCGATTCACCTGGGATCCTTCGAATATCGAAATTTAAGTCAATTTCACCATTTCTGTTGTCCGAGAATCATCGTCAGAAATTTCTTGCTTTTCACGGACGAATGCATAAGCAGAAATGCCGATAATCCACAAATACGCATCACCATAAAAATTGAGGTAGGGGAGAGGCACCATATATCGGATACTTATGTATGAAATTGACAAAAAAACTATTTCACACATTAGGCAACCAAAATGTTTGCAGTGGCGACATCTTGCAACTACTCCTTAGTGTATAAATAAATAGGCCATAAGATTTAGGCAAGTCCGGTAAGGTAGATGGCCCAGTAATCGTCACCTTAAGCAGATCGCTTGACTTTGCAAATTTATATAGCTCGACTAGGAAAGTGAGTAAACGTTATTTTAAGCCGTTCTTAATCAGTTTTTAATTACGAAGAAGTAGGTCATTGTGAAATTCCCGTGCCAGGTACAGTTTCCAAGAAAATATTTTGTAAAGGTTATAAGATGCGTTATAAGTACGAGTCATCGTCATGCTGTCATGACAGTTGGTCTGGTAATCGCCATGGGAACGTCCCACTAATCGTCACATGCGTTCAAATTGCTTTGAGGCATATACCTTTGAAAAAAAATTGTTTTTTTGTTTGTTTATTAACTTCAATTATGTATAAACATATCGATAATAATATGCAGAAGTTATTCTAGGTGGACATGTTTTTAAGACATGTAGAAAAATGGTTTTAAAACTTTAAACGCGTTTTTCATGAAGAAATTTTTTCAAAATCGGTCCGACTCGTAGGTCCTGCATTTTTTGACCGATTGACTTCAAATTTCAACTATAACTTCTTAGATACATTTTATAGCGATGTACACGGGATTTTTACAATCGTTTAAGAATTGCGGTTTTTGGAAACGAACAAAGGCCGTTGTTTCAGTCGAAAATGCGACTTTCTTAAAAATCGGGCTAGATGTACATAAATAAATATTTTATAATAATCGTGTGTACTTCGGTAGCAAAACTCATGTAGATTACGGGCAAAGAAAGTTTTTCTGGGTGCACATGTGCGACTCCAACGAGTCCGCTCGTTGGAGATACCTACAGATAAGTTAAATAAACTCTCTAGACCTCGTTTTAATTGCTTTATTGGTATTTTTAAAAAATCCAAAAAAGCCTTGTTGGCCGACCATCCAAAGGTATATCAGGCCTTAACTGATTATGCAAAGGTTCGTAGGACTTTGCTGACTTGATTATGTCTGCATATAGAACTGCAGAATAGTTTTTACAGACTCTGTCACAAACTTCATGATTTTTATTAAAACATTTGATAAAGAGTTTGAAACATAAATTTCTCTTCCATGGAACTTTATTAATTTCAAACATAAAACTAATTATTGCCTATTACGTCAAAACTATAATTTTTTATTTATTTGTAGTCATTATAAACAACTATTTGTTCATAAAATAATTTTAAATATTATTTCGCTCGAGTGCTGTTTACCTGTGTTCAAGACATACCCAGTTATCGACATGGTCACGACCCAGTAATCGACAACGTTTATTTATATGTATATCTTTTTACTATCGCGAATATGTGTATGACGATTACTGGTCCGTGGATCCTTCAGACAATGCTATTTACGGACCCAATATTTCTTTTCTGATTTTATATAAACTAATATTCGATTCGTAAGACTCTTTTATTGCTAACATTGTCCCGGTTATCGACAGCCGTGGCGATTAATCGGCAGAGTGTTTGTGTTGTTGAACAGGTAATCGTCATATATGAAAATTCGTTGAAAATAACATAAAACTATAATTTTTTATGCTGAACGGAAAACTAAAAGCCTTGTTAATCACTTGAAGGAGAACTTACTTCACGCAAGTCCACAGGCATTCTCAAATCACCCGCGATGTGACATGGTTCACGTTAACCTCCTAATGAAAAATTCCGCCGAAATGACGGCTAGACGTCGTAGCGGAATATATTTAATTTGATTATCCTTTTATACGTATACTTACGGGTGTGAAAATGTAATACAACATAGTAAATACCTCCTGGACGCTTATATACCACAGATCTGCACGAAGGACTGATTTTTATCATAAAATACTTATTTGATGCGTAAACATGACGATCACTAGGACCCTGACGGTCACTGGGCCGACTACCTTATAGGAAAACTCTATATAGTCCACTATCCGATATGAAGCAACTATTCGATATATGATGCTTCTCCCCTAATACTTATTGCATTCAATTTGTATTTATTACTAGATGTAATACTTATTACTGTAACTCCCAATGCATGTAAATTGAATGATAAGCCAACCATGTTGAAGTCCAACACGAAACTATACTTATTCCTAGATTGTTACTTCCGAATATCTCTTCAACATATGCAAACTGTTGTCCATTTTGAGTTTGTGTTATTCAAGGAAAACTAATCGATTAACGAATAACACTAATCGTGTTTGTTTACAATGGAAGGTGTTCCAAAGGACAAGAAAAGTTTTTCGGAGATATGGTTTAGGCAAGTCCACATAGGATATAAGATTTAGGCAACTCCACATAGAATGGACATCCTATATGGACTTGCTATAATCATATCTCCTAAGGACTTTTCTTTTAAATTCATGCACAAGCACTTTCGTGTACTTGCCTAAATATTGGGTTGGTACAAAAATCTTGCAAAACACAACACGAGTAAAAAAGAAAAATATTTTATTTTAACAATAAACGATTATTCAGTAATGTAGGCTCCCTCCGCATCTACAACTCTTGCCCAACGCTCTGGTAGACTTTGCACGCCCGCAGACCAGAATTCTTTTGATCGTGAATTAAGAAAGTCGTCCAATGCATTTTTGAGATCTGACAGATCATCACATTTTTTATCCCGTAAATAATTCTTCAAAGCTCGAAACAGGTGATAGTCAGTAGGTGCTAAGTCTGGTGAATACGGTGGGTGTGGTAGAACTTTCCATCCTAGCTGCGAAATAGTTTCTTGTGTCATCTTAGCGACGTGGGGTCGAGCATTGTCATGGAAAAGCCGAACGTGAAGACGTTTACGCCTTTTCTGTTTCATAATTTTAGCCACCTTTTGCAGTTGTGCAGAATAAATCTCTGCCTGTATTGTGGTGTTGGTTGGCAGAAATTCGTAATAGAGCATGCCCTCAGAATCCCACCAACAACAGAGTAAAACTTTCTTCATTTCACGGGGCTGTTTAGGGGCCGGTTCTGGTTTTTCCCCTTTCGGTAGCTACTGACGCCTGCGCGTGTGATTAACATACAACACCCAGCTTTCATCCCCAATGACTATTTCTTGAAGAACATCCTTTCTTTGCGGACGATGTAGGAGTGAAAGACAGATGGACATGCGTGTTGCTTTGTTTGATTCGCTGAGATTATGCGGTATCCAAGACGAATCAACTTTCCTATATCCCATCTCTTGTAAATGTCGAAGGATAGTAGGATGACTGCAGTTGAGTTTGTTGGCTAATTCTCCTGACGACATATTAGGCTTTGCCTTTATAAGTGCTCGCAGTTCTTCATCGTCTACAATCGATTCCCTGCCGGACCTAGGTTTGTCTTCAAAAGATGTATCGCCAGAATGAAAACGCTGATACCGTCGGGAGACCGTTGAATAATTAACTACATTAGCCTTGAACGCACTGCACATATTACGGGCTGCAGCTCTTACAGAATGCCCTTGCAAGAATTCGTAATATGCGATTGCTCGAAGTGCACGTTGATCCATCTTTGCTCATACTGACTCCGCGGAACATCTGACTCGCTTATATATCCTGCGGTATGGAAAGTTCTAGACCATTCTTGTATTTCCTATTCTCGAATGTTCTCGAACTTCATTATTAGGAAAAATATTTTAATTGAAAAAAAAGTGTTGCAAGATTTTTGTACCAACCCAATATCTCCTAAAGACTTTTCTTTTAAATTCATACACAAGTACTTTCGACTCCACTTCGATCGTACACTCGACCACTTTGCCCCACTTTGTTCGACCACACAGACATTCATATCCCTAAAGCACGTGCAATCTTGACTCACAGAGTGATGAACGACGGAACAATCCGAGCCTACGTCTCGAAGAGGCAAGAATGGAAATAACAGGAGGACACAGGCATGACCTAAAAGGGATTGGGACATAGACTGATGAGATGGTTCGAAACGAAGCTCGGTGACACTGGCAGCGCGCTGCAAAATAGAAATGGCGATGCTGCCTTCGGTCATATACAAGTCAAGGAGAGCATGTATGTTTTGCGTTCTATCTGGAGATGGAAAGCAAACCACCATCTCTCGACACCCAACAAAACGTGTCAACTTGTCTTGAGCAAAGCTAACACGAGTTACACAAAATTTGAAAGGTAGATGTTTATCCATATATCCTCGTGTGTACATCCGTGTACTTATTCGGGCGTGTGTCCGTGCACAGCGAAGATAATGCCATGGCACGGTAGGTTGGTGACACACTGGGAGGGCAATTCTAGTTAGTTTCCCGCTTCGGTAGCTTTTGTTTTCCCTTCACAGACTCGTACCTTGATTCTCTCACACTGGCAAGCATCCTGATACCCTCATCAGACAAGCCTGCTCGCTCTCTCTCTCTCTCTCTCTCTCTCTCTCTCTCTCTCTCTCTCTCTCTCCCTCTGACATTTTCGCCACCTATTTGTGCTTATTACTATCCTTAAGCCTCCAAATAATTATACGTTTCAAGAACGACGAGCCATGCACAACCGCCCCAACGGCGCTGCGACAACGCGTTTTGATTGCTTTTCATTTTCGTTTGATAAATAGGACAGATGAATCAAGATTTCAGATGATCAAGAGACTGTAGTTTTGTCGTTGCCCTCTCAATTCATGGATCCGTTTACAATTTACTCATCTGCGATGGAGAATTATATAGGCAATGATTAAATTGATAGATGTTCAAATTGGATGAAAACTTTTCGGATGCGTAGATCACGATGACAGGAACATTAAACGGAACATTCACAAAGTATTGGCTGTGATTCATATTTTTCACGATTGACGACAACCATACCGTGGAAAATAACTTGCTCGGATCAAATAAAATTTCGTTTAAATCTACTAGATAGTCGTTTGATATTTAAGGAAATGATACATCTATGTACTTCAATTAAATCATTTTCAATTTATTATACCAGGTGTGTAAGTATGAAACCGGAATTTGCCCATAGGTGGCGCTAGATGTCGATGCAGTTACCGACACATCACGTCAGCGGTGTCTTGTTATTGTATTGATATCCGACAAAGATTTCCAACTCACAATAACACGAGTTTCATTCAGTAGCATTAGTTTATTAGAGATAAACATGTCGAGTTTTGTGCCAACAAATTACGATTTGCCGACAGCACTACTTTTCTGTTTTCATGTGAAGAAAACCGCAGCCGAATCGCATCGAATGCTTGTGGAGGCGTTTGGTGAGCATGCTCTCGGTAAAACACAGTGTTTCGAGTGGTTCAAACGGTTCAAAAGTGGCGATTTTGACGTGAGGAACGAAGAACGTGGAAGACCACCGAAAAAGTTTGAAGACGCTGACCTGCAAGCCTTGTTGGACGAAGACGACGCTCAAACACAACAACAACTGGCGGATGTACCTACGGTAATGATATGATACTTTGTATCATATCATTACAATAAACGTATTTTTTCTGTACAAAAATTCCGGTTTCATACTTACACACCTGGTAACTGCGTCTCAGAAACACTGTCTATTCGGTTTTTATAACATTTTTGGTTAAATCGATTTTGGTAAATTCAAATTTACAACCCAAATTTACAAATCAAATTTAGCCACCGAAATAACATTTTCGGTTAAATCGATTTTTGTTAATTTATCGTAATGAAATTATGTATTTGACTTGAGGAAGTGGATATCTCCGATTTCGATTAAATTTGGCATGCTTGTAGAATGGGTGAAAATAGGTGACATGTACTTTTATATCTGCTGAACCCGATTTTTAAGAGTTGAAACGCACCCTCGAAAATTGGAGTGTTTTTCGTTTTTCGTCGATAACGTTCTGTCAGTACGAGATATAAAAAAATTTAAATTGCAACAATGTTTATTTTTTTGTGTTTATTGGAGAGGGGAACGATAACGTTATCGACGAAAAACGAAAAACACCCCTATTTTCGAGGGTGCGTTTCACCCCTTAAAAATCGGGTTACGCAAATATAAAAAAAAAACGTGCCACCAATTTTTACCCATTCTACAAGCATGCCTAATTGAATCGAAATCGAAGAGATCGACCTCGCAACCTTTCCTTGTGAGTTCACATAGTAAAAATCGACTTTACCAGCAATTGGATATCAATTCTATGATGGAATAGAGCACAAAAACGCACAAAATAAAAATTTGATATTTTCATCTCATCTCAGTAGAATAGCCCGTTAAATCCAATAAATATTTTGGTAGAATGGAATGGAAGCATCGCTGCTGCAATACGCCAAATGTGAATTTTCTCAAGTCCCGCTTGGGTCTTGAGGAAATTCACGCCCGTGCATGAAAATATGTACGTACATGCGTATGCATACAAGAAGAATTTATCAGGATCGTAATAGTGGGACGTCGACCTCGAGGGCTGCTATCAGTCGCTCATCAATGACGAAGTGAACGTGTCAGACTTTCGTCTATGTCATTATTGGAATGACGAGACCTGTACGTAGTTGACGAGCACTTCTCCTCGTATTGCTTGCCTCTTGTTTCACGTACGCGATGGTGCTCTCCGGTATACAAGTTGGGAGAACTCCATATCCGAACGAGAGCTGAGTCGACACTGCACGCGTTCTCTTGGCTAAAGCGGAGCAAAAGATCGACGTGACGACGAGACCGGAGAGGCATCTCGTGCACACATCGGCGTTGTTTGATGTTCACGTATTCGCGTGCATGCCCATACATAGATTCCGATCTAGTAGACGACTATGTGGGACATCACTCGAGAGCTGTACGCGAGCGCCAGCTTCGTGATAGTTCCCTTTTAATGGCTGCGTTGCGCCACCATTCTCTTGTTTTCCGTCAACCAAACGAGAGCAATCTCGCGAAATGGAACGTGCGCGTCTGCCGAAAATCACGCGTGTTCTCGCTACTCCAGCGAAAAAATTTCAGGTTCGACAATTTATACAATGGAATTGGTTCAGGGGAGAGATATCTTTAGGCGAGCCAGAAAATGCCAGATTTTTTTTGTACAGCAAAGATTTCTTCAATATTTTTTAGATTTACAAGGAAAGGTCGCAAAATTTGGCATGTTTGTAGAATGGGTAAAAATAGGCGATGCGTATTTTTTTTTATATCTGCAGAACGCGATTTTTAAGGGGTGAAACGCACCTTCGAAAATAGGGGTGGTTTTCGTTTTTTGCCGATAACGTTTTAACGGTACGAGATATGAAAAATTTCAAATTGCTACAACGTACATTTTTCCGTGTACTATACATTGGAGATTAAAGCGATGCAGATAACAACAAATTTCAAACGAAAAAACACCAGATTTTTTACTATTTTTGAGACTTACAAGGAAAGGTCGCGAAATTTGGCATTTTTGTAGAATGGGTAAAAATAGGCGACACGAATTTTTTCATATCTGCGTAACCCGACTTTTAAGCGGTGAAACGCACCCTCGAAAATAGAAGTGGTTTTCGTTTTTCGTCGATAACATTTCAACGGTACGAGATATTAAAAAAATTCAAATTGCAACAACATTTATTCTTCCGTGTACTATACATTGGAGATGAAAACGATGCAGATAACAACAAATTTCAAACGAAGAACACTCCCTTTTTCGAGGGTGCGTTTCACTCCTTGAAAATCGGGTTCCGGAGATGTAAAAAAATACGCGTTGCCTATTTTTACAGATTCTACAAACATGCCAATTTCATCGAAATCAGAGAATTCGACCTCGTGATCTTTCCTTTTAGGGTATGTTTTATTACTACTTGTGGCCGATACAAAATGTTAAAAAAAAAAATTAATCTCTAAACATGGCGGAGGTATGGTCTTCTGAACTGCATTTTGAAACAAGGAACCGTTTGAAACAAATTATTCATAGAAAAAGTTGAAATTTGATTATTTTAAGAATTATTTATTTCATCCAACTAACAAATAATCGGTGAAACAAAATATTTTTGTGTTTCCCGTGCAGAAATTTGTTGGAGACCGCCCAGATCCTACCACATCACTATACGGATTCGATAGGGACAACGCACGTAGAGAGGCCACATTGGAATCCAACTGGATTCCGTGCTATTTCTCTGTGATTGACGTCGTTTGAGAATTTTTCATTCCAAATTCTAAACCGGAATTTGTTTGATCAGCCGAAAAAATAGCCTTTTGTGATCTCGTGAACAAATTTGTTGGGGAGCCCGAAGATGCACCCATGTCTCTGGGTATTTTTAGGCACACTGCACATAGCGATTAGAATCCAATCTACGAGCGTGATGTTTCAGTATAGGGATCCAATGCCATCGCCATCGCATTGGATCGATATCAGGAAATAGGGATGAGCATGGGAATCCAATTCGATTCCTACGACGTTATCTGCACAGGTTCATCTCAATATCACGTTGGCTACCTTTGAATTTATAATTTCGTTGATTCCAGTGCTCTTCCCTATCATACTGTAGAAATATTTCCGTATAGTCAGATTGTGAAGCAAGTGTCTAATAATTTTGTCTAAAGCTATAATCGCACGACTTCCCTTATTTGATGATGAAATTATTCCCCGGTGCTGCAATCTCGACTTATCGATTTTACAGATTGCTTTATGCAACTATACGGTCTAGGGATTCCACATCTAACAATTCGTTTTCATCGTCTCTCTCTCTCTCTCTCTCTCTCTCTCTCTCTCTCTCTCTCTCTCTCTCTCTCTCTCTCTCTCTCTCTCTCTCTCTCTCTCTCCCTCTCTCTCGTTCTCTTACTCTCTTCCTATCTAGCGTTGCCTCCGTCTACCGCCGCCTCTCTCTTCCCCCACCTTCCTTATTCACCCTTCGAGGAAGCTGATTCCAAAAACTAAAAGGTAGGGGCAGGCACTATGTATCGGATACTTTTGTTTGAAAAAAAAAACAAAAAACAAGTAAACAATTGCTAAGACCTTCAAATTTTACGTTTTTATTATCTACCTGTCATATACAACAAGATACTAATCATTATTTTACACATCTCATTCGAATATTGAGTTTTAATATGTTTTACACAAAGTGACAGAAATCATGGTTTTTCGAAAAAAAAATTCACGCCGACGTTAAGTAACATCAGTTTACTGTTGTGCCGTTTTTGTTGCGAAACAACCAAAAATTTTTTAGTCGCGACATTTTACGACTAGTTACTAGCGTATAAAATCGAAAAACAGATGTCACTATAGGAAAACTCGGTATACTCCACTATCCGATATTAAGCAACTATCTGATATGTGGGGGCTACTCCCGTATTTTAGCATTTCATAAATCTTCGCGAAATCGTATTCACGTGCATTTCGAAAAATGCCGTAGTTCATCAAAAACAACAATAAAATAAATCATTTGGACTTATCTCAATGAAAACAACACATTTTAACGCAAGAAATAACTTTGCACGCTGGCCAAAAGTAACATCTATCCACCGTAGTGCCATTTTTGTTGCTATGCAACCAAAAGTTTTGCAGCGGTGACATCTTACGACTAGTTATAAGTGTATAAAATCAAAACAGAGGTCACTGGAGGAAAACGCGATATAATCCACTATCCGATATAAAGCAACTATCCTATGCAGGGTGACCCAGAACTGAATGCCTTCCCTGCAATGTTGGGGTTGGGGTTGGGGGTGAAATTCTGAGTCGATTGATATAAGCATTTGTGGGCCTCAGATCAACCCCTGAATTTGTATTAATTTTTAAATACGGGCTCACCTGATTGGCCCTCCTTTAAAAATTAATAATAATTCAGGGGTTGATCTGAGACCCACACATGCTTATATCAATCGACTCAGAATTTCACCCCCAACACCCCATTTCAGGGCACGCATTCAGTTCTAAGACACCCTATAAATGGTGCTTTTTGCCTATCCAGACGTACCGGCACAAGAACTCCACAACACAGCTTGTTATTTTTCCCCATATACGTTCTACGCCGTCGCCCTTTTGTACTTCTTCTTCTCCTTCCAAACCAACGCTCCTTTCCATCACCGTTTCCATCTTCTCGGTGTTGTTTTTCGCGTATGTAGCATCGAGCGCCAGCCAGAGTGGCTAAAATTGTCGCAGATTTCTGAACAGCGATGGGAAAGTGTAATTTGCGAGTGCGGAACACACACCTGCCTATCGCTGGTGAGCATTAAATCAATGCCAAACGGAACGGCTTAGGAGATCGGCTTATACATGCGCGGTAAAAGTCCGCCTGAACGTGCAACATCCGAGAAAAGAATATATTGGAAGATTTATATGCAGGTATATATGTATAGGCATACATACATACGAATTTTCATATGCCCTTTTACTGAATAAATGGAAGGGCACAACTGCTATCCCTTCGAGGCTAATACATACAGCGAGTTGAGACCTTACCTTTCTCAGCGGTTCATAGAAACGTGAACATATTTTTGTACCCGTACCTTGTTTGAGTCTACGGATATAGCACATTTGTATTGTTACGCTGCACTTTTATTCCTGGATCGGAAAAAAGGTCTGTCATTTTCCAGCCCTTCCGCATTCTCGCTCTTTCCATCTCGGGTTATTTTGTTTTTCATTCTCTCGTATGTGCGCGACGGCATTCCGATCGTGCAAAAAGAACGCATTCGTTCTACGTTCGTATATGAAGGCGGGATGTACATTTAGACGGGAAAAGATTAAGCAATTTTGAGGGATTTTTTTAAGTAAGAAATAATTATTCTTCAATTATATACTTTATCAGTATATTTAGGTATACAAAGCAATTTTGTTAAATTCATTTATCACCCAAATGGCGGAGCATAGGAGAGTGTTGAATGAGCTACAGCTTCTAACAGTCGGCCAGGCGAGCGGTAGCCGCACAATGCTTCAAACTTTAAACGGGTTTTTTCTCGAAAGACTTCAAAGTCGGTTTTCAAACATTGTATCTCGAGAACCACTCGATGGATTGTTTTCAAATTTACAGGAGACACGATAAAAAACATTCAAAGGTCGTTACGATCTCACTTTAATGAATGCCGATTTTTTTCGTCGATTTTGTACGCTCGAGTTTTGTTCCGGCGCCGCATTGTTAACAAAAAAATTATTTAAAAAATCAACGATCGTCAACGACTCGTATTCATTGTTACCTTGAACAACCCGTTTAGTTTCAAAAATTTCGAATGGATCGTTTGAGCTGGAGAGTGTCCACCGCCAAACGTCACGAAAGAAAATGTCATCACCTGCCGGCGGTCATATTTTTGTTGTTTCTTTGTATTTCATGGTAATTTTTTTAAGGCTCTCAATTAATATACCGTTGTATTAAAAAAATGCGTTTCTATCCCACCAGCGGTTTCCCAGAAAAAAAATCGGAATATGGACATTTTTTTTCGGGCCCCTTGGTCGACGTAGCCCCTCAAGTTCCGTGGGTTTTCGATGTACATCGATTGGTCGAAGGCAGGCGCGAACACCGACTCGAGTTCGCACGTATCCAGGGTCACGGCGAGATAGAACAGAATACACTCAGAAGAAAGATTTATTAAGGACAAAGATTTTTGTCTCCCGGCGAATAAGTTTTCTTATTCGTATGCCGGCCTACTACCATTGTATTAACCGCTAAGACATTTTTTTATTTAAGTTTATTGTTAAGATCGTCTAAGAATTTTTCTTAACATCTAATAGGATATATAAGTTAGAAGAAATAGGTGTTTTATATCCGACAAATAGAGTTTTTCGTAACATCTAATAGGATTCTTCATAACCCCCCCCCCCCCCCCAGCTGGTTGTTTTGGAGGAATTGTGTCGTTTCGTCCGTCATTATTTTCTCACTTGATCGTTTTTATCTCACTTTATATTCTTACTTACACTCAAGCGTATGTGTGAGCTAGATCTGACGAGCGGCCTGCTGTCGGGCACGTCGGGTTGAAGGGAAAAGTGCACATGCGCGCATTAGTATCATAGGTGCAAATAAGAGGTTTTCGTGATTGGAAAGTAGTATTTATTCGATTTACGGAAATATTTATTCAAATTTTCTATTTTAAACATGGCTTTTAATTTATGTGAAAAATCGGCACGTAAAAAGACATATTAGTGACGCCTAATAAATGCTGTAGTTACAATCACATAAAAACTGTCTCCATACGAGTAAACATTTATGAATTTCTAATAAATTGTGTTCTAATGTTAGAAGATAATTAGAGGTTAATAACATTATTTCTGAGTGTAGTTGGTCTTGCATTCGAAAGTTCAAGTGAAGGGTCAACTCATTACATGGCGACGAAGCGAGGACTTTTTTCCTCTCCTCAGCCGTCATTTTGCCTTCTGAGCTGAGCATGAATGAAAAAAGTACGAAAAAAAATTGTTCGTCATTCGGGAAGCAAAGTTTCTATGGGCAAGGGATGAAAAGCTCGCTTTCAGCAGACATAATATGTACACACACACACACACACACCCACACCCACACCCACACACACACACCCACACACATGCACACACACGCACACACACTCACACACCCACCCACACACACACACACACACACACACACACACACACACACACACACACACACACACACACACACACACGAACGTGCGCGCGTGCGCACATCTATATATAGTAACTAATATATAGATGTGTGTGTGGGTGTGGGTGTGTAGAATCTTTCTTCACGCTGTGCCCTTGAATTATGCCCTTTGAAGCGATTCTCCACGGACGTAAAGAGAGCGGAATCCCCGAGGCAAGTTCCGTCAGTTGCAAAGGGATTGGTACGGAGGAGGGTTGAGTGGAGTTTTAGACCCGAGACCGAGCTTTTGAATTCGGTCGCCCGGGAAAGCATCGCACTCCGCGATTGCATCAATATTAGAGAAACGACAAAGTCGCGGGAAGCATTTTACCTGCCCGTTCCTTTCGCAGTACAGTCGCCCTCTTCGTTCATCCAATCATCGAGGAAACGTGTGAGTGAGTAAGCGCCGAGAGAAGGGCCGGGCGATGAAAAAAGAATGAGAAGAAGAAAAAAAACAAAAATTAAGCTCAGCACGTGAAACGACGCTTCTCTCACGTTCTTTGAGTTTCCCTCATTTGGAGGACGGCAATGACACTTAATATCAAGCACGAAATGAGCTTAATGAGAGCTTGTCTCTCAGTGTGCGCGGGGAGGCACGAGGAACGAATAAGAAAATTGCTTGCGAGGCAGAGGGACGATGGAACAGGGGAAGGAAAAAGGTGCAAACTCGACGCTCGAAGCTCTCCAACGAACCGCTAAGGGTCGAAGAAATTGTCTCCACGTAGGACACGAAGCGGCCAAACTCGAGGGCAGATTTTCTTTGCTTCTGTTTTTTGACATCCCCTCCCCCCCTCTCTCTTTCTATCTTTTCCCCTCCCTCTCTCGTTTAACCAACGTTCCATTTATCCTCCATCTCGGCGTCACCGTGCTGGGCTGTTTATTTTTTTGCTACCCCTTCGAGGCTACTTCGAGTCAGCCACTTGGCAGGCGTTCAGGAAAGAGGGAAAAAGTTTTGCCGAAAGCTCGTTACACTTAGTTTGACGCCAATTTTAACCGCCGTTTAGGGAGAATTTTTTGCTTAGCCCTGTTTGCGCGATGCTTTTTTCTTTGCATTTTATTTCTTCAATCTTTCGAATGATGAGCCGCCGAGCGTTGTTTCAATTGTCCAAGCCATTTGTTGGTGGCACAAGTAAGTTTTAACAAATAAGGCTATTTTCATAATTTTTTTGCTAGGTTTATATTATAGATATTAATACAAAAGTTGTTACACTTAATAAATACACTTTCCAAATACATTTAAGAAATTTATTTATTTATTTAACCCAAACTAACTTTAAACGCGTTTTTCTCGCAACAACGTTTTTCGACGGCTTGTTGATAAAATCTTTAAAACTACTGAACCGATCCGCAGGAAATTTTAACCACATATTTTTTACAACTATAGCCATAGCGCATATCAAGGATTTTTTTTTAGATTTTGATATTTGCTATTTTTTGCCCAAAAACGGTGAAAAAACACGTTTTTTTTCTTCTAAAACTGTTCGCCATTTAGTTATTTTTGCATAAATAATGAATCATATGATATGCGCTATAGCCATTAACATACTGAATCTAAAACCGTTTGATTTTTTGGTTTCGGTTTTGGTTTCACCTCCGAGATTTCATCATCGGCGCAGACCTACAGTTTTTTAACTACCGTTTTGGTCTATAAATGGTGACGTAAATAAATAATTTTTTTTAAATGTATTTCGAAAGTGTATTTCCGTGTAACAACTTTCATATCAATATCTATAATATAAACCTATGAAAAAAATCATGAAAATAGCCTTTTCAGCGTCTAAAGTGAGAAGACCCCTTAAAGGATGTTTTGGTGACAATTGGGGCTTTATTGTGGAAAAATGTTAAATTGCTTGTTTAGTCGTTCCCAACAATTCTGCAAGTTCTTCATGCGTTTGACACGAGTCTTCGTTCAATAGTGCCTCCAATTCTGCATCTTCAAACGTTTGTGGCCTTCCTTCACGTTCGTTATCCTGCGTGTAAAAAAACACCACTTTTTAACCGCCTAAACCAGTACGCACAAGTTGAGATTGATTGAGCATGCTCTCCACAAGCCAAACACAGCAATCGATGACTTTCATCCGCTTTTTTAAAAATGGAAGCAGAACAGTAAAGCTTCCCACAAAATGCGTTTCATTGGCACAAAAGTGGACATGTTTTTAAAAAACTATATTGTTTATACTACGATAAAATGAGCCGTACTGAAAACTGAAGCCTCATCATGACGCTTTAAAATGAAAGTGGATAGGTTATGGTCCGATGTGATTTAAGGCCTCAGGCCACTCTAGAGGCCAAAAAGGGCATATTTTGTGGTTGTATCCAGCGAAACCATAAAATAAATAGAAATTACAAAATAGGACTTTTATTATACACGTAATTGATTATACACAATTATTTTTTCCACAGCGATACATGTCAAAATGGCGACTGTGCAGCAGTTTTCCGATGACGCCTTTATTTCTGGAAGGTCAACGGCCGGACCAACAGCTCCTATAATTTTTAAGTTATGATGAGACACTATAGGTTTTTCGATTATATATGAAAATAGCTATAGAGGTACGTAGGATATTTTTGATATATTGTTTTTGTCAAAGTGGCGCATTTCTGAACCAAAAAGTATAAAATGCCATGAGAACATTGTCATAAAAGTGTTTGTAAAAAAGGAACTATGTGATATAAATTTAAAAAATTCTACGTAGTGCCTTAGAAAATGTAATTCTAAATATACAGTCAAATTTTCAAGTGAATCGGTTGAAATTTATTTGAGTCATGACGCACAATCCTTTGGAATATAATTTTAAAGGTACTGAGGTACCATTTTAACAACAACAAAAAAATCGATTTGTGGACAATCCTAAAGTGAAAATCCTAGAGAGAAAAGGCCTAAGGCCTTAATACTAGTAACGCCCTCTCTTGTAAACCCTTTAAAACTTGTACCCCTAATATCACAAAATCACCCTCATTTTGTACAAACTCCACGACACTTCTTCAATGGATCATTTCAACATGAGGCGACTGGAAATTATGCCCGCCATGAATTCCTTCCCTTTGCACCCGTGGAAAAATCATTTTCAGCCAATGTCACACGGCTAGAAAGTTGCAAAATATTTTTTTTTGTATTTTTAGGTAAATCGTTCGGCGTTTGATCTTCTGACGTTCTCATATGACGGCCCATACACAAATTCAGAACCTTTGCGATGACACGCGAGCACTTCGATATTTTATTTATACACCACTCGTAGGTTATTTTTGTCATGCCTCGTCGTTTTCATGGCAACCGCGATATTCAGAGTAGCCGGGATGTAGACGAACGACTTTCGCCAAAGTTAATTAAGGAAAGAGGTTTTTGCTACACGAGCCATGGATTACGCGTGAATGCCTGGTTTCCGTGGATCGCATTTGTATTTGTACGTCTCGGATACATATATGTGGCTGTGCGTGGATCACTCTCGATGGCAAAAGGGATTCTGGGATGCAGTGGGAGGAAGCTTCTATGGGAATTTTATTGGAGCTTTTACATAACATGCCCGAGACGCTGGAGAATGTCTTAGGCGTTTATCGCCTTAAAGCATGGTGTATAGTAACCCCCTATCTTTCGATGGGGGTGACCAAGATGGGCCTCTCTCTCTCTCTCTCTCGCTCTCTTCGGATTCTCCCGCGCTTTTTACTCGACGCTTTGAACGACGTTCTGCCTCTCACCACCCCATTCATTCCATTGATACAACTAAGCACCATCATCCGCTACATAGCGGCAACTCTCATCTACAATGGCGCAGAGAAACAAGTAGTTTTCACACCATTGCGTATACTCGCTGCTACCACTTTTGCTACCAACTGGGAGGCGAGATGAATTAAATGGATCAAATCCGCATTCAAATGGGGATATTTTTTTCGAGGAGATAAAATATAATTAATTAATATTAAAATAAAAAAAAATATTTTAAGAATTAAACGTATTAATAATATAAGAATCATATTTATTTAATCTAAAGAAATAGACTTTTTAATTGGAAATTGTGTGTGTGTGTGTGTGTGTGTGTGTGTGTGTGTGTGTGTGTGTGTGTGTGTGTGTGTGTGTGTGTGTGTGTGTGTGTGTGTTAGACTGATTCAAAAAAAAAAATTATTTTTTTTTCCTTCAGGATTCTCGTGCTATTGTTGGGCACTAATAAAAGAAAATTTCTCTAAAAAGATGGGCGCGGTCACTCAATTTATAGAGGTGGCTATCTCGACTTTTTTGTATTTGAATTTTTTTAACGAACGTATTGCATTTAAGCATAGTCATGGCTTCGGATTACGCATAAAAATCACATCCAGCAGCTATTTCGTAACAAAAATAAACTCTAACAATTTGAATAGATTGAAATATTCACCATTCAAATACAGGTAGATCAATAATGGCGTCTATACTACTTTCGTTATTCATGTAGATTTATTTATACGCATTAACATTTCGCACTTTTTACGAAAAATTAAATTATAAGCTTTTATTCATAAATCGTATATTTACATTTTCAAAATGCTACACTTATATTATCTTCAAACTCATTTATATTTCTTCCCAGCCACTGTGCACAACATCGCGCATGCCACTGCACAAGTCACTGCGCATCCGTGGCGCCATTTTGTATTGGCGCAGCGCATTTGTAACTGGTGTTGTTTTTTTTCCATGTGACTCAAGTAAAGACAATTTTAAACAATGGCTCGGAAAAACGAAGACAACACAATTTGGCTAATCGGCAAAAAAATTCCGAAAATAAGTACCCGTCATTTACCGTCAAATCGGAAAGTTTTGAGTTTGTTCTTTTACAAACATAAGAGAGAAAAACTGGCCATACGTCGAAGTGCACACGAAACGATGAAAGAAGTTTTCGAACAATGGAAATGTGCTGAAATTCCAACGCGTCGATTGAATAACGCAATCGTGAAATTAATAAAGCTCCATCTAGTCTGGAAAAAACTTTTAAAAAGTCGGGTTAAAAAGAATTTGCCGTCACAAATATTGAAGGAGCGTAAATTTAAGAGAGATTTGGACAAACTGTTCAACGTTGCACATTTTCGTTCTGCCCAATATGTTAACGAACTTGAGCGATTATTTTTGCATCACACGTTTCGATTATTTCTCCGTTGTGACGGCAAATTCTTTTTAACCCGATTCTTTAAAAGTTTTTTCCAGACTAGATGGAGTTTTATTAATTTCAAGATTGCGTTATTCAATCGACGCGTTGGAATTTCAGCATATTTCCATTGTTCGAAAACTTCTTTCATCCTTTCGTGTGCACTTCGACGTATGGTCAGTTTTTCTCTGTTATGTTTGTAAAAGAAAAAACTCAAAACTTTCCGATTTTACGGTAAATGACGGGTACTTATTTTCGGAATTTTCTTGCCGATTAGCCAAATTGTGTTGTCTTCGTTTTTCCGAGCCATTGTTTAAAATTGTCTTTACTTGAGTCACATGGAAAAAAAAACAACACCAGTTACAAATGCGCTGCGCCAATACAAAATGGCGCCACGGATGCGCAGTGACTTGCGCAGTGGTATGCGCAGTGGCATGCGCGATGTTATGCACAGTGGCTGGGAAGAAATATAAATGAGATTGAAGATAATATAAGTGTGGCATTTTGAAAATGTAAATACATGATTTATGAATAAAAGCTTATAATTTAATTTTTCGTAAAAAGTGCGAAATGTTAATGCGTATAAATAAATCTACATGAATAACGAGAGTAGTATAGGCGCCATTATTGATCTACCTGGATTTGAATTGTGAATATTGCAATCTTTTCAAATTGTTAGAGTTTATGTTTGTTACGAAATAGCTGGTGGATGTGATTTTTATCCGTAACCCGAAGCCATAACTATGCTTAAAAGCAATACGTTCGTTAAAAAAATTTCAAATACAAAAAAGTCGAGATAGCCACCTCTAAAAATTGAGTGACCGCGCCCATCTTTTTTGAGAAATTTTCTTTTATTAGTGCCCAACAATAGCACGAGAATTCAGAAGGAAAAAAAAATAAGTTTTTTTTTTTGAAGCAGTCTAATATATATATACATATACATATACATAGTACACACATACATATATATACACACACACACACACACACACACACACACACACACACACACACACATATATACATATACATATATACTAGGGTGGCCGTTATTCTGGCTTCGGTAAAAAAAATGTAACGTTATAGCAAACAAACTAATCAAGATATGAAAAAAAAAAAATCTGTGTAGAATTTGGATGCGCTGGGATAAAGAGAACACGTGCCACCGAGCAGTTTAATTTTCAAAAATACATCCATTTTTTTAATGGCTGCACTGAAATGTTT
Source organism: Ophion obscuratus (assembly GCA_964007375.1). Classification (NCBI taxonomy): domain Eukaryota; kingdom Metazoa; phylum Arthropoda; class Insecta; order Hymenoptera; family Ichneumonidae; genus Ophion; species Ophion obscuratus. The sequence goes on from OZ023319.1 coordinate 50,656,257, forward strand.
ATTAGTCTTATAATATTAATTAAAAATCTGGAATTGGGTACATTGATTATACATATTAAGAGTTACAAAACATATGATTTACTGATTTTTGTCCATCAATCACGTACCGCAAATTCGTACTTTTACATGAAATCTTACATAAGTAATAGCAGTTCATCTATGAAATGATTGAAGTAGAGTACAGTTGTTTACGTTCAGAATTTTGTTTATATTCGGTGATAACTTGAAGAACAAATTGTATTTGATCTTCATCATAAGTCAATCGATTGTTATAATCGGTGATAAGTTTGATCCCCCGCTCCGCTATATCATTACAGACTCTTATTTATTTTATGAATAGCGCGCCCATTTGATAACTCTCGTTTGAGTCCTTAACAGATACATCGGTGTCGAGAAAAGTACAATCAATTTTAAATAATTCAAAAAACGCCATAGATTCGGGACTAATAAAGAAATCAATGTCTTTATCGAGCAGAAACGTAAAGATTTCACGTGTTATATTTTTTTTCTACGTCCAACAATGGCAAACCAACTCGGTCGGTAAAAATGAGCGGACGAAGCGCCACGACCAAATTTCGAACTATTTGTCTGCACTATATTTTGTATTATCGCCACTACAGTTGGAAAATCTTCTCGCAGGCTGAAAAAAAGAAAATCATTTTGAAGCATTCAATACACGCTTATTACATTATTATTTGCATAAAAAATCCGCTCCGATAATTAATTCACTGCTTCGATTTCCCGCCACAATGTGGCCAAACCGCCACGTCCGTTTTCAAATTTTCTATTAATTTTTCAATCTACTCACGACTGTACATAATTGAGGGAAAAAAAACAGTCAATAATATTTTCTGTACCGCTTAATATGTATAATCAATTTACCCAATTCTAGATTTTTTAATCAATATTATGAGACTGATGAATATTTTAGTGTGGCCATTAAAAAAATGCATGTATTTTTGAAAATTAAATTGCTCGGTGGCACGTGGTCTCCTTATCCCAGCGCGTCCAAATTTTACACAGATTTTTTTGTTCATATGACTTAACATAACATGCCCGTAAAACTATGTAAAAAACTTGATTAGTTTGTAAAATGTAAAACGTATGTAAAAACGTATGTAAAAAACTTGATTAGTTTTTTGCTAGACGTTCAATTTTTTTTGACCGAAGCCAAAATAACGGCCACCCTAGTATATATGTATATATATATGTGTGTCTGTGTGTGTGTGTGTGTGTGTGTGTGTGTGTGTGTGTGTGTGTGTGTGTGTGTGTGTGTGTGTGTGTGTGTGTGTGTGTGTGTGTGTGCGTGTGCGTGCGTGCGTGCGTGCGTGCGTGCGTGCGTGTGTGTGTGCGTGTGTGTGTGCGTGCGTGCGTGCGTGTGTGTGTGTGTGTGTGTGTGTGTGTGTGTGTGTGTGTTTCCCCACCAGACAACCCACGTATAATGCGTATCCCGAATAGTATATAAGAGCGTCTTGCAGATCGAGAAGAGCGTTTATTCATTCGAGAGATTTATTCCATTCCACGCGATCATTGTACGAGCATAGTAGCCGAGCTAAGTGCGATTTGCCCAGCGTAATCCTGCTCCAGAAAATATTCATCGGTCATCGAAAAGAACATTCTATCAACTCTGATTATGCACTTTGATTGACGGCTACAATCCAGCCGTTATCGTCGAAGAAGAGTCTCGAGGCGGCGCATCATATTACAATCGACGGACATCCAGAAGAAACAATCAAGGCCAGCAGTTCGTCATGTGTGTGTGTGTGTGTGTGTACGATTTTTGTCGCCCTGGTACGCACTTTTGAACGTGGCCATTTTATCGGCTATTTTTAGCCGTCAAAAATTAACTGCAAAGTTTCTGGACAATTATTTTCTCGGTTTTGTCTATGGTAGATTTAAAAAGGATATTACAAGCGACATTTTTTTTTTTAAGTCTCGGACGATTCGTTTTCGCCCCAGTATTGCATTTTTAGCTAAAAAAATACATGTTTCCGAAAAAAAGGCATCATCGAAGAACTATAGGGCTTCAGAGGAAATGTCAAGAGGGTAAAAAGTTGCAGAGGTTCACGCTGGAGTGGTTAGAATTTTTTCAGAACTTTTTTTGGAGACTCGTTTTTTCACCATTTTTGGTTGGAATTTTGATGAGTGGAGAGGCTCTACTTGGAAATTATGGAGTCTAGGACAATATATTAAGAAAGAGAATTTGTTTACGTTTTTATTCTCAATAAACTACAATTTTTTTTCAAAAAGTAATTCTCTGAAACCCGGACTAAAAACAATTAGGGTCCTGTTTTAGACAATAAGCTTAGAAACATTCATACCAAATTTCATCAGAATCGGTCGATGAGTTTTTTAGCTATGGGTCACGCCACTTTTGTAAGTGCAGTTTCGAAGACCTTGCTATACCTCGACCAGGTTTAAAAATTAATTTTTGAAAATACCATGTAATAGCCAAAAGTAGTAATAAAACATAACCCACGTCTCAAAAATGGTGAAGAAATCTTTCCTTTAAGTCCTTTAAGTTAAAAGTAATGAAAATCATCGCATTTTTTCTTCGCCTAATGGTATCTCCTCCTTTAAGGGTCCTGCGTATAATATTTGGCATGATAATCTTTTCGGACCGGCACAAACTAAAGTGTCGTTTTAAATTGTTATTCCCAATTTATGCTCTCTTGCCGTTTCCCATCCTTTTCCACCGCGAACTATAATAATTGCATTTTTCAAATGCCATTTATCCAATATTTCTTTCCTCGTCACCGCAGCGTCTCTCATCCTCTCTCCATGTATCGAGGTGAGAGAGCGATTTTCAGACACTCGAAATTCATCGCTCCACCTCGTACCCATTCTTGCAAGATTCAATAACCTTACGCCTTAAGGTTCCTCGACGTGACGATATTTTCACTTTCGATACATCATCCCCCGAGCTTAATTTTTTTCTTCTATCGCCCACTTGTCAAGGCGAAAACAAGAATGGCCGATGAATATTTAAAATTTGTGGTTTTTTTTTGTCTGAAGGCGCGAGCACGGTCTTAGCGTGTCTCGGGGGACGCCGCACATCTCATATGAGCGAAGGTCGCTCCGGGATCTATAAGCGGCTTAAAACTTTGTGGTAGTTGTATATGTTAGAAGGGTTTTCCACTTTTCTAGCCCCTCAATCTTTTTACGCCGCCCTGCTTACCGCCATTGTCTTTGTGGCTCGATGTTTATAGCCGGTGCTGTTGGGGAAGCACGAGCGAGGCAGGCTGGGATAATCGTCGTACACGCTCAATAACGCACTATGCTAGTGTGAATGAAAGTCTCACAAGGAAAGATTGTGAGGTCAATCTCTCCGATTTCGATGAAATTTGGCATGCTTTTAGAATGGGTAATAATAGGCGACAAGTATTTTTTATATCTGCGTAACCCGATTTTTAACGGTTGAAACGCACCCTCGGAAATTGGGGTGTTTTTAGTTTTTTTAGACAACATTTTCTGCAACCTGTTTGGAAGACCGTGACTATTCCGGCATTTTAAAAAATGAATTTAAAATAGTACCTCTTAAACTCTACTAAGTCTCAAATTTGCTAAGTCTTTTCTTATTCTCAAAAGTAGCGAACAAAATTTTCCTTTTAAAAAAATCATGAATATCAGGCATTTTTTCCGCGCCTAAATGATCAGTCGAAAGTTTTGTTTGATGACGACTTTGGTGATTTGCAAATCGCCAAAGAGAAAACCGACAAAAAATTACAGGTTTTCAACATCTTTGGAACACTGATTTCTCATAATAAAAATGCTGGAAAGTTATCAATGTGTAATCATTGAACAACAGAAAACATTTAATAATGTTGCAGCAAGTATTTAATTTTTCAAATGAAAAATCTTCAAGATACAAGTCGTCGATTAATTCGAAATTTCGAAGGTTTCCATTACTCTTGATACATATAAATTCATAGAACAGCACTGTATTTATCTCTCCTTATGGAAAGTTCTCGAAATGTTTCGCGCACAGTGCATTTTTCTGTAATCACCGCAAGCTCAAAATAAAAAAGGAAGCAGCACATTTCCATGCTCGATCTAATTGCAAATGAACTGACTTTAATTCCATCTTCGAATTATTGTTAAATTAGTCGCTGCTATTATAGCTCGAGATTCTCCGCCTCCACGTACAATATTTGCGTCGCGGTATTTCAGATTCTCTACAGGTAACTTATAGCGTGAGCTAGCGAGCCTTGACGGAGAACAACAGCCTGAAGGATTGAAACGGTGTTCCGTAGTTTGTGGTAGAGGCAAACTTTCGTTGCGCGCACTAAATTGCCAGGAGGCCTTAATACGTTATGGCGGATACCCCCCACGGACTCGTCGTAGTACATATTCATATCTAAACACGATGCGAAAGTAAATATATATATATATATATATATATATATATATATATATATATATATATATATATATATATATATATATATATATTAAGGGGGGAGATCCAAAATTGCCGACCTCCATGCTTTTTTAAAAAATGAATAATTTATTCGCCATTTTTTAGGCTTAGGGTATGTTGTATTATGACTTTTGGCTGTAACATGGTACTATTATTTATTATTCTTTCAAAATGTCGAAGGTCTTCTAAACGGGTTGCGGCGAATGTTGTCAGATGCCGTGACACGTAGCATCAACGGGATTAATCTGAAAAAAAAAACCAACAAAGATTTTTCTTTCATTAATACTCATACGCCAAGAACATGAACAATGAACGAAGAAAAAGTGAAAAATGTGGAAAATCAATAAAATGGTACGTTTTGAAATGAAAAGATTGAATTTTCTGATATAAATGGCCAGATTCTGCCATCGAAAAATACTCTTTTATTCTGAAAAACATTTAGAGTTATGTTTCAGACAATAGGGTTAGAAAGATTTATACCAAATTTCATCAGTATCGGTCGATTAGTTTTTCAGCTATACGTCACGCATGTTTTAAATATACAGTTTAAAAGACCGTGCCATATCTCCACGGTTTTAAAAGATTTACAATAAAAAAATACCCGGCAACAGCCAAAAGTAGAAATAAAACATACTCTAACAAGAAAAGCTTGCGAGGCCGATCTCTCCGATTTTGATTAAATTTGGCATGCTTCTAGAATGGGTAAAAATAGGCGACACGTATTTTTTTATATCTGCGGAACCCGATTTTTAAGGGTTGAAACGCACCCTCGAAAATTGGGGTGTTTTTCGTTTTTCGTCGACAACGTTTTAACGGTACGAGATATGAAAAAACTTCAAATTGCACCAATGTTTTTTTTTCGTGGAGATAATTGGAGATGAGAATGATAACGCTAGCGACGAAAAACGAAAAACACCCCATTTTTCGAGAATGCGTTTCAACCCTTAAAAATCGGGTTCCGCAGATAAAAAAAAATACGTCTCGCCTATACAGGGTGTCCCAGAAGTAACGTACACCCTTCTAGCATATGGTAGGAAAAAAAATTCTGAGACGAAAAGTCCTCAGTCATTTTTTGATCAGACGCATAGATAATTAATTATGAATTAAAATAAATAGCCAATCAGGTGTGCGCTGCAGCGGAAAGGCAGCGTAGTGGGGAGCGATAGGGGAATGCGTTGTAATTGCGTGCGCCTGAAAATGTGTGCGGCGGGAAAATTCCGAAAGCATGTGTGCAAGTGCACACACACACACATACACACATACACGCGCGCACTTACATACGCACACTCAGCATACACACTCTCTCAATTACACACACGTATGCACACCATTGCACACACACACACACACACACACACACGCATGCACACACTCTCTAAATTTCACACACGTGCATACGCACACTCACACACTTGATGACACACACACACACGCACACATGCTTTCGGACTTTTCCCTCCGCACACATTTTCGGGTGCACGCAATTACAACGCATTCCCCTATCCCTCCCCTCTACGCTGCCTCTCCGCTGTAGCGCGCACCTAATTGGCTATTTATTTTAATTCATAATTAATTATCTATGCGTCTGATCAAAAAATGACTGAGGACTTTTTGTCGCCGAATTTATTTTCCTACCAGATGCTAGAAGGGCGTACGTTACTTTTGGGACACCCTGTATATACCCATTCAACAAGAATGCTAAAATTCATCGAAATCGGAGAGATCGACCTCGCAACCTTACCTTTCAGTCTAAAAAATTGTGAAGAATTATTTCCTTCAAAAAGAACATGAAAATCAGCCAATTTTTTTCCTCGACCAAAGGTATCTCTCCTCCCTTGCAAGAAAAGGTTGCGAGATGGATGTCTCCTATTCCGATGAAATTTGCCATGCTTATAGAACGGGTAAAAATAGGCGACATGAATTTTTTTTATATCTGTGCAATCCGAGTTTTAAGGGTCGAAACACACCCTCGAAAATCAGGGTTTTTTTTCGTTTTTCATCGATGACGTTTTAACGGTACGAGTTATGAAAAAAAATCAAATTGCAACAATGTTTATTGTTCTATGTACTGTACATTGGAGATGAGAACGATAACGATAAAATCGGGTTCCGCAGATTAAAAAAAAAAATACGTCTTGCCTATTTTTACCTATTCTACAAGAATGCTAAAATTCATCGAAATCGGAGAGATCGCCTCGCAACCTTTCTTTGATAGCAGGCGAAAGCGATTATGCAAAGGAAAGTCGGAAAGGAAAGATCGACGTTTCCGGTCGAAGAAAAGAAACTCTCGGCTTTTCTCGTAGCAATGTTTCACTCTTACATAAATTCTTCCAACGCGGCTTTCACAACAATTATCTCGAAGAAAAATGAACAGAAGGCTGAAGTGATATAATAACGTACACCTAGGGTATAGAGCACAGTTGGATAGTTTGACGGTCGGAAGTAGTTAACGTCAGAGTTTCGTCGTACTTTCTCATCCCTATCGATATACCTAAAATGGATCTACCTAGTGTACAAACACTTATACACACACGTGTGCACACACCTATATGATACACACACGTATATAATGAAGTTCAAATGCGCCAGCCAGGACACTGTGTTCGACTACTTTCTGTCGCACTGCGCAACAGCATCGAAATTACTTTCTCCCAACCCTCCTGCATCGGGACGTCGAGAGAGATAAACGAAGTAGGAACCAAAACTTGAAAAATAATTCAACAATTTATTTAATGGTTATTGTTTCCATTGCCGTTGCAATTAATTCTGACGTCTACGCACGTGCTCAATATGTCGTTGGATAGAATTCAAAACGAGCAAAGTGCGCAACTTTTGAAACTTCACCATTCTCTCCTCCCTCTTTCGCCACCCTCCCCTGGCCGCCCTTTTCATTTTCTCTACTGGAGTTCCACCCTCGTAATAATTACAGAATTAACTACATACCGGATATGTAGCCTCGGTTCTACCATTCTCAGAAACTGTTTTGCATATACACACGATGAGATGAAAAGACCAACGGAGACGACGACGATTATACGTCTCTCTACCGTCTTGACGACTCTCGTAACGTTATTTAATTGTAGTAATTTAGAAGCGCTTTGGAGCTATTTTTTACGCTGTACCCAAATACGTACGTACATTCGTGTATGTGGATGTGCGGTGAAAATAGTGGAAGTGTATTTATGTACACACTTATCGTGCTCTCGAGAGCTACTACGAAAAACGAGCTTCCTTTCGTTCCGTGTTCCATAAACCACCGGGGGCGAAAGATCACATAGCGAACAATAAGCTCCTTTTTGAGAGGGCTGGTATATCTAGGCGAGGAAAGAATTGCGGATTTCCATGATTTTTTTTAAAGCAAATTTTGGCTGGTACACGGTATTTTTTTATAATGTTCCAAAATAGCGGAAGTATGGCACGGTCTTCTAAACGGGTTGTGGTAGATGTTGTCAGACGCCGTGACACCTAGTGTCGGCGGGATTAATGTAAAAAAAAAAACCGACGAAGATTTTTTTTTCATTAACGCTCATACGCAGAAAATGAATCAAGAAAAAGTGAAAAATGTTGAAAATCGATTAAATCCTACGCTCTGTAACATAAAGATTGAATTTTCCGAAAAAATGTCTACATTTTGCAATAAAAAACAACTTGTCTTTTAATTTTCGAAAACATTTAGGGTCATGTTTTAAACAATAAGGTTAGAAAGATTTCTACCAAATTTCATTAGAATCGGACGATTTGTCATTAAGCTATACGTCATACCTAAAAAATAAAAGAACTACCACATAACAGCCGAAAGTAGTAATAAAACATACCCTAACAAGGAACATCACTTTGGTGTCCCCCTCCGATTTTGTTGAAACTTTTTTATGTGGAAGAGTATCAAAAACTAAGAGACACGTATTTAGAAGATATTAGATTTTGATTAAATTTGGCATGTTTGTAGAATGTGTAAAAATAGGCGACACGTATTTTTATATATCCGCGGAACCCGAAATTCAAAGGGTGAAACGCATCCTCGAATATATGTATGTTTTTCGTTTTTCTTCGATAACGTTTTAACGGTACAAGATATGAAAAAAAATCAAATTGCAATAACGTTCATTATTTCATGTACTATACATTGGAGAGGAGAACGATAGCGATATCGACGAAAAACGAAAAAGACCCCTATTTTCCAGGGTGCGTTTCACCCCTTAAAAATCAGGTTCCGCAGATATAAAAAAATTCTTGCGATCCAAACATCTCGATTTATTTTTTCATCCTGTATCCGCTTGAACCTTGTTTCATAAAAACCGTGATATATTTATTTCGTACTATAGTCGTATGAAACAACAATTTTTTTCGCTTTTGAAAATCTCGAAATCCAGTCAAATATAGTGAAATACCAATATTCTGTTTTTTCATTCCCGAAATACATTCACTTTATATTTGTGACCTCCTCGATTGGATGCTGCAAACGTCGAACACGGAGAGAACAATTGAAAAATATCGAGAAATTTAAGTCCTGCAGGCCAATAAAAAACTGCAAAGTGCGTGTGGAATTCTATATTAGTACCTGGAATTTTACAGATTCTTCGAATCAACGGTTGATAATTTCGAGAGGACCGGACTAATTGCATACCAATTTGAAGCTTAATATTTCGCGACTCTCTTATTCCTTTCGCTCGTTCCGCGTGGGTCAATCTTGAAAGCATGCTACGCGACTTTTTTTCCTCTCCGTTACTCGTACCTGTATCTCTCTGTTTTTTAATTGCTATGGGACCTGACATTTCGTGCTTTTACAGTACTAAAAAAATACTCGCGATCCAAAGAACTCGGCTATTTTTTTTCATTCTCTATCCGCTTGAACCTTGCTTCATCGAAACTGGGATATATATTTATTTTATACTATAGTCGTATGAAATAACAGATTTTTCGATAGATAGATTGCCTTTAGAAAATCTCCAAATCCGGTCGATTGCAGCGAGGTACTAATATTTTGTTTTTCGTTCTCCGAAATGTATTTCCCTCATATTTGTATTTTCTGCAAACGGATATTGCGAAAATCGAGTACAGAGAAAACAATTGAGAAATATCAAGAGCTGTTAGACCTGCAGGGCAACAAAAAACTGCAAAGTGGTTGTCAAATTTTTCAGATTCTTCGAAACAACGGTTGAAAAGCTCGAGAGGACCGGACGAATTGCACACCAATTTGAAGCTTCATATTTCACAAACGGGGCTTAAAAATAAAATTGAATTCCATCGTATTTTCTCTTTGACATACTTGGCCAATGAACCCCCACTGGTAGAGTGCGCAAAAAACATCGTTCCGTTTGAAATACATGGAAAAAAAGCCTAAAAACTTTGTTATCAAAATGTTCGTACATATTTGTTTGAGAAACCCATCTGAAGCATCTACTTGCAAAATATTATGCATATACGTTTAAAACTATAGAAGCTGTGATTTCTTTATTTTTTAGCCTTGGGATATGTTTTATTATCGCTTTTGGCTTTTACATGTAATTTTTATTTATTAATCTTTAAAGATGGTGGAGATATGGCAGAGTCTTCTAAACGGATTACGGCCAATGTTGTCAGCTGTCGTAACACGTAGCGTCGGCGGGATTAATCTGGCAGAGATCAACGAAGATTTTTTCTTTCATTAACACTCATACGCAGAATATGAACCACGACAAAGTAAAAAATGTTGAAAAGCCATTAAATAGTACGCTTCGAAATCAAAAGAACTGAATTTTCCTAAACAACTGGCTACATTTTTCATTAAAAAATACTCTTTTTTTAATTTTCAGAACATTTTGGGTCGTGTTGTAGACGTAGAGGTTAGAAGGAATTGTGGCAATTTTCATCAGAATCGGTCAATTAGTTTTTTAGCTATTCTAAAGATTGATTTTTAAAAAAACCATGTAACAGACCAAAGTAGTGATAAAAGATACTCTAAGTCTCAAAAATAAGTAACAAAAATTTCCTTAAAAAAAACATGAAAATCAGCGAATTTTGTTCTCGTCTAGAGATATCTCCCTCCTTAACCAACGAACAGATAAGAGAGACTGAGGGAGACAGTATAAGACGAAGATGAAGAGAGAGATCTCTGAGAGCGATGGCAGCTCTGCCTCTTCAGTTTCAAAGGCGATATATACCACACGGGGAATGCAATGAATCATGCGAAATGATAGTTGATGGTAGAACGAAAATTCCGTTCGCGAAATATTAACCAAAAGCGGAAGGATAAATGAACTGAGTCCCCAAAAGCGAAAGGCCGGGGGGTGAGAGAGAGAGAGAGAGAGAGAGAGAGAGAGAGAGAGAGAGAGAGAGAGAGAGAGAGAGAGAGAGAGAAGGAGAAAGGGGTAGAGGTCGATGGTAGTGTCCTCAATAATTTTCCTGATATGAGGCTTATAAAGGATTTAACGAGGGTTAGATCTCGCCAACTCTCTCGTTCCCTTGCCTACATGCGAGCTTTTCGAGATAGGGTGGCAGTATTTCAATTACACGCGCAATCATACCCATATTACATTCATTATCTAGCCACGAACCCCACCACTGCCATTTAATCCATCCAAATATTAACACCTTGCCTGCCTCCACTCCTCTCTCGTTATATACTCATAAATGCACATCGTGTTTATACAAGAATTCTCGGCTCATAAATTGTCGTAGCGCAGGAAACATCCAGGATGACTGTTGCCCCTATAACCCTGTTTAAGTAAGCTGAGCGCGACGCATCCGATAAATTCTCCAACCGAAGGGCGGGAGGAAGCACTCTAGGCAGCCGGGAATGAGCAAATTTTCAACCTTTTTTTTGTCTAAACTGTATATTCTAGATATTTTAAATTTTGTGTATTTACATATGATAAAATCTTTTGAATTTCAAAAAAAAATTTTTGCAATTCAACACCTCATAAAAACTCATTTACCTAGAGTTTTGTTTTTTGGTAAACGGTTGGTGACAAAGAAACGCAGATCTTTAAACGCAAAGGTACATATATTAAGAGACTTAAAAAAAATCACCAAAAAAATTAAGCAAAATAACAAAAACATGGCCGCCGAGTCGTGTAATGTGTAAAATAATCATTAGCATTTTGTTGTACAGGGTGTTAGGAAGGTCGATACAAAGCCTTAGGGGGGTGATAGGTCACCACGTTAGGAACATATCTGACCGAGGTTACTTTAGTCCAAAGTCTAAGGGTTTCGAGTTATCATGGTATGGTTTTTGGAAAATTTCCCAACATTCGGTACTAACTCGTTAACTTCTTATGTTAATGCTTTTTTGTACGAAATAGTTTTAACATAAGAGGTATTTTTATTTTTTTGACATGATTTGAATGACTCAACACGTAGTTATTCAACGTTTAGTTAGTTGTATGGATACAGATGATTGTATCGGTGTTTGTCGATTGAATGCACATTAAGCTGAGACGCAAATAAGTTTTTAGCTACCAATTATTGTCTGTTCGAACATTATGAACGAGTTGGTACCTAATTTTGGAAAATTTTCCAAAAATCATACTTACCATGATAACTCGAAATCCATGGACATTGGACTAAGGTAACCTAGGTTAGATATGTTCTTAACTTGGTGACCTATCACCCCCTTAAGGCTTTGCATCGACCTCCCTAATACCCTATATATGACACGGAGCCTAGCAATCTTTTACTTTTTTTTTCCATTTAAAACAAAAGTAAGGTAGTCGGCCCAGTGGCCGTCAGTGTCCTAGTGATCGTCATGTTTACGCATTAAATAAGTATTTTAAGATAAAAATCAGGCCTTCGTGCAAATCTGTGGTATATTAGCTTCCAGGAGGTATTTACTATATCGGATTACATTTTCACACCCGTAAGTATACGTATAAAAGAATAATCAAATTAAATATATTCCGCTACGACGTCTAGCTGTAATTTCGGCCGAATCCTTCATTAGGAGGTTATCGTGAACCATGTGACATCTCGAGTGATTTGAGAACGCCTGTGGACTTGCGCGAAGTAAGTTCTCCTTCACGTGATTAACAAGGATTTCAGTTTTGTGTTCAGCATAAAAAAATTATAGTCTCATGTTAATTTCAACGAATTTTCATAAATGACGATTACCGGTTCAGCAACATAAACACTCTACCGATTAATCGCCACGGCTGTCGATAACTGGGACAATGTTAGCAAAAAAGAGTCTTACGAATCGAATATTAGTTTATAGGAAATCAGAAAAGAAATATTCGGTCCGTTATTAGCATTGTCTGAAGGCTCCACGGACCAGTAATCGTCATACACGTATTCGCGATAGTAAAAAGATATACATATAAATAAATGTTGTCGATTAGTGTGTCGTGACCATGTCGATAACCGGGTACGTCTTGAACACAGGTGAACAGCACTCGATCAAAATAATATTAAAAATTATTTTATGAAAAAATAGTTGTCTATAATAACTAAAAATGAATAAAAATTATAATTCTGACGTAATAGACAATAATTAGTTTTATTTTTGAAATTAATACAGTTCCATGGAAGAGAAATTTATGTTTCAATCTCTTTATCAGATGTTTTAATAAAAATCATAAAATTTGTGACCGAGTGCGTAAAATGTATTCTGCCGTTCTATATGCAGACATAATCGAGTCAACAAAGTACACACGGTTATTGTAAAATATTTATTTGTGTACATCTAGCCCGATTTTTAAGAAGGTCGCATTTTCGACTGAAACAACGGCCTTTGTTCGTTTCCAAAAATCGCCATTGTTAAACATGCGTGTGTACATTGCTATAAAATGTACCTAAGAAGTTATGGTTGAAATTTGGAGTCAATCGGTCACAAAATGCAGGACCTACGAGTCCGCCCGATTTTGAAAACATTTCTTCATGAAAAACGCGTTTAAAGTTTTGAATGCATTTTCCTACATGTTTAAAAAAAATCCATCTAAAATAACTTTTGCATATCATTTTCGATATGTTTATACATAATTTAAGTAAAATTTAAGTAAAAAAAAAACAATTTTTTTTCCAAAGGTCTATAAGCCCTCAAACGTGTCTGAATGCATGTGACGATAAGTGGGACGTTCCCATGGCGATTACCAGACCAACTGTCATGGCGGCATGACGAAACTCGTACAAGAGTATCTTATAACCTTTGCGAAATATTTTCTCGAAAACTGTACAAGCCACGGGAATTTCACAACCACCGTCTTCTTCGTAATAAAAAAAAACTAGGCTCATTAAGAACGACTTAAAATAACTTTTGCTCACTTTTCTAGTTGAGCTATATAAATTTGCAAAGATTTGGCGTCTCTCCCCTACATCCGACAATGTGCTGTTTAAACCTGGCCCAACATTGCATCGCATCTCTCGGTATCGATTCGACCATGTTTTCTCTAGGCAAATGCACCAAGGGTATCCGATAAATTATCAAGATATGCCTTCACCCCGCATGGTGCTCGAAGCATGTTTGTACGGGGTCGTGAATCAATCTCGCATGTAAAACCAACAACGTGCGGCGGCGTGAGGAATGAGCTTACGTGAATGTGAGCCCTACGTACTTTCGTCGTTGATCATTGAATAGGTTCGTTTCTATCAATTCTATCGCGACTTCGCCACCGGCTTATTCTCACCCTTGTCGGCGTCGCCTACTCCATCAAGTCCTCTTCTACCCACCCACCTCCTCCTCCCTCTTTAACCCCCTTTCCACTTCGCTCCCCTAAATCAGGTATATTGCTTTTGGCATTGTAATTGGCTGCCAAATGAGAGGTCGACCTCACCTAAATCTTACCAAGTTGCGCCGCTCTATAGGATCGTTGAGCTTCGGCGGCCCGGAGAGATCAGAATGGCCGTAGTTTCTTGGGATTGAAGAAGATCTTCGGTGCTCTCGAGTTTGGCGATGCGGAGTGCAGCCGGGATAAGAACATTGCAAGCAAGAGAGACAGAGATTGAGAGACGAAGGAAGAGAGAGAGAGAGAGAGAGAGAGAGAGGGAGAGAGAGAGAGCTGGAAGGAGAATTTCGAAGGGATGGGGCCAAGGTGCCACTGAGACTCCCAACCGACAATAATTCTAACGGGGTAAAAAGAGAGAAACGCTAGAAAAGTCATGGTATTGCGGGCCAAAGAAAGAGAAAGACTAGAATAGGAAGAAGAACAAAATATATGTGCCATTAATGTATATATAGGGCATTCCACGCCATTTCACCTAGCCCGTGACCCCGACCATTTTTTTTGCTGTAAAATTATACCTCATAAAAGGAGTATCCGTAACAACTTTTAGATTTTTAACTCTTTTCTTCCAGGAGTTATAATTTTCCGAAAATATCGATTTCGGAAGTTTTGGAAACGTTTAAACGCTGATAACTCCGGATTTAATGGAGATATCGGCAAATGTGGATATATCACTTTTTTCATTTAGAAGCATACTTTCGTTAAAAAATATGAAAAAATTATGGATTACGAATGTCAAGGTTCTTTTTGCTCCTAAAGTGAAAATTATTTTTTAAAAAGATGATAGCCTTTTTTATGTTTTTAAAAAATTCTCTAAAATAGAGTGACCCATTCTATGATTTTTAAGACTAGTCTCATCGTGGGCCCATTTATCCTTCTATTTTTTTCGAATTAATCATATTTTTTTAAGAAGATTTTTATCATTGGAATCTCAAATAACGCTATTAATGATTTTGTGTTTTTCAATTCGACTTCGACAGGCCTGAAACGGTTTATTTTCAGTATATGCTAAATTTTAAGAAAAAAATTATTTTGTATTGAAAATATTCTTTTTTCGTTAAATTCAGAACAAATGAAAAATAAACCGTTTCAGGCTTGTTCTAGCCGAATGGGAAATCACAAAATCATTAATAGCATTATATGCTGAATTTAACGAAAACAATTATTTTTTACTAAAAATAATGTTTTTTTTCGTTAAATTCAGCAGAAATTTAAAAAAAAACCGATTCGGGCCTGTCGAAGCCGAATTGGAAATCACAAAATCATAATCATTAATATTGAATTATTGGAGGTTAAAATGATAAAAATCTTCTTAAAAAAATATGATCCATTCGAAAAAAATAGAAGGAAAAATGGGCCCATGATGAGACTAGTCTTAGAAATCATAGAATGCGTCACTCTATTTTAGAGAATTTTTGGAAAAAAAATAAAAAATGTTAATCATCTTTAAAAAAAATTGTTTTAACTTTCAAGGCAAAACAAAACGTTGACATTGTTCATTTATAATTTTTTCATATTTTTTAACGAAAGTGTGCTTCAAAGTGAAAAAAGTTATATGTCGACATTTGTCTGTATCTCAATTAGTTCAGGAGTTATCAGCGTTTAAACGTTTCCAAAACTTTCGACTTCGACATTTTTTGGAAAATTATAACTCCTGAAAGGAACGAGATAAGAATTTAAAAATTGGCGTGGATACTCCTTTCATGGGGTACAATTTTGGAGAAAAAATCTGGAAGATTAAAAATGGTCGAGTTCACGGGCTGGGTGAAAAGGCGTGAAATATCCCATAGGTATGTATGGAACATATCTTATATTGTATATATATATTTTTATATATACATGATTCGCACTGTCGAGAAGAAACAGGGTAGAACTTTGCACCGGAAGTATTTATCGTAAGCCGGTAGCGGTTAGCCAACTCTCGTGCACGGAAATATATACATTCTTCTCGTACACATATACATTCTCAAAGTACAAAGTAGAATTAGTTTACGGATTTTTATTCCCTCATCTCCATGCGGGAATTATGGTACGAGAGTTTTACTTTAAAACGCGAACCGTGCGAAGGACTGTGCATTTTATGACGATAAGGGGTTATGCCTCGTTGTAAAAGTCGCAAAATCACTTTTTTTACAACAAATATATTTTGACAGTATATCATCGTTTAACTTTCCCCTAAGACTTCAAGGTGATCGGATCAAAATTAACAGACTTATAGGCTGCTATGTTGACGCCGGTCGGAACGCTCGGCGCGTCGTTCGAAAGCTCAAATGCTTTTATTTCGAAAATACGTTTTCAAAGTCAGTGAGAAAAATATCTCAAAAACTACCGCACCGATCTCCCTGATTTTTTTAGGGCTTTTCATACATGTGGAAATGTGGTATTTGATCGAAGAATATTTTCTCCCGATGTGTACTTTTAATTTTCCTGAACGAAAAATGCCCATTTTTTTCGCCAGTATCAAAACTCTCAATTTGAACACACGCGATATTTTAAATTAGATATTTCGAAAATTTCCTCGATTAATCAGAGAATAAACTAATAAACTAACGAAATCCGTTTAATTTTTTTATATTAGATAACCCGGTTCAGATACTTCCCGGAGATCGGCTGTAAATCGATCATAATTACATATTTCCACACAAAAAATTACAGACCGTTCTTCAAATCACTCTTTTTCAAATAACTAATTTTTGCGGAAATTTATCTACGATTTTCTATTTTGTTAAATCTCAACAAATGAGCTTTTTACGACTGCTACAACTAGGCTAACCTATTAGCTAAGCGACGATATCTATAACGAATCCCATATTGAAATATGGATTGTAGGGAAACTCGTTAAATGTTCACCTGGAAGGCTGCGTCGTTTTTTTTTCAATTCCTTTTTCGTCGGTTACCAACCGCCTCTCGGTTCATTATCGCTTTTTTTCTTGTCATCGCTGCTTCCGTACATACGCCTAACCCTCCGGTCCGGTGATTTTCCATGCTCGTCATTTTTGCTTCGCATCTCGCTGTGTTTTCTCATCCGCTCGTCACTTTTGCTCGTGTGACGTTGAGCAGAGTCATTAACGGAACGATGATCGCTCAGATGTTCCATTTCGTCAAAGCGCCAGACTCTGCACACATTTGTACATAGACGAACGTCCTTATATATATATATATATATATATGTATTGTATATAGGGGCAGAGAGAAAACTACGGAGATAGGGAGCATTGGGAATAAAAGAAACACTGATGACAGTGTCGAAGGTATCTGTCGCGGCTCTGCTGCTCGTTGCTCAAGTGATTTCGACGATGCGGATACGGGTATGTTGGTTGCTGGTGCTTATCGCCCTCGTATAGCAATGATTGTAGGCGAAATATCACTACGTACGTCACTACAGCGTAGAATGGATCGATCGATTTGCCTCACACTTGGCTCTCTCTCTCTCTCTGTCTCTCCCTCTCTCCCCCCTTCCGCTCCCTCGCCCTCTCCCTCTCCCTCTATCAACTGGTCTTGCGAATCGCTGGTTTTGCAAAAGCTCACCAGCATTCTCGACGTTGTTCCAACCTTTCCTTTCTCCATTTTAATCGGTTACCAAGTCTCGCCGTTTTCCTGATTTTCTCTAGCTCCGGGCAATGACGCTTTTTTCAGCAATCAATCATCGCCATATCGCTGAAATCATTATTTCGACTCGGCATCATTCATACGACGAGATCCCTAGCTTATATTACTATCGAAG
This sequence comes from Ophion obscuratus, assembly GCA_964007375.1. Classification (NCBI taxonomy): domain Eukaryota; kingdom Metazoa; phylum Arthropoda; class Insecta; order Hymenoptera; family Ichneumonidae; genus Ophion; species Ophion obscuratus. Next base: position 50,674,093 of record OZ023319.1, read on the forward strand.
AGAAGGAAATGATCATTCTGGAATTTTACTACTGATGTCTATATGTATATGGGAAAACGTGATTTTAAGGGTTTGATTTTAAGACTTCGAGAACCCTCCTCGTAATAGTCGACTGTCCCCACAATTATGTAAATCGTATTTTTGTCAAAAATGACATCGTGATAGATGTGAGCATATTAATATGAAGATCATTGAGAGAATGTTCTGTCCTCAGAATGAAAGTTTCGTTTAAGTAAACGTTAAGGGGGAGATACCTTTAGGCGGGGGAAATAACGCTGATTTTCATGATTTTTTCTAGAGGAGAGATTTCTTCCCTATTTTAGAGGTTTAGGGCATGTTTCATTACTAGTGGTGTTATAATGGTCTAAAAATGGTGGAGGTATAGCACTAACAAGGAAAGGTTGTGAGGTAGATGACATTTGGCATGCTTGTAGAATGGGTAAATATAGACGACACGTAATTTTTTATATCTGCGAAACCCGATTTTTAAGGGATGAAACGCATCCTCCAAAATTGGGGTGTTTTTCGTTTTTCGTCGATAACGTTTGAACGTTACGGGATATGAAAAAAAATCCAATTGCAACTATGTTTATTTTTTAGTGTACTATATGTGTACATTGGAGATGAGAACAATAACGTTATCGACGAAAAACAAAAAACACCCCTATTTTCGAAGGTGGGTTTCACCCCTGAAAAATCGGATTCCGCAGATATAAAAAAAATACGTATCCCATTTGGCATGTAATACATGCCAAATATAATCGAAATCGGAGAGATCGACCTCGCAACCTTTCCTTGTAAGCGGGTTGCGTTTAGAACGGAAATGTTGAAAACCAATGAAATGGTACGCTTCGAAACAAAAAGATTGAATCTCTTTAAAAAAGGCAACGGCTTGCAATAAAAAATACTTTATTTTCGAAACAATTTGGGGTAATATTTTAGCCAATGGAGTTAGAAATATTTATACCAAACTTCATCAGAATCGGTCGACTAGTTTTATGGTCATACGTCACGTCACTTTTGAAATTGCAGTTTTTAAAGATTAATTTTTTAAATGCCATGTAACAGCCAAAAGTAGTAATAAACATACCCTGAATCTGAAAAAAATGGTGAACAAATCTTTCCTTAAAAAAAAAAATATGAAAAGCAGCAAATTTTTTCCTTGCCTAAAGGTATCTCCCCCCTTAACGACCATCCTCCAAACAACTAAATAGCTAACATTATATGGGTACGACAGGTTCAGAATACATTTTCATATATATGTGTTCGTGTTCGCGCGCGCGCGCACGTGTGTGTGTGTGTGTGTGTGTGTGTGTGTGTGTGTGTGTGTGTGTTTGTGTGTGTGTGTGTGTGTGTGTGTGTGTGTGTGTGTGTGTGTGTGTGTGTGTGTGTGTGTGTGTGTGTGTGTGTGTGTGTGTGTGTGTGTGTGTGTGTGTGTGTGTGTGTGTGTGTGACTGTTGGTAAATTCCCTGGATAAGTTTGCTCGGTGTAACCATGACGCAGAACGAGCAAATGTGAAATATGTCGCAGGGAATTATTTATCACGCGCCGTATACGGAGGTTGCTTTATACATCCAGTCGCATTGGAGAAGCGACGGTAAAATGTGCCACGACGGGACGTTGGAAAAATATATTTCTACTAACGCAGTGAATGGTTAAGGTATGAAGGGGAAGGGGGATATCATAGGAGACCTGCAAAGACAGAGAGAAATTGAAAAAAGTGGAAGAGAGGTAGAGTCCATGCCAAAAGAAAGACAGCAATACCAAAGGTGTGCGTCTGGGAGAGAGAGAAACAGAGACAATGAGAGATGGATTACGAAAATTTCGTTTCAGGATTTCACATTTCTCCTTAGTAGCTGGTACTAGCTCAGTGCCCAACGTTGCGGTATCCCAATCACATGGTAGCCGGATTTCTTTCTCGAGAACGGATCAAATCGTATTTTACTTTGTCACACCTTACGTTCGAAGCTCGTTAAGATTAACGGATCGTCGTAGTTACGATAACACTATGCTTTGTTTTTCCGGTGGGTGACGTTCCATCAGCATTCATAGCACGCGCCGTGCGGTAATTGAGTTACGGCTATAGGTCGGAGCCCTGTACATTTTTTCTGCCGATAGGTCTGTTCGGATGCTAGGATGGGAGTTTTGTGTGGGGCTTCGAAGGGTGGATACCGTTTTCCACGAAAGGGTGGGGCGAGACTTGGAAAGACAATAAGTGAGCTCTATTCATGAGACTGGCCAAAAAGAACTCCCTGATTCGGGCTCTCATCCCTTCAAATGATACTAAATAATGAAACAAAGAAGCTCGTGAATGGTGCAACCTCGAGGTTAATTCTAACAGGTGACTCATAAGGTCTTTTTATTCTCTATTTGATTTACATGTGATAAATTAACGTTTCCTATTCCAATGCAAACCATTTTCGATAGGTACAATCAATGAGGATTATTATATTAGGTGCAGTAAAAAGAAATCCATTATTTTTGCATGAAATTAAAGGAAAAAATAATGGATTTCTTTTTACTACACCTAACATATAATAAAACGGATTTATAACCCCAAATCAAAGCCTTTGCAATCATGCATCTTTTCTTTTTCAATATTGATCAACAAGTTTCGAAGATCTCTCTCTCTCTCTCTCTCTCTCTCTCTCTCTCTCTCTCTCTTTCTCTCTTGTGTGTAAACTATGTGTATAAACACATAAAGCGTACACAATGATCACACGAGTTGACTACTCTTCTATGAGCGTGAAATCAGCTCTGCAGGAAGATTCACCACTGCGATCGAACCACTAGCGCGCTCTAGGCATAACTAGACTCAGCTCACCTAGGAGCTAGTTCGCTTCGCGTCACTAGAAGAATGTAGCCAATCACCGCTCGTAATTTTTTCGACCCATTTTCAATGCGCGCTTATGCTCGTGTTGACCAATCACGGCGCGTTCTCACGACACCACGCGAGCTCTCGCTTCCCGCGCGCTCGGGTCCGCGAGGGTTTTGCCGTCGGCCATCTTGGCACTGTCTTCGGTTCCGTTCTAAACACAACACGCGTGCTCAGCGACTTCCCGCTAACAGCTAATTGTCCTTTTCGATAAGTACACTCAGTGTGGGTAAAAACCACGCGGTGTGCTCTCAGTGCAACGAATCATTGAAGGTTCGCTCATTTGGATTAAAATAATCGAAATCCGCTCATCAATCGAATCTCCTCTGCTCTCACTAATCGCCTCGTGGACGACACGAGGACACAAGATGACGCCATCACGTCGTGAGGACAATCATGAGCTCTACCATCAGAACCGCCCTCACCAAGTACTGATTAACTCAGCAGCCTTTTAGTCTGCTATCAACACATATAGGCTAGATCTGCTCAATTATTGTTGTCCGCTCAAAGCAAGGTATTCTGTGAGAATAAAGACTGCATTACTTTTACATCGAGTGTTTCAAGTCTTGCGCAACTGTCACGAGAAATCCGAAGATCCTTACTCCTACGAGCCGACTCGACAGGTTGCCTATAATCGGATAGCCGATGTACGGGCTCAACCTCTAACATAATTAAGTAATGTATTTTTGTTGCGCGCGCGTGGATGGTGAAAGTTCTCGGCATCGATGTGGGTGTCTGAAAAAAATGAACATTTTTATAATTGCATAGTGAATGTATCTTTAGTGTGAACCAACAAAATTATTTCAAAAAAATTATTATGATAAAAATTCGAAATGTAACATTTTTTACTCAATTTTCTGTCGGTATTTTATTTTTTATATCTTTTTGTGTCATTGAAATTTTTGTTTCTGTGCTTCACACGATAAGTGATGATACTAAGAATATGATGTAAAAATTTCGAAGCGATCTGAACCTTCGTTCAAGAGTTAGAACTTTCACAAGGTTCAAAAAAGTGAATCGTGGAAAAACGGCTTTGAAGTTGGCGGTCAGGCGCGCCGCGCCCTACCGCCTATAAAGCTTAAAATATTCCGAACCGTTCCGGCTAATGGAATCAAAAATTCAAAAAAATGAAAAATTTTGAAATTTTCGCGTCTATAAGGCCTTAAGCAACTATCCGATATATGGTGCTGCAGCCTTATCCGCCTAGGAACTTAATTGGTCTTCATATTCGAGCCTTTTTCAATGTTGCCACTCAAAACCAACATCCTATCGGGACCTAGTAGAGCCGCAGTCTGGAAATCCCCACTAGGACAGTGATATGTATTCGTAAGCCCTCAAAGGGCGAGAATTTTATCAGGGCTGCCCTGATATTTCACATGTGATAGAGTTTATAGAAGATACAAGAATATGTCGAGCGTGACGTTGGGCTGTTGTCAATTTCATTAACAATCGCAAAACCATAGTTTCGAGAATACGGCGTTAGGTTTTGTATTCGGAACATCTCTCATTGCTCACATTACATCAAGGAAATTTGCGGCTGTTTGCAAGCTTGTGCCCGTCCGGCGGATTTTCGTATAAAATTCTACACGCTCATTATAAAAGCACGGGCTGGAACTTCCGACCGGTCAAGTAACAACACAGCGGGTTCTACATCATCAGATTTCGTCGAGGTTGGCCGCGCAGAATTATGCATAATCTCTTCTACCCATCCGGTCGGACGTTTGAGTTACGTGCCTTCCCGTATAATTAAACAAAAAATCACTGAGCCCCGTGCGACCTTCAGGGTGCAGCACGTGAAGCGAAGAAGGCCAATCAGCACTTTTGATGGTAGTCAGCACTTCCAAAAAGAATCCAATCATACAAGAGGGTGCAATAGATGCATGGAGCCGTATAATTTTTCAGGAACCGTCTTTGACCTTCTTTCCAACATAATGGGAAACACGGTTGCAGCAAATCACGTCCCCGCAAATGTATTCCGTAAAAAATATCATAGAACAACAATATCTTGGCAACATATCAGAAAATGTCCCCCCAAGAAAAAACTAACAAATTGAGTATATTTTCTCGGAACAATTGAATTAGGAAATAAGGCAGGTATTGGGTTATCCGGAAAGTTCGTGCGAATTTTCGGTAGGAGGCACATTGAAAATCGGCAAAAACTTCACGGCCAATCTAATCAAACAGAAACAGGCATGTAAACAAACTCATCATATTGAATACTCTCTTTACTAAATAGTCTAACAAGGAACATTCCTCAGGTGGCGTCCTTCGATTTTGTTGATACATATATATGTAATGAAAGATTAAAAACTCAGCGACACGTATTTTTTGTTGCCGGCGGAAAAACGGTTTTGGGGGCGCAACCACCCCTTGAAGAAAGACATGTCAAGGGGTAATATTGCAGTTTCACCCATAAGCAGTCGACCAATCGCAATGAAACAAAAAAGAAAATTCCTCTTATCCGAAACGATGAAAAATCCACTAGAGAGTTATAGCAAAAAAAGAATTAAGGGATGAATCACCCCTATTCGAGGGCTGGTTTCACCCCTTGATTTGTTTTACTAAAACAAATGCTATAGTTCAACTATTTTTTTTCCAATTTTCGCTGTTTTTTGTACTGCTGCCATATTTATTATTCTAATAGAAAAAAACTCAGTTTCGACCCCAGATTCTGAAAGAATACACTCGCAAGTACTGGGAAACATGAGTTTTATTTTTAAATTCTCTTTCTTTAATATAAATAAATGGCTTGAAAATAATGTTAAAAATCACAATTCTTCGGCGTTCATGAATATATAATGTTCGCAAAAATTATACGATCAAACGAGCCCGAAGCGAAGTTCGATTGGGATTATACGAAGACGTCTCGTTCGAAGATGATTATGTGTAGTAGCGTCAGCTATGCTCATATCCACAACGTTGAGTGTTTATTTTGTTTCTTTTAATTCCCGCCTCAGCACGGCCCGTGTCCCGTGGTGATGCGGTCTGTTGTATATCCTCATATAGTTTAGAGATCTGTTTTCTTTAAAAAAAATTTTGTCAAGACCATTATGGGAACTTGGGGTTAAGATATTTGGGTGGGGGATAATCATCTTCGAACGAAACGTCGTCGTATAATCCCGATCGAACTTCGCCCGCCTTCGGCGGGCTCGTTTGATCATGTAATTATACCACGACGTCTCGTTCTCGATGATTATGTGTAGATTTTTAGAGCTTGAGCTAAAAGAAAAGAAAATTTTTTATTTTCCACAAAGTACAATCGGCGTAAGGTTTTTATGAACTCAAAATTGACAGAGCGAATGCTTAATTTCTGTTTTCTATTGGTCGATTATAAAATCGAGCAAATGTTTTTGACTTTTCTGACCATCCGGCTACACGCTTAATTGTATCGATGCTAATACCTTTACTTATCGCTCTCGAAATGGTCGCATGTTTTGTACTATAAGCTGAAAAAGTACTCGTGTCAATCCCTGCTTTTTTTAAAATAGATTTCACCCAATGGGATAAAGTTTGTGCCGTCACAGGTTTGTATGGCTTGACTGTCGAGATAAATAAATTGGGACGGTCCCCTCTAATATTTTTTGTACGTTCTACATATTCTAATACCACTCTTGCTGCACATATATCTTTTCTTTCTTCAAAACATGGTAACACGAAATTGGGCTGATATTTTCCGGGTTTTGAGGTTTTAATCAGCTTTGGAATTTTTATTTCAATGCCGGTTTTTGTTTCTTTGATATTGCGTATGTCGATTAACGCCATTGTTTGTAAGCGATATGCTGTTGTTAAGAGCAGTAATAAAACTGTTTTTTCTGAGAGCTCTTTTAAATTTGTGGCATCTCCGGATGGCTGATTCTCAATATAATCTAACACTGAATCAATGTCCCATGTCGTTGAATGTTTTGCCTTCGTTGGTCTTTGTCTAAAGACACCGCGCATAAAACGACTTATCATTACGTCATTTGAGCGATGATTCGTATTGCCTCATCGTCGAATCAGCGAGTGAATTCATCATTATGTCAGCTGCTTCTTCCGCCAGTCCCTTTTTTAGAAAAGCCTGCCCGACAATTGCCCGGCCACCAACGAAAGCGTCCTCGCTAATGGGTGAGACCTCTCTCTGCAAGGGAATAACAATAGTTTTTTGCTCGGTTTAAAAGCAATCGGTGGCTTCCTGAGCAGCGCGATGAATAGCGGGTACCATGGTTAAGTCGGCCAATATGGTACTAACATAACGCTCTCAGCTTTATCGGCGATAAGTTTTTTAAGAGTCGGTAGAATTAAAGCGAAAGGCGGAAATGCGTATGGTTTCTCTCTTGTCCGCGACATCGTAAATGCATCAACTCTAAACACATTTGGATTTGGGAACCTCGAAAAAAATTTGTTTACATTTTTGTTTGCATCTGTGGCGAATAAATCAATACTAAACGGCCCGAATTTTTAATTGATTTTTTCGAACGTTTCTTGCGACAGTTCCCACTCTGTATCTGTGTTTGTGATTCGTGAGGCAGCATCGGCATAGACATTTTCTTTCGATGCGATATAGGAAGCGCGTAACCAAATTCTTCTTTCTTCGCTCCATGCCCAGATTTGGCGTGCGAGATCGCTCAGAATTGGGAATTGCACACCTCCAAATTTATTTCCATACGCAATAGCCGTGGTATTATCCAGTCTAAGTAAGACCTCGCAATCCTGTAATTGACGTGCAAAACTTTGAAGAGCGACAAAAGCGGCTGAGAGTTCTAGATAGTTAATATGGCGCTTGTTTTCTGCATTATTCCACCATCCGTTTGCCTATTGTTCATTATAGTGAGCCCCCCAACCCGTCAGAGAGGCGTCTGAGAACATCTCGATTTTGTAGTTACACGTTCTTATTGGATTTACCCCGACCCGGCTATTTATCCTCCACCATTTTAAATCTTCATTGAACTTGTTGCTCATTATCACACGCGCCTCGTAATTTTCAATGCGCGTGTTTCAACAATTCAATCAATGAATTATTAATGCGAGAAATTTCCGCCGTTCCAGTCTTTTAAAATAAACAGTCCCGTATGCAACTGCAGGGCACGCCGCGTTTAGCACTCCCAAAAAATGTGCAAAGTTTCTAATTTTACATTGTGTTCCTACTGTAAAATTGTTGAGTAGTTTTTTTATTTTCTTTTTTTATATCCGTTAGCTCTATCGTGTAATCCGTTGAATTCATTGTAAATCCCAAAAATTTGCATTTTTGGGATAGGGTTAATGAGCTTTTCTCCTTGTTTATAACAAACCCCAGTTTTTCCAATATTTTTTTCGATTCTAGCACGTTTTCCCGGCAATTTCGGAAATTGTTCCCTATGCACAGCATGTCGTCTAAGTATATAGTACACAGAAAGCCCTTACTCCTCAGCACATCCATTACGGGTTTCATCACTTTCGTGAAGACGTACGGGCTTGTAGATAAGCCAAATGGTAAACAACGGAATTGGTAGATTTTTTCTTTGAAAAATAATCTTAAATATTTTCGATCTCCTTTGTGCACGGGTATTAAAAAGTATGCATCTTTGAGATCAAGCGATGCCATAAATGCGTTAGAAGTTATTAGATTTCTAACTGACCGAATATCCTCCATTATGAAGTGAGGTGCTTCAATAAACTTGTTTAATTATTTTAAATTTAATATAAAGCGATTTGAGCCATCGGGTTTGGGTACTAGAAAAATTGGAGACACGAATTGTCCGTCGCAATCTTCGCATTTTTCAATCGCGTTTTTCTGTAGTAATTTTTCGATTTCGACTTCTAATGACTCGAGCTCTCCACCTTTCCATTTCCGCTGTTTAGGGAGCCCGGTTTGGTACGGGGTTTTTTCAAGCGGAATTTTGTATCCCGTTATGCAATTTATGATAAATTGGTCGCTCGTGATATGTTCCCACTCGTTAATGAACAGGGTCAATCGTCCGCGATATTTTTTACCTCTCCTATTTCTTCGACGGCTCCTTCGTCGGTCGGTTCTTGTCTCGACTCGACTGGATTGATCGGTATGGGGCCATCTGGTTGAATCGAATAAATTATCTCCTCTGATATCCGCCCGTCTGTCTGTATTGAGCAGACGGGCCTCTCCAGTTTCCCTGACTCTGTGTCTTGTGGGTTAGCTTTTTATCGGGGGCCTTAAGGATCTGCCATGCCGATTCGATTATTTAACCTCTTTGATCTGGTCAGCTAATTTCTGTCTGTAAAGTCATTCATCCGAGTGAGTAGATTCCACAACTGGCTTAACGCTTTTTTTTGGCATCGGCGTGATGAACGATTTTCTCCCCACTGACTGTTGATGAAATACGTCTGCCAATAATTTTGCCGTATCACCGAGAAGTTCGATAAGTTTCATTTGATCCACCTCGTTATCGGAGTCGTCGATTAAAAGAGAGACCGCTGTCCCCAGCGATCTGATGGCAGTGCCAACACATTCCTGTGTCTGAACAAAATGATCGTCCCTCTTCTTTGCAATGTCCGTCATTGCTGCGCTAATTTCGAGGTTAACTTTAGGGGGTTCTGCATATAAGTCACCCTTGCGAGAGTATTTTTTCGTCAGACTTTTTCTATTGTCTTCACAAAGCCCTTCTTTCGTCCAGGCTTCCCAGCGATTTTTAATATCTGGGTGCAGCTTGGTTGTCCCGCCCTGGACTGCATTTGGATCGTCTCCCAGAAGATTGAGAATTTCCTCATCAATCATAACCTCGTCACAGCTCTCTTTTTGAGTCCTTTTCTTCCTCTTTGCTTTCAAGAGTTTCCTCTGTGTGAGAGGAGATGTCGAGCAATTCTTCCTCTCGACTTTCGCCCTGGGGATGGACGCTTTCCTTATTTGCACGTTCTGAAATATATATATATATATATATATATATTTCTATCCCGCTCGTGTGAAGCTTGGCGAACTTGTTGTTCTTTCCCCTTGTTGGAAAGCAAAGTTCGTGTGGACTTACTCTCTGTTTTTAGTATGGAAAAAACAAATCAATTTTTTATTATTTTTTTTACCTGTGTTCCCGTCCGTTGAAGATTTCTCCGCTCGATGTTCCTCGCGTCTCTGTGAAACTAAATCTGTAACCAATTTTGTGAGGTTACGTATCTCTTCTTTCATTTTTTGCAAGTCTGCCTCGGTTTTTGCGTCGCCCCTTCTCCGCTCTCTCGAAGGCGATCGAGAACGCTTGCGTTTTTCCCTTCCTTTCCCACTGCTGTCGTTTCCCACCAATTTATACAATAAATTGTTTAACAATACTCTATTCGTGTGTGAGCACAACGAAACGATATGAGGATATACAACAGATCGCATCACCACGGGACACGGGCCGTGTTGAGGCGGGAATTAAAACAAAAAAAAACACTCCCAACGTTGTGGATATGAGCATAGCTGACGCTACTACACATAATCATCGAGAACGAGACGTCGTAGTATAAGTGAAATATGTACGAAAATATTCCCGTTCACATTCGGCCAAATCTTAATATCGGATACTCAATCGAGCCTAATATTGGATATCCGTTTGTGCCGAAATGTTCCTACCTATTCAAAGATTAACTCATAAAGCCTGATTGTTTGATAATAATTGCATAGTTGAAAAAGTAAAGGTTTTGTTTTATTTTATATAAAAATAGTCCCCTTATATCAGATATAAGAACAATTGAGTTTGGGCCCTCATATCGGATATGCGACTATAGGCAACCTTTTTGAAAACCATGATTTCCGTCATTTTTTGTAAAACATAAAATAACTAAAAATATTCAATTGTAATGTCAAAAATAATTGAGACACCACACCACTATTTTTTTTTTCATTTTCTGAAAGATACATTTGTTAAGAATGCTCTCACCAATTTTTTAAAAGAAATTCGTAAAATTTCCGGAGATACAGCATTTTATGTGAAACCGTTCGAAGCGCACGACCGCGCCGATGTTACATCGGCGCATGTCCGTTCTCCCATCTAGGTTTCTTATCTCGGGTATTCCCAATATCTTCATGTGCCATCATAAGCATTTAATTCTATGCTTTCCCGCGCACTACCCTTTTTTACCCTCATCCCATGCTATTGGGCTAGGCGTAGACAACAAAGAGGGAAACGAAAATATTATGCTCTCATCCCTTCCGGATGTGACACCGCGCGGCAGATGTGCGGCTGTGAGCGCGTTTTTCTCGAACCTACATTTTTCTTTTTTTTCATTTTCTTAAAGATACATTTGTCAAGAATGGTCTCACCAAATGTTTTCAAGTAATTTGTAAAATTGGCAGAGATACATCATTTTATGTGAAACCGTCTGAAGCGCACGACCGCGCCGAGCGGCAGATGTGCGTCTGTCAATGGGTTTTTCTCGAAACTACGTTTTTCAACCTGGTTGACAACATATTCAAAAAACTATTTATCCCATTTTAGTCTCCCGCTCAAGTCTCACCACTCGTTTACTTTTTTTAAATTTCAAACAAAATTATCCGATATGACGAAAACTCTCCTAGTGACTAGACTCTCTCCTAGTGACTCTCTCCTAGTGACTAGACTCTCTCCTAGTGACGAAAAAAAACAGAAGGATATGCGGCAAAACGAGCGATGAAACGGCGCTAAAGATGATGCCGATACACTCGGACGTCGATTCAGAGAACCTCGATATAAGCATCTTTGTGCTTGGTGGGAGAAGTACCTATCGCACCACCGCCAGGTACAAGATCCCCTGGAGAGACTCGAGTGTGCTACCTCGATTTATGGGAGTTCGAAGCACTGACGGTCCTGCCACTGTTCTCCAAATGAGGCACGTAGTGTACTGTGCAAGAGCACTATAAAAATAATAAAAAAAAAATCTTGTGCCTCTCATTATATTTTTTGAAGTTCTTTCTTCGCTCAGTCCCCTCTGCGACCCTTGCAGTTTCCAGTTCGACGCCCAAGCCAACCCTCCGACTATTCTCGCCGAAACGTCAAACTCGGGGGTGACTTTTGCGACCGAGCGTGATTACACCCACCCACACTTATATATGTATACTGTGGAGCGGTTCCTTATTTTGTGGCGAACCGAGGATGAGGTGCGACGTCCGCGCGACATTCCTTGAATGCAGGCTAAAGATTGCTCACGGTAATAGTTATTGCGGGGCCGTGACGAAAACGGGGGCTGGCACTCTATCCGGCATTCTTTTAAGAATTACCGAGCCGTGAATAATAAATGAAAAAGACAGTGAAGAGCGAGACGCAAGGTGGGAAAGCAAATATACTCGGAGGGAGCCTTCGATTCAAGGGTGAACGGAGCTTTCGTTGTATAAAAAAAACATATATATATATATATATATATATAAGGAATTCCCGAAAGGCAGGCGTAAAAATGATTCTCAACAGGATACAAAGGAGGATGATAACAAAACAAAAAAGTGTAAATGATGAAAGCAGAAGGGAAGAAAGTGTTGGCTGCGAATCGTCGTTGGAGTGATAAGGGAGCATATAGGTACGTGTACAATGGCAACGAAGTAGAGAATAATCAAAAGAATCGTTCGAAACTCTATGGATAATGAATTTCAATGAAAGTCCCACTTCGGACCAATTAAACGGGGCAATGCCCCTCGAGTGTTATGCTCGAAAATTAATTGCACCGTTGATGCAATCAAGCTTCTATAAATTTCTGTATGCATATACATCTATAGTGCGGGCAGTATAATAATGTACAGCGTAAACATAGATACATATACACACATTTATATATACATGGGATATGCAAAGTCAATTTTGAAGACATTTGACTTCGAGGACCGCTGCTATAAATAGTCAATTGACCTCATGCTCAATAGTATGTAAACTCCAATGTCCGTAGAATCATATTTCGATAACGGCGAGCAAATTTATACGATGATCATTTTGGGAACTGGCCAGTAGGCAGAATCACCCGTAAATTAAAAAAAAAATTGAAGACCATCCTCATAAGGCCGGCCGTACCGATAGCCATCATTACTTGTATATACAGGGTGTCCGTTTTATCTCTGCCACCCGATAACTCGGTAATTATCGATGTCACAAAAAAATGTTCCAGACAAACGTTGTACGGTGTGAAGAGGGTCATCAAATGCGACCAATTTTTTTCATTTCGGCGGGGGCGCTGACGCACAGTGACGGTCGCCTTCACTTTTCAAAATAGAATGGTAAATTTGTTTTCAACCATCTTGTGGAGCACCTCAAGCCGCATAAAAACATTGGGGGTCAAAGTCGTTAAAGGTCATTCAAGGTCAGTATCAATGATACAAATCTAAATATCTCGGATGACTACCAAATATATGGTAGTAGTCCGAGATATTTAGATTTATATTTAATTTTAATTAGTGACCTTGAATGACCTTGAACGACTTTGACCCCTAGTGTTTTTTTTATGTGGCTTGAGGTGCTCCACAAGATGGTTGAAAAAAATGTACCATTCCATTTAAAAAGATGGAGATGTCCTTCACTGTGCGTCGGCGCCTCCACCGAAATAAACAAAAAATTGGTTGTATTTGATGGCCCCCTTCACACCGTACAACTTTTGTCTGGAACATTTTTTTGTGACGTCGATAAGTACCGAGTTATTTTGGGTGAGATAAGAGGGACACCCTGTATATACGGGAAATTGCATTTACATTAACGTCATATGCCAAAAGATACCCGCCCACAGGCTTGACTGCCACTGGAATTAATTTGCAATGGGATTCGCGATGCCTTCTCATTCTCTCTCCGCTTTCACAACTTGGAAATAATTTCTATTAAATTGGGCGGTACGAAGGTGGGGAGATTTTGTTTCTCACGAGCGTTCATCGAGTTCAGGTATGCGTGTGAGTAGCGACTGATGAAAACGCATGAACACCTACCAGCTGTGGTGGTAATAAAAAGTCCTCGAATATGTGAGCAGCGCGATGAATAAAAAAAGGAAACAAATGTACAGAAAAAAAATAGCGCGGTTCAACCTGAAAATATTTTCCACCCCTTTGATTCCTTTGACGGACTCCTGTGGCTTAACCGCCTCAAAGCGCGTTAATTCCCGGACCGGACTACTTATATTCCAACGTCGCAATGTAACGGTTGTATTTTTTAATCCTTTTTTTTCACGTACTCCGCGTTTGCCTTTTTTTGGAATGTATGTTTCGTGCTTGCTTTGTGCCAATTATTCCTTCATCTCGGGAAACGTCCTTTCGATTCGTGGTCATTGGTCATTATCGCACTATTTGCATAATTGTGGTGGATATTCCAAAATGGCAGTAAAAGTCATTTTTTGGAACTTTTTAAAATCAATATTGAACTTAAAAAAATGTTCTCAAATACCAAAAGGAACTTATAGAGGATTCATCCAAGTTCTCGAAACCCACCTTCCGTTCGCTATACCATCAATAGTTCATGAGATATTGATGGTCAAAGAAAAACGCTAACTTTTCATTCAATCGGCGATATCTCAGCGACAAACGGTCGTACGGAGAGCAAAAAAAAATACCAAATTCAAACTAAAGAATTAGGCTAAAAGACCCCATTGATTCAGCCAAGAAAATGTTGTTGTGCATATGAACAATTTTGTGAAAAAAAATTTCAAAATGTTTTTACTCGCGCTATTTATTATGACAGCGGCCAGCCTGATGTTTAAAAAAATGTCTCCACGAGTTTCTTAAACTAGAGATTTCGAGCTGCAAAGTGTTTTTTTTCTTCCCTATACGACCATTTTTCACGAAGTTACAGTCGTTCAACAATCACTGAAACATTTTTGAAATTTTTCTGCTCCTTCAATTTTCCGGTCAGTGTATACAGAATGTCCCTCTTATCTCTGCCACCCGAAAAAATTCGGTACTTATCGACGTCACAAAAAAATGTTCCAGACAAACTTGTACGGTGGGAAGGAGGCCATCAAATGTGGCCAATGTTTTTTATTTCGTTGGAGGCGCTGACGCACAGTGCAGGTTACCTCGGCTTTTTTAAAAATGGAACGGTACATTTTTTTTCAACCATCTTGTGAAGCACCTCAATCCGCATAAAAAATATTTGGGGTCAAAGTCGTTCAAGGTCATTCAACGTCAGTATCGATACAAATCTAAATATCTTTACAAATCTGAAGATATTTACATGTGTATTTCATTTGAATAGGTGACCTTGAATTACCTTGAACGACTCTGACCCCTTAATGTTCTTTCATGCGGCTTGAGGTGCTCCACAAGATGGTTGAAAAAAATGTACCATTCCATCTAAAAAAGGAGGTGACCTTCACTGTGCATTAGCGCCTTCATCAATGATGAAAACAGGAGCAAAAACAAGGTTAGGGTGAATCGTTGAAGACGTGATAAGACGGAATAATGAGTGTAGGATAATTTGGAAGGAAAGGATAACCGAAAAAACCCTTCGATATTCTGTAAACAATATGTTCCATAGCAGTCTTTCTTTGACGAATTGAACGACCCCCCCCCTCCCCCCTTCTCGCCACGAGTCTAATTATCGAAAAGTAATTGCACCGTAAAGACAATCGGCCTACAATGGAACTGAATGCATCTGTGTATAAGGAACATAGTTCATGTAATTATATTTGCAGTAGGTTATTTTATAAAGGGGGGGGGGGATACCTATGGGCAAGGAAAAAGATTGCTTATTTTTCATGATTTTTTTAAATTTACATAAATCCGTTAATATCAACTTACTGTAAAACTGTATTTACTGCACTTACTTTACTGTAACTTCCTGTAAAACTTACTGTACTTACTTACTTAACTTACTGTATAACTTTACTGTAACTTACTGTATTTAACTCACGAGGGGAGTGCCAAGTATGGTACAAACGGATTTTGATGGCTCTCAGCTCTATTGTGATGGCACTTTCCCAGAGTACCACGCTAAAGGGATTCTTTCTGATGCCTGGTTTTTTATCAAAACGACGCCAAAGTTTCATGCGCCGCTCTTATCCCCGTAAATTATGCATATCGCCAAGCGTATCAGTATGGCGCAGCGACAAGGCGCTCGGTTGGCAACCCAGACGACCGGGGTTCGAATTCCGCTCGAAACTTTTATTTCTTTTAAAAAAAAAATTTTTCCTCAATCGTTCGTCATTTTAATAAACGTGATTGATTGGGCATACTTATCTAATTTTCTAATGAAATTGTTTTTACAGACGCATCAAAACATATATTATTCGATACTGTGTAGTTCGTTTAGATAAAATTATGATCACATAAACAAAAAAATCAATGTCAACGCTATAATAAATGGTCAGGAAATAATTAACTATAACACAGTATTCGCTCATTATTTAATTTATTGGAAAAAAATAACCTCGCATTTTTTTTCGAAGCAAACTTTCAAGGTGATTGAAAAATAATATTTCGAAGCTAGCAAACCGTCTGTAGTTTTAATCTGTAATATTTGGGCAACGTTTGCTACCTGTATTTATTGTCCCTGCCCTTCTTTTGTCATCCTTTCATACGCTGTGCGTACCCGTTCGACGAGTCCTAACGGAATTCAATCGTGGCTTGTCGTTTGTGGTGTGTACATGCGAAAAGAAGTACAAAATGGAGAAAGCAAGTGCTGTAACAGAAGCAGGGCCATCACAAAAAACTTCATCAGAAATGAAAGAGTGTGATGTGCAGTCAAAGGGTGAACTCACTAACGCCGTAAAACAAACCGAAAATTTGCTCACATTAACACCGCCAAGCGTGATTTCCTCGACGTCACTCGCAATGGGCGAACCGATTTCTTCTAAAATACTCGACATGTTCGCAGAGAGACAAATAATTCACGTTGAGGAGCTTATAGGTGTCGACGAGATAGATGAACTGCAAGAGTATGAAGCGGTGAGTATTATTTTTGTGAGCGTTATTTTCTAATTTTTTTCTTTAAATTGAATGTCTAAACAGCCAACAATTCTGTACATTATAGTGCAAGGGTGTAGAAGAAGACGGCGAAGATTTTGTTGCCGAAGAATTCGCGCCAGTGCTAAAAGAGTATATTCCTTTGTGATAGAAAGAAGGAGCAGTCGCTCTTGCAGCAGCTCATCCAAAATGGAGCTTGAAATTATTGCAAGTGCACGGATGTTCTCGCTTGAAACATAAGCAACTGCTTTATCGATGGAAAGACGACGTCAAAAAAGGGGGAATACACATCGACAAATGGAACACAATAGAGTCATCTCTCTAGAAGTCATCAAAGAAAAGTATAAATTATAATAAGCATTAAAAACCCAAGGATTCCATAAGTCCAATATGCAACTAATTACATTTTATTCGTGTTAAGGTGACGACGAGGACTCTGCAACAGTGGGCGATGAATTCTGCGTTCTCGTTTTTGTCGGATAATTTTCAATTCCTAGCCAGCCGGAGGTGGGTGGAACGTTTCAAAAACATCACCGGATCAGGCAGCGGAAAATCCCTAAATTTATCAGCTTAAAAGAGCACGCCACAATGGAGGAAATGTCAGCAGCTGCAGAGCTATTCCTGATGCAAACGAGAGTCATCATCCCTGATTTCGACCTGGATTTCGTTATAAATAACGATTAAACGGGATGCCAGTATCAATCCATTTATAATAGATCATTTGCAGAACAAGAGGTTAAAACTGTTCGTGTACAAAAAAAAGATTTAGACCAAATCAGCCACTCCTACACGGCGTAAGTTACGTTAACTGCATCAGGAAAAATCTTGCCTTTCGTGTTTTTATGTATGCAGGAACCGTCGCACAGTGGTCCGAAATCCCGAAAAGCGGACATAATTCCGAATTCGGGTGAGAGTCTGTACTCGGGGGTTTTTGGGGTTGCTGAATACGAATCTGAAGCGAAAATTTCTACAAACACAATGCTGTAGTCAATATGGACGGCTACTTTTTGGAGATTCCATTTCATTTGCACGAAATTCATTTTTTAGGAGTTTCAAAGACTGTGAAGGTTTGGGAAGATGAGGTTTAGGATAAAATAATGAATCCCTGTTATAATGGTACTGAAAATTTGAAAAGTACACATATATTCCAACAAAAATAATAACTAAAGGCAAAAGAGCCGCTATTTGCAGCTAGTTTTTCGATATATTTTGAAGAAATGTCTAAGCAACAATGTCCATTTTGATTCAGAGCCCCACCCAATCCCACTTTTGACTTATTGCTTTTTTTAAGAGGAATTTTTAGAACGTGGCGAAGGAAAACACGACCACCGTTATTAATGATTCACTATTTCATATATTGTTAATAATATTTCTGCACAGGTCATTTAAATTGTACTTACTTTCCGGAGAAGAATCCATTTTGTAAAATGCAAATCCGTTAACTTTTCACTGTTGTAGACGCGTCTAAACTCTCGTGTTATTTCGCCGCGCGACGAGCAAACAATGCGATCGGCCTGACGCTCACGAACACATTCCCAAGCCAGTTAGGGAGTCCCCCTTTTTTAACGGCCATAAAACATAGTAGGGGTATCGCTACAACTATTCTAACCTTTAAAAAACCCTAGATTTTTTTGGTTTTTGTCCGCTTTTTCGTGATTTCGGACCACTGTGCATCAGGTAAATTTGGTCCAATCTTTGGAAAAAGACTTGAAGAGTTGAAAAAATTCAAATACGTGATTGTGACTTGCACAAAATCGGGAAAGTTCTCCAAGCACCTGTTCGAAGAATTTTTCAAATTTGTTGAATTGAAATTTCAAATTTGTTAAACATTTCAAAATTTGAGCGCCCCAGCTTTTATTTGTAACCACATATAGGTGACTTGGTAAAATAAATTCTACTTTTCAGTACATTAAATAAAAGCTTGTTTAAAAAACATATTACATGTAAATTTATAAAGTAAGTTTAAATGTTGACGCGTCATTTTGAAACTCGCATATAAACACAAATCCCCAATGAAGCTCCCGCGCGATCAACTTGACCTGGAAAAACTCCCGCTACGAGGGCTGCTTTTTTTCCATCACCTGGAATCTGCTTTCACGTATAAAATTGATCAAGCCCCACCTGTTTTTCATGCAGGGTGCGGAAAATTGGGTATTCCCAGTTTATCGGCTGTCCGTCAGAAAATATTTTCTCCTTTTCTCTTCATGGCAACTTCGCATCCGTGAGGACGTAATGGCCGGAGCCAAGCAAAAGTTCACCCAATGGAGACTCGGAAGTCGTCGTACCGGAAGTTGAGTGGGGTTCGGAAATTTCATTTTCAGTGAATACAGGCGTTCCATCAAGCGACGAGCGAGAATTCGAGCTGAACGAGCAAACGCGGGAGTACAAGCTGTTTCGCTTTTTTTCCTTCTTCTTTGCGTTCACCCATTTTTCCCATAATCCCCATACACACAACACACCCCCGGTGCTCGAACGCACACGCTCACCGTTCCAGCCTGCGAGCTTTTGCTTATTTTCCAGCGTACAAAGTGTCGTTATTTTCGTTCGTTCAAGATATGCGAGAATTCCAAAAGAACGCGAAAGAAAATATGTGCAGTAGTTTGAAAATTGTACTGAAAAAGAAGATGAGAACGCTGATGCCAGATTCAAATGAAACGATACATATGAATCAGTCAAGTTCGATTGTTCTTTTAAGCTAATCAACATTTATTAATCTTTTTAAATTTTGGAAACAAAAAAATCAGCTTTTATGATTTCGGATATAAAAATGATTTCCAGAGTAAATTTTTTCCAAAATCATTTTTTTTTGCATCATCCAAAAATATGGACTTTCATAAACATGCTGTTAAATTTTAGTGGCGAAATTCGAATTATTTCGGTCGCCACAGCCTTTTTTGGAAAAGGGGATTTTTTTAAACGGTGGGAGATTTTGAACGAAGTTTTTTCAAGCTATCCGTCTCAAATTTTGCCACATCATTGTTCACGCCATTCTTTAACATCGTACGGAAGCGGTTTTTTAAATTTGAAAATGTCCATTTTTTTACCGAAATACTCTCATGAAAAATGCCCAATTTGACACTTAATTTTGAAATAGTCATCATTTTGTTAATTTTTATCGAAAAAAATCCTCCGTACACTTCTACACTTTTTCATACTGATCTTATCTTTTTGGTTGTTTTCTTTCAGACCATTTTTCGAGGAATAGAACGTTTCACGGTCAGGCGCTATTTTTTAGTCATCATTCTGCAGTGGCCAAATTATATAAAGAATAAAACTAAAGCATTGACAAATATTTGTTAGTAAAACATAAGTTATTTGAATAAACGAGAAAGAAAAATCGAACTGGCCATCGAATTTTATTTATTAAAACAATCATGAAAATAGGGAATTATCAAGCCAATCACACTGAAATGGTCCCTTAATACCAGCAATTTGATAAGCCAATCGTCTAAGTTCTGTAGTACATAGTCCGAATAATCTTGCTTCCATATATTTAAAATTATTTGTTAGTTCTTTTTCTTCCTCTGGTAGAAACACCGGTGCAACTGCGTCAATTTTTAGAATTTCAGGGTCTGGATGGTCTTAAAATACTCTTGAAAGTTCACACTCTGACAATGTGCAAAAAGGAACGGTTTTTTTAAGTTTCCAATATTCATCTTGCCCCATTAGACAGTTAACGAATCAACAAAAAATCACGCAATAACCTTGAAAATTTCTGACAAACTGGTTTTATTCTATTAATAATCGGTACGTGCATGATGGTAGACTTTACCAAAAATTAAATGGTTTTGCCAAGAAATCTACATTTTTTTCCGCTCCTTTAAAGTCCAACGGGAGTTTAAAGGGGCTCTGCTCGCACACACTGTCCCTACAGAAAAAACTTCGATTTCGGTGAAAGTTCCATTCCAATAGTTCCAAATCCATACGGAAAATCATCGTGCTTCTTTTTGTCGTCGACTCGTGTAGGCGGCGATGCGTGAGTCTGAAGCTCTCGATATTCGAAAGTTCATACTCCGAATTGCTATTGCTCACTTCACAAAGCAATGAGAATGTGGCGGAGCCGACTGACGAGCTTTTTTCTTCGCGAGAACTCACAAATATGACTCGAAAGAAAATGAAATTCCCGAGGAACGAAGACGTCAATGTCGAATCGAAGTATTCGCGTGTGGCGGGGTGTCAAAGTGGTAGAAGTCGACATTTGGTCAGGCGCCTTCCGAAAGTTCACTTCTACCGAAGATTGCGTTTTTTTACCGCGTCCGCACTGGGGGACCATGGAGACGCTGATTTACCAACGTCAATGTAATGGGTATACAGCATGCCACGAGCAAGTTTGTTCCGACATATTGGGACGCTACGCTCACGGTGGAAGTGTCCTGTTGAAGCTGGCAAACATACAGGGTGTCCCAGAACTGAATGCGTTCCCTGAAATGGGTTGGGGGTGAAATTCTGAGTCGATTGATATAAGCATGTGTGGGTCGCAGATCAAGCCCTGAATTATTATGCATTTTTGAAGGCGGGCCAATCAGGTGGCTCGTCGGGCGCAACTCATAGGCCCGCCTTTAAAAATTAACAATAATTCAGGGGTTGATCTGAGACCCACCCATGCTTATATCAATCAACTCAGAATTTCACCCCCCCCCTCCCCCCAGTTCAGGGAACGCATTCAGTTCCGGGACACCTTGTATATGACTTTCGTACTTTTGGAGACGCTCTTATGGGGCGTATCATATCGTACAACACTCGACCTCGTCTACCGGGAAGACTCTTGCTCCCATCAACTACAGTACACTAACCTAGCTCAATATTCCTCTTTTTTCTCTTCCGTTCTCTGCCCACCTCACCCATCTGGTCCAGGGCGACTGCAACGCATCAAAGAGGAAGAGAGAGAAAGCACCGAAACGCCGCAGTTGGCGGAGCCACCTCCGCATGAGGGGATACTTTGTTTGCCCAGTGCTCGACCATTACCAACCCCGCTACAACGACCACTGTGTGTGTCCGGCTCCGGGCCCCTTACTCGTTTCTACATTTCATTGCTTCCGTATAGAGGACATTCCGACCCGAAAAACCCTATATTCTGTATCTTTCCGTACATCGAAATCCTTGCCGATCATACTGTGCAATTTTACAATAATTTGTCCTGGTGTTGTTATTGGATTACGATTGAATAAAGTATCCGCATTGATGAAAAAGTATATTCGCAAAAACCGGCCATGGTTAAAAAAAGGGATAGTAAAATTCACTATAGTTTATTGACGCCGCGATTGAAATATTGTTCACCCATCTATGAGGAAAGAGTATATTTGAACATGCGATTTGGGTCGCGTCTTTGAGTATTTATTATTATCCCCGAAATAATTATTGAGGAGGGAGATGCCTTTAGGCGAGGAAGACAATTGACGATATTCATGATTGTTTTTTTGAAGGAAAGATTTCTCTACCATTTTAGAGGCTAGAGGTATGTGTCATAACTACTTTTGGCTGTTACATGGTACCGCGGATTGGGATTGTTTGGGTTGTTGCAAATGGTTGCTAAGCATTTTAGAGGCTAGAGGTATGTGCGATTATTACTTTTGGCTGTTACAGGGTATCGTGGATTGGAATTACTTTGATCAATTTTGAAATGAATATCAATATATTTCTTGAAATAATATCGCAAAAAAAATTTGTTTAATGGGAACATCAAATTTTATTGGTCTTTTTATCTTCCAAATTACAACTTAAAATATTTAAAGTAAATGAGAAAAAAAATAATTAGTCGTGGTCAAAGTTATACTGAGATTGGGGCAACTTTGATACCCCCATTTTTCTTAAGGGGTTACACCCACTTGCGATTTTGAAAAAATCGATTTTTTTTATTGCATTTTTTTTAAGTATAAGCATCTGAGAATATGTCCTGAAAATTTCAAGTCGATCCGAACAAAATTGACTGAGATATGAGCGTTGAAAGGGAAGAATCCGTTGTGTAAACGACCGGAAATTGAAACTTTAAACGCGTTTTTCTCAAAATGGCATTTCTGAAGTCGGTGACCAAGATTACTCGAACACTAATGAACCGATCTTCTTGAAATTTTGCAGGCTTATTTAATACATAAAAATGTAGTCTTTAATCGTTCGATTTTTTTTTTTTGAAAAAAATGGCCGTTTTGTAGCCAAAAAACGGCCGTTTTTTTCGTTAAAATCGAACCATTAACTTTGACTGTCCGCCATTTTGTGAAAAATGAATATTTTTTAAAATCCTTCGATTAAATACTACTTTATACTTATATTTGACTAAATCCATCCGCATTTTTTTTCAGATGATCCACTTCGCCGCAATGTTGGTCACCGCAAACCGTGTATATAAAAACATTATTTCATTGACGGCCATTTGCCACTAAACAATGTAAAATTTTCCAATAAAAAAATTACTGAAAGTTCTTCAAGATGTGTTCTTTAAGATGGCATATTGATCGATTAAAAAAGTTTTGTAGTTTTCTTTAAAAAAATTCATGAAAAAGGCCTTTTTTGCGCTACAAATGGGGGTAACGCCTCAACGAGAATCGGGAATAACCTCATAAAGGAGCAATTTTCCTAAAGAAGAAAAAAAACGATCCACGGGATCGAAAGTTACAACGACTTTTATTGTTTCGGGGTTACTTTGATCGAACAAATATTACACCTTTACTTTTCAAAATCAACTTTATTGATGATCAACTGGTATTTTATATTTATCCATGCGGTAACACATCCATAAGCTTTGAAACACTAAAAAACTATCGAAAATAAGTTGTAATACTTATGTCTATCTAGGTATCTAAATCACAAAACGAGATCACATTGGTTTCATTAGGAACATGTTTTACTTAAGCTAGGTCACGTACCAAATCACACTAATTGTAAGACAAAAAATATCAAATAACAATTTGAGAATTGCAGAATTGTCGGTTAAGAAATGTTCCTACCAAACACATTAGGAACATTTCTTAACCTACAATTAAAATCTACAATTTAAAAAATGATCACAGACGAAAATCCCTGAGTATACTCCGAGGCTAGCAATAAAGATAACGAGTCGGGTGAAATTGATCAATGATCAATGTTACCCCGTCGAAAGGATGAAACCCACTCTAAAGAAACAACGGTCGCCCAAAAAAATATGTTTTTGAGGTTATGCCACACAACAAAGCATAATAGTGTAGTTTAATAAACATCTGACAAGGTGATTGTTACAAAAACATGTCATGTTCATGTATGCAGAATATGAACCAAGCATAAGTGAGAAATGTTGTAAATCGTTTAAATGGTACCCTTCGAAAGAAAAAAATACTTCTTTTTTTCAATCACATTTAGGGTCATGTTTTGGATCATGAGGTTGGAAATATTCATACCGAATTTCTTCAGAATCGGTCGATAAATTTTACCCATATGTCACGCCATTCACAAATGCAGTTTAGAAGATCATGCCATACCGCCGCCATTTTCGAAAATCGATTTAAAAAATACCATATACCGTCAAAATTAGTAATAAAACACCCTAAGTCTTAAAAATGGTGAAGAAATGTTTGCTTCAAAAATAAATCATAAAAATCAGCAAATTTTTTTCCTCGCTTAAAGATATCTCGGCCCTTAATGCAATTTTCTAGGCAATTGGAACATTAGAGTTGACTTCAGTCTTAAGAGACGCTCTCGATATTTGATACGCTTCAAGTTGTAAGCAGCAATCTACCGGCGTCACTTTTTTCTCGTGTCTTAACTTAATGCATCCTTATCCGACGTTTTTCACGCATACAAGTTCGATCCAACGACCGTTCTATAAGTTCTCTTCCACTTTTCCTTTTCACACCCTTTTCCAATCGTTTCTCATTCTTCTTGTCTGAGTCGCTCTCACCTGCAATCATCTTCCAAAGAGCGAAAGACAGAGAGAGAGAGAGAGAGATCCTTTTATTCCTTCCCGGCAACCGTCGACCTTCGACCCCGAACGCATTTAACACTCTCCATTAGACTCTTTTGAATCAATTCATGCTGCTGGCACTTTCGGGCTGCGTAATTAAAAGGAAAGGCGCTATACGCAGACAGAGGAGAGTATGGAAAGGAGTCGGGCAGCGCCCTCAAGACGTTACAAAGACAACCGGATGTTGCAGACGAACAGGAGAAATAAAGAAATGCAGGTTACTCATTCCTGAACTTTGCATTGTCGTTGACAACTTAAAGGGTCGTGCATCTGCGATTTTACATTATCCTTTTTCGGTACACTCCTACAGGGTGTCCCATGGGACGTTGCTGAAACTAATCAGCAATTATTTTGAAACGCATACAGGTATCAAGATGCCTCAAATTGCTTTAAGGGATAACACCACTCTAGCGTGTCACGTCCTGAGGGGACATGAGCATATATGTTGTTGTTTTCCTCTTTTGAGCCTACGCCTGGCGCAATAGCTCGGGACGAGGATCAAGGGGAAGTGCTATGGAGACATCAGAGATAAAGATTTTGGACAAAACTAGGATAAGGGACAAATTCAGTGAACTCGTTTTAACTGTATTCTAATTTTATTATAATTAAGAGATCGAACCAAGAAGTCCGTCGGAACGATGGGAATAATATAGAGTAAAACAAGTATCGCTTACATTAGGTGATAGTGCGTGTTGCTTGCGCTCGCTCGCTGGTTATTGTTTTGTCTTTGCTCGTGAATTCAAGGCCCAAGCTGCAGCCTCGTGTTGGTGTGATTCTTCGTGTACGAGACAGTCGAAAGTACATGTGTGTTCTTACAACTACGCGATAACGGGATACGATGTCTAAAGCATATGATCGCCATACACAGTTAAGGGTGAAGAATAACTCGGATATATTTCTGAATATTTCGATATTAATATTTATAAGTTCGCAAAAGGAATAGGTGTGATACGCGTAAGTTGTTCGCGAATAGGTAGTTAATTATTCTTTTCTGAAGGAAGGTTGCCGGAAAACTAAGTTCTGAATTTAATGAAGATTGCCGAGAAACTTGGATTGAGACTTTATAAAAGAACTTGAGTCGATGGTAGTTGACGGGAGACTAATTTGCAGGAGGAATCTTTTGAGAAGTGCAACTTTAGGAGGGGATGCCTTATGGGAGAAAATACTTTAAGGAGGGGATGATTCGATTGATGCATTTCTTTCTGGATTGGTCAGTGAAGTATGGCGTAATTCGCGATTGGTTGCAAGGCGGTGCATTTTCGCATACATATATTAATTCGTAGAATCGGTCTTATATACATCTTATATGATAGAGGTTGCATCGCAAGGTAGTAGACCTTTGTTCCGCATTTCGGCGAAATGGCATATGATGCGTAGAGGTTGATAGATATGCCAGAGCCGGGTCTGGTAACCTTATGCATTTGACACTCTTTGTCTCGGATAATTTTATCGAGCGTTCAAGAAGACCGGATGTTGAGTCGTCTTGGTCGCATGTTGTTACGCCGCTAAATGATTAGCAGCACGGATTTATTTATGCAAGATATAGGTTCACATGTCACCCTAGTGGTGCTTCAACTTCCTTTTGCGTGTTTGGCTTTTGGAAAGATACGGAGTTAAGGTATCGCGGCTTAGAAAGAGATAGAAGTTATATGTTAAAATTATTGCGGCTGTGATTTGGATATGCGTGCGAAACGTACGCACGTTCCTGTTACGCTGTTATTCGTCTTATTCTTAGATGTATACATTTAATAATAAGCTTATAAGGGCAAATGAGGATATTGGGAATAACCGAGAGAAGGCACATTCGCTAGGATGTAACAAGCGGCAGAAAATAAAGCCATACTTTGACAATTTGTTTTGGGAGCATAAAAAAAGTAATAGGATTTATTTTGGGAAGGTTTATTTAACACATATTAAAGTGTAAAAAACAAAAATTATTATATTTAATTTTCATACAAAATGGCGGCCCATCTTGAAAAACGTGTTTTTACAAATAGCTTCACGGGAGGACAGTTTTCTCGTTAAGTATACGACTTGAAACAAAAACCAAAAAGAAATGTAATCTAAATATTATTGGCTATGAGACTACGTAGAGATTTTTTTTAAACAAATTTATAAACAAATGGCACACATTGAAAAAAATTAATCGATTTTCTGTCCAATAAATAAGCAGTAACTTGTTTCCAAAAATAACGTTTACATTTAATCAAAAAAATCTTCTAATTGTAATTGTGTAAAAATCAAGTAATTGTGAACCTACTATCAACATTTCGAATCGATCCATGCAAAGGTGTTCGAGTAATCCGTCCTCCCAGTTTGAAAAAGTGGTTTCGAGAAAAACGCGTTCAAAGTTGTACGAGGCACCTAAAAGAAGTCCGAGCCGCTGCGGCAAAATCGATTATTGAACCTTTCAAAAGAAATGTTTCGCTACAGGACCAAATGCATATTGTTTTTATGAACCCAAAGTATTTTTTAAGCCAAAAAACGATTTTTCCAAAATCCTAGAGTAGTGTTATCCCTTAAAATGAAGACGTTTGGAGGTTTTTTTTTTCATACATAAATATATCGTGATAAATAATATTTTAATACAGTTATTTCCTATTTTTTTAGATCGATAAATTTAATGATAAATATTTTCAAAGTGTTTACCATCCCCACTCCAGCAACAATAAATTCTTTTTCAAAAACTATACAAAACTTTACGTAACATTCCATTTGAAATACTATTTACAGTTTTCCCAATAACTGTTATCAGTTGATCTGTTGATGTTGGATTTTCGGAATAACAGTGGTCTTTAATGTAACCCCATAAGAAAAAGTCACAGGGCTTCAAATCTGGAGAGTCTGGTGGCCACTCAATTTATCCGTGGGCCAATTTAGGGTATCCTAAACCAATCACACGATTTCCATGTACCGTATTTGTGTGAAATGCACTTAGAAAAATTCATGAGACGTGAACACGAATTTAAAAAAATTGCATACCTTTTCAAAGTGCTTTCACCAGCAAGTTTATGCTGTCCAAACTTACTAGGAAAGGTTGCGAGGTCGATTTCGCCGATTTCGATGAAATTTGGCATGCTTTTAGAATCGGTAAAAATAGGCTACACATATTTTTTTATACCTGCGGAACCCGATTTTTAAGGGTTGAAACACACCCTCGAAAATAGGGTTGTTTATCGTTTTTCGTCGATAACGTTTTAACGGTACGAGATATGAAAAAATTTCAAATTGCAACAATGTTTATTTTTTCGTGTACTATACATTGGAGATGCGAACGATAACGTTTTTGACGAAAAACTAAAAACATCCCTATTTTCGATGGTGCGTTTTACCCCTTAAAGATCGGATTACCCAGATACAAAAAAATACGTGTCGCCTATTTTTACCCATTCTACCAGCATACGGAATTCCACCGAAATCGGAGAGATCGACCTCGAAACCTTTCCTTGTTAGTTCTAAATCCTCTATCCGCGTTTACGTACACTTTACCTCTAGAGTAGAAGCACCCAATGAGATATATTTTTTTGCAGTCGTGAAGTCACTCAATTCGTTGTACGTATTCGTAACTCTACAGCTTCACGAACAAAATTACCAATGCTCAGATAGATCACCATTTAGCCATTTAGATAAGCCATTTAGTTTCAGTACCTTTCCGTGGGACACTCTGTATGTCGGTACTCTGCGCGTGGGTCGCAAAGGATCTTATTTTATTTTCCATCGCTCGCTTTGCCTCTAGTGAAATGTTCTGAAAGTGCTTGATATCGTAGTTACGTAGTAGACGAGGCACTATTTTAACGATGAAAAAGCTTCGCCTGTCTCCATAAAGAAAACCTTCCTTGCAAGAGCTTGACTAAAGTCTTGAAGACGAGCATGTAAAAAAGCAAATTAATAAAAAAATTCCGAAATTTACAACGGATCGTTGAGGTATTTTTATGAGATTTTGGAGTTGTCGGATTTGCTCCTGCTTCACAGTGATCGAAGTATTCGGTGAGTCAATATCAAAAAGAATCTTCTCGGCGCTGGAGACGGTTGGAGGTCGCTTGTAGCAATCACGGCAAAATTGAATTTCATTTTACATTGTAAAAGAATTTATTTTAACGGGACCAAGGTTCGTTTTTTGTTGGTCCAGTATCGCTTTTTGTAAAAATTCTCGATCTATGCGGTAACAAGATTTTTTGGGAGTCATAAAAATGCTTTCATGCACTGAGAAAAAAATTCAGTTGGTTTAACAAAATGTATCTTTAAATACGTTCAACTTGATTTTTGATTGGCATAACAAACATTTTGTTAATCTAACGATAGTTTTAGTGGTGTGAACTGTGGCTTATTTAGCTACAGTTCACACCACTAAAACTATCGTTAGATTAACAAAATGTTTGTTATGCCAATCAAAAATCAAGTTGAACGTATTTAAAGATACATTTTGTTAAACCAACTGAATTTTTTTCTCAGTGTGGCAAAAAAATTGAACGCATCATCACTTGATTCCAATCATCACATATTATGCATATCGGCCTATATACATTATTTGATGTTGATTTGTTTACGCGTAAACCAATTATAAAACTCTTCATTTGCAACGGTTTCAAATGCGATC
Source organism: Ophion obscuratus (assembly GCA_964007375.1). Classification (NCBI taxonomy): domain Eukaryota; kingdom Metazoa; phylum Arthropoda; class Insecta; order Hymenoptera; family Ichneumonidae; genus Ophion; species Ophion obscuratus. Next base: position 50,703,293 of record OZ023319.1, read on the forward strand.
TTATAGGACGTTGTCGTACTCTAAAAAATGGTTAGGATGAGTACTGCAGAATGTTTCACTTTTTTGGTAGGTATTTTATATACAAACGAGACTTGTTAGAATTTTTTGCTACCATTCGCTCCGTATCTGTAGTGTAATTAATTGAAACTTATTGAAATTCTGCCATTTTATTCCGGAAATCCTTTTGACTGGAAATCTGAGGGTTGGTCTGCGCAGAGAAAAAAAAGTATATAGGTTCAATGAAATTTTTCATCTACAAGTAGCTTATGAACTATGAAAGTGAAACGCTAATTATTCCTAGTGCTCGTTTTTTGGTTATATAAATAATTCTTAAGGGGTTACATCAACCTAGAGGCCCGAAAAAAAATGGCACAGATTTTGTTTTCTCTTGGAAACGGATGGTGAAAAAGAAACGCCTTTGAAAAAGATCACCAAAAAATATAGAAAAACAACAAAAACATGACCGCCGGACAATGATAAAATATTTTTCGCGACATTTGGCATCGGACACTCTCTAACTTAAATGGTCCATCCGAAATCTAAAAACCAAATGGATTATCTATGTTCGATCGCCGATTTTAAAAATATTTTTTTTATCAACGTGGCTACGAATCGAAATTCGAGCAAACAAAATTTATGAAAAAAAGTTGTTATTATTACATAACTATTAAAAAATAAAGATCGATTTTTAAAAAGTGAGATCGCCAACGACCTTTAAATGTTTCTCATCGTATTTCCTGTAAATTTGGAAACAATCCATCAAGTGGTTCTCGAAATATCGGAGCCTGAATTAGAAGGTCCAAAAAAGCGTTTTTTCCGGGATTTTTTTTGAAGGGAACAAAGCAAGTAAGTAAGCCCAGTAAAGCCCAGTAAACATTGAGGTATCTTTTTATGTATATTTAAAATGTATAAAAAACATGTTTCAACATGAAACAATAATTGACTGCAGATTTATCAGCCTATTCGATGTGCGTCTGGCCACTGCAGTCCCCAATCGGCGGGAAAGATGCAGCTCGTATAATTCTTGACAAAAAAAACCAACAAAATGTTCAATTGTCATATATTTTTCTTCTGGGTGAATTAAGAAAAAGCTGAAAAAAATCGTCGAACTATAACTTTTCTCAGGTTTGAAAAAAAGTGTTTAAAAAAACACTTCAACCGGCTATAAAAATTATTTAAAAGTACTTTTTCAACAACTTTTTTAATTCACTTACTGCTTCTGATTTTCATTCAGAAGAAAATAAACTTTGGTTGGATTCAATACATCGTTTAGTTTTTTTTCCTATCACGCCCGCCAATTTGGAAAAATCGTGAATGTGAAAACTAGAGAAAACGCGCTTCAAAGTTTTCAATAGGAGGAAATATGAATATAAAATATTAATCGCATTTTTGCTTTTGGCGTTGTGTCTTCGAAAATATTTACAATTGGCCTCTATAACTTTGTAAATATATTCTTGGATAGTTTATCTATCGATTTCAGCAATGAAAAGAAAAAAATATTTTTCGGACCTTCTAAATCAGGCTCCGACCTTAAAGTTTGAAGTGTGGTGCTGCTACCGCTCGTCGGACCGGTTGTTGGAAGCCGTAACCCATTCAATTTTAGGAATATTTCAATAAAATGTTCAGGGAATATAGCTAAAAGGCGATACTATCGAATGATAATATTTTTGGAAAATGCAATTTCGTACCCCACCTAGGAAGATGTATCCCACCAAAACACCCTGATATTTTAGGTTTCTCAATAAATCAATTCGTCCAATAAGCATGCATACTCGAGTGACGGATTCAGTCAGTCCAAGTCGTCTTCTTTCAATGTACTTATTTATTCATATTATTATTATTAATAATATTAATTTTTAATACATTTATTACTATTAATATTATGCCAACTACGACTGGCTTTATTATGAAACTGACAATGAAACATTTTGAGAATTCCAAAACTCGTTGACTTTCACCTGAGATTGTATCTTTCATACGTCTGTAAATACACCAGCGTAAATTCCATATTCTAAAAAAGTACTTCACGGTACTTTATGAAAACTCGATGATATAATTAAATTCGATAAATACACTGCGAGAGGCGTATTGAACGATAATATACAATAGAAATATCTTGATGAAAAGGCAAATCCGAGAAATTCCAATAGCCCATTCGAGGACGCCTGTTTTTCAGCGTAAAAAATGTCGAGTTTCTCGACCGTCCCTCTCCTTCTCTCCCTCTCTTTGTCTCTCTCAAAGTATATTGGAGAAAAAGTAAAGACAAGGCCGGCAGAAGTGCATTTTTGCAGAGCTGGAGAGGCCGAGAGCCACATATAGATGGAAAAAAGCAGTGCGGGAAAAAACCGAAGTATGGAGTTTGCGAGGAGTAGGGAGACCGGATAGTTCGGTATGACGTAAAGCAGAGGGAAGAAAATATTGCCAATGCTTCTTCTTGCTTCCCTATCCACAATCTATATTTTTGCACAGTACAGTGCTTTTTCCCTACTTTTTTTCACAACTGATGTAGCTGCTATCGGTATTGGTGGTACTCCTCGATAGGCAGTTTTCCAGCGGATCTCAGCACCGCTGTCAGAGGTAGATCAGCAACGGCGAATTTACCCCATATTGGCTGAGCATTATAAATTTATATTGCATCCTTCTATGTACACTGCATCTTTCCTTCTCACTCTCTTTCGTTTTTCCCGAGAGCTATAACTCTCGAGTCTCAACCAGCTACTCGGACGAGATGCGTTACTCGGATAAATCCGAAATTCCCAGTGCAATCGAAAATCCAATATTCCTCACCCACCTGTACAGAGTATACAGAGTGGAAGAGAACCAAGTTTTTCACAGTACTCAAACGTCTCTCCGGTTTATGTCACAGCTGCTTTTTGATTTTTCCGCAACAACAGACGACACGAAAATTTGCAAAATGTCACGAGCTCCTCGGGATGCCCGTCAAGCTGGAGACACGCGTCACATTTGTTCCATGGAAGTGATCTCCTCGTCAAGGGGGGAGATACCTGATATACACTGCCGCTCAAAAGTTTGGATACGCCAATCGATATTTCCTGCCGCACTAGAAGTTACAGAGCTTCGTCAAAAAGATAACCAATTTTACCGAACGGCGTTTTGAAGGGAACAAATTCAGCTCTGTTTAACGTTTAAAAAATATTTTCTAATTTTTATTTCGACCCGGTACGCACTTTTGTACGTGACTGTTTTTCGGCTTTTTTTTACCATTGAGAATTCGGCGCATGATTTATAGATTTTTTGTTGTCATCTTTATCCATGATAAACTTCAACAGGGTAGCCGGAGCTCCATTTTCGTTCCGTTTTTAAGTTTCGTACGGTTTTTTTTTCGCAAAGTTATTTCATTTTTCGCTAAAAAAGACTAATTCTGGAAAATGCAATGTAACTCAAGAACTATAGGGTTTAAGAGGAAACGTCAAGGATGTAAAGAGTAGCGTACGTTTATACTGGACAGCCTGGAATTTTTTAAGAATTTTCCCGTGAGATTTTTTTCACTATTTTCGCCTGACACTCTGATGAGGAGGATGACTTAACTCCAAAATATGGCATCAAGGAGAAAATATCAGGAGAAACTCCTTTAATTCTAGATTATAAAGTTGCTTGAATGTTTTCAAATTTTTTTTAACCTTTTTCGAAATTTGTTCTACCGTAATTCGCAGAATCGTCCATAAAATGGATTGGCGTATCTCAAAAATAATTGAATTAGAAACAAAATATCACAATAACAAAATATCAAAATGTTGCAGTGCCTTGTTTTAATTATGTTGATATTTTTTCAGATTTTTTTTCAAATAAAAAAAATTTACAAAAGCACCTAGACGACCCGAATGAAATTATTGTAAAAAAATTTTGAGAAAAATCTGAAAAAATGCCTATGTATCCGATACGAAACACTGCAACATTTTCCCCTCTTGGTATTTTGTCTCTAACTCAATAGTTTTGCAGAGACGCCAATTAATTGTTCAGACGATTCGCCGAGGCATGGCCAAACAAATTACAGAAAAAAATTCTGACAAAATTTAAGCAAATTTAAAATCTCTTTCTGAAAATTTCTTTCTTTCTTTCTGATATTTTGTTATAAACGCCATACTCTTCTAGTTAGGCCATCCTACTTATCAGAGTTTCAAGCGAAAATAGTTTTTAAAAAATCTCCGACGAAAATTTTTAAAAAATTCCAGACGATCCAGTATAAACTTTTTACATCTTTGACATTTCCTCGTAAACCCTATAGTTCTTGAGTTATGTTGCATTTTCCAAGATTTGTCTTCTTTAGCCAAAAATGGAGTAACATTGTGAAAAAAATCGTACGAAGCTTTTTAAAAAAGGAAAATCGAACTCCTGCTACCCCGTTCAAGTTTGTCATGGATAAACATGACAAAAATTGTTCCCTAAGTCTTCGCCTAATTCTCGATGTTCGATAAAAAGCCGAAAAACAGTCACGTACAAAAGTGTGTACCGGGTTGAAAAAAGATCATAAAAATATTTAAAAATAGCAAAACAAAGCTCAATTTGTTCCCCTCATAACTCCGTTCGGTAAATTTGGTTATCTTTTTTTTGACGAAGCTATGTAACTTTCAGCGCAAGAAATATCGACTGGTGTATTAAAACTTTTGAGCCACAAAGATTGAGTTTTTCGGAAAAAATGGCGACAAATAAGATTTTTTTTTATTTTCTCAAATGTATACGATCATGTTTCAGTCAATGAGGTTAAAAAGATTGATACCAAATTTCATCGGAATCGGTCGATTAGTTTTATAACTAAACGTCACGCCAGTTTTGAAAATGCAGTTTAGCAGATCATGCCAATCCTCCGCCATTTTCAAAGATTCATAAATAAAAAATTCTATGTAATAGCCAAAAACAGCAATGAAACATACCGTGAGTCTCAAAAGTGGTGAAGAAATATGTCCTTTAAAAAAAAAATCATGAACATTAGCGAAAAAAATTCCTCGCCTAAAGGTATTGCCCCCTTCAATTCTAGAGATCAAACTCAAATACTGTCTCACCACATTACCTGTTTAAAACAGTCGACGAAAATGAATAAATAAAGGCGAACAGCGGTATTGTTGAGAACGAAATAAAATGCGGCTATGAGAAATAACAGGAAAAACTTGCGAAAGAGCAGAAGAAGTTCGCCTAACGGGGCGCTTGCTCCGTACAAATTTAACTTTTTCCTTCCGAGCTCTCGAGTGCTGAAGACGTGTGGGCGGAGAATACTTCGCGAGAAAAGTGTAATGAAAAGAAGATTCGCGCGAGAGAAAAAAAGAGAAAAAATAAATCCTCTTTTCTCTCTCCCTTCTCCTTAACCTCGCGGCAACTTAGATCTCGCGTGTTTGTAATATTCTCGTAGGGCAAAGGGAGGAAGGGAAGCGATGGGACCAAGTTCCTTGTTTGACACTTCAGAAATAGTGGATGCAAAAAAAAGTCGCAGGTGCTCTCGTCAGTCCTGTGAATCTGCCTCGTTCACGCTTTTGCAACAACATTGCGGTTGACGGGAGCGTTTCATCTCCACGGAACTTTCCTTTACCGCACAAATTCCTTTCTATTCGTGATGTTTTGCCCGGGCGTTATTCATCTCCCTACCGCCTCTCCAGTCATCCCATCCTTTAAACTTTGCGAAAATGTTCACCCTTCCCTCGATCGAAGATCAATGTAAAAGAACGATATTGCAGGCCCGTGTCACAATGAAAACCGATTATATAGGCAGATATTCTCGCATCATGAATATTCAATGTCTTTTTTGTCTTCGTACATTCAAAACTCACTAGCGTGAGGAAAGATTTACCGCAGATTACACTTCGGAGATTAATCCCAAATTGTACTACATCTGACGCAATATAGCGTTTGAACCCACCACAAAATCTGAGCCTTTGTCGATAGCGTTACATTCAGAGGTGTTGTTGAAGGTGCATTTTGTACAATTTAAAGATCAATGGCTCATATAGCCGAAGCAGCCCGAGTCGAAATTTTCGAGCCGCGTTCAACCCACAAAATGAAGGCTTCCGTCCCCGAGCAAAAATCGGCGGGGGCGGATTATTGGGTATCTAAAGGAGGGCTCAATGTTTGAAAATACCATGCGTTAGGGCCTCCGATGGACCTTCGGCATGGCAAGAAGTAGACTTTTTGACTCAAAGGAGATCAGTGAGGACCACAACTGAACCTACGGAACCTCAGGTGGGCCTGCTTCGAGCGCTCCCGCAGAACTTACTGCCCCCCCCCCCTTTCGGCTTACTGTATAGTGCTAAACAAAAAAAAATAATTAATATAGGATCTATTTAAATAAAATAGGTGTTTTCCTTGTGTCACAGCCGACTACGATCATATTTGTTTCAAAGATATTTATATATGTTAATAAAGATGAGATTGAAATGAATCTTTATTTGCTTACAATGTACGCTGTAAAGCTAAGTGTACTATCCCGAGTCGAAATTTTCAGCCTATTTTGCCCCTCTAGATCCTCACAGTCGTAGGACTTAAAGGCAGTAAAGTAGCTTCGTATTCAATATAAAATGAGCTTCTACTTAGGGCCTAGAACGGGAACAAATTTCCCTTTTCTCCACTTGCAGACGCTAAGGAGGAGGTCGTCGATTGGCACACGTATACACGCACACGCATACACTCTATTACGCATATATAGATACATATGCCTGAATACGCGCATGCGTAGACACACGTATATACCCGCACACATACACGCCTAAGCATACACCAATACACGTATACTAGTACCTATACGTATGCATGCGTGCTTGCTATAGGGATCCGCATATACATGCATACGTGAGGGCAATCCCTATCAAAAATAATGTAACTGTTTGCCCAAGATCCATTTCTTCCACTTTGGAGAGTTGCTGGATCTGCAGGGGCAAGTTTGAAGCGAATGGGAAAGGTTTGCTGGGTGGAGATAATGGAAAGGCGATTGGAAAAGTACGCCTCTACGTCGACCGCGCGGTCCTACCTAGTCCAACGCATGATGGTTACTGAAAACTATCAGACCCCCTCTTTCGAATGCGACCATCCCCACCCTCGTTTCGTCGAAACAGCCAAATGCGCGATACGCCAAAACGCAATGAAAAGAGGAGCTGCCACGACTTCAGCTAGGTTGGGTAGGAGTATAAGGGCCTATGCAGTAGGTAAGCAGCAAAGAAAGAGCATGTTAGGAGCCCATAGTAGGACTTCTAGCAGTAAACAGACTCAAATGAGGCTGACATAGGATCAAAGGCCTTTAAAATAGGCTGAACATTTCGACTCGGGATATGCATAAAATATTTCATAAATCGAAAATAAAATGAATTCCTTAATTGAGAGCTTTACCACAAGGATTTTTCATCGTAATTCGCCATTCCCTGGCCTTTAGCAATGATTTTTTTCGAAGAACATATTTGCCCTATATGCGAATCGAACCTAGTACCTACCTACTCATAGCTACGCACGCTGCCCCTATGCTACCGAGTGCTTATAACATTTTGGTCGGTGATATGGCATAAGAGACCAAATGAATACCTACAATTATTTGTTGTATCACATAAGCAATATCAATTAGGTAATATCATTGTGATAATTAGATAGTTTTAGCGAATAACATGCTATAGATTTTTCAAACAAACTCGTGTGTGTGTGTGTGTGTGTGTGTGTGTGTGTGTGTGTGTGTGTGTGTGTGTGTGTGTGTGTGTGTGTGTGTGTGTGTGTGTGTGTGTGTGTGTGTGTGTGTGTGTGTGTGTGTGTGTGTGTGTGTGTGTGTGTGTGTGTGTGTGTGTGTGTGTGTGTGTGTGTGTGTGTGTGTGTGTGTGTGTGTGTGTGTGTGTGTGTGTGTGTGTGTGTGTGTGTGTGTGTGTGTGTGTGTGTGTGTGTGTGTGTGTGTGTGTGTGTGTGTGTGTGTGTGTGTGTGTGTGTGTGTGTGTGTGTGTGTGTGTGTGTGTGTGTGTGTGTGTGTGTGTGTGTGTGTGTGTGTGTGTGTGTGTGTGTGTGTGTGTGTGTGTGTGTGTGTGTGTGTGTGTGTGTGTATTATGACGGGTATCGCGTGTTGACGTAGGCGGAGGGAGGGGGAAGGAGAAAGGGACACTGGTTCAACAACTGGAAAAATTCAAATATTATTTATTTAATACAAAACAACTCAGTAAACTCGATACAATAAAAAAAAAGAAATTAAGTGATAGATTACCAAAACAAATATTGAAAGAAGGAAGACTCGATATAATAAAAAGATTTCGCAATAATAATAATAATGGTGACTCGAATGGAACGGGTTACTGGACACGCGAAGTACCTACTCAATTTCTCGACCCGTTTCACATAGTTTTGCTTTATAAATTTCGTAAATTTATATTGGGCGCCAGCCTTTCTCGGGCAACGCTCTTAACGCGTACTCAATCTCGAACTAAAAAAAAAAAAAAAAAAAAAAAAAACAAACGCGGCCTTCGGCCGGCAGCGAGAGGCTCGATACAAATCGAAATGGGGACGTCTAAGGGTATCTGGGGATGGACGGGGTTCTCGAACACGATGGCCACTTATCTTGGACCACGACTATTTTAAACTTAATGTTACAATACTCGAATTAATACTGCGCAAAAAACCACAAATCCCGAGATACTAATTGCGCGATTTTATCGCGCCGCGATTTATTCTCACGGGGACTGTTACTCGAGTCGGCCGACGGTCGTGCTACACGAGGCGGCCGCGGCTACGCGCACACAAGGGAAAATATTTCGAGGGAAAACGGGAATCCACCACGGCACCTTTTTACAAATCATACTGATCCTTAATTTTCCACGACTGGGACAAATTATTCTAAATTACTCGTATTATTTGTTCGGAATTATTACTAAATTTACAGGACTTTTCGCGGCGACGCGCACGGAAGAGGGACGTCGAGTTGGGGATTCACACGGGGAGGGGTGAAGATTCACACGGGGAGGGGTGAAAGGGAATGATTCTAAAATCGTTCCGGGAGGCCTCCTGTTACTTCCAAAGCGGAAGACTAATCAATAATTGTGATGTCTAAAAGGAATCGAAAACTCACGGCGGCAAACATCCAAGCGCAGTTTGTCGAAAGTCGTGGAAAAAACATTTCAATTGCGACGATTAAGAGCGTGCTGTCAGCGAGAGGAGGTTTTTTCGACGAGACCAAAGTATAATATGTAAATAAAAAAATTAATTATATTATTATCATGGTGTTGAGATCAATCGAGTTCCGACCGGAAATAAATTTAAAAAAAATTTCGCAAAAAAAATCTGAAAAAATTCTCATGAACTCAACAAAAATTAACGCAACTTTTTACCATCTTGAGGTTTCGTTGTAAACCTCGTCGTTTTCGTACTCCGGAGCAATTTTCATATTGTATATTTTTATCGAAAAAACAAAATATTTTTGGGAAAAAAAAATCGCAAAAACTTTTCGACAAAACGAAATTGAAGCTTAGGCTTCCCCTTTTATGATTTTAATAGGAGAAATGCATAAAAAAGATTTTTACTGTAAACGGGGTTCACTCACAAAACAACAAAAAAAACGACAAAAAATTGTCGTTTTCAAACCTGGGTGCCAAGTGTAAAAAAAATCGTAAAATTTTTTTTCATAAGCTAAAATGTAGGTAAATCCCCCCTCTTTAATATGCCGTCGGTCAAATTGGCCTAGCCCAACTACCGGCGAAATGGCATAAAGAACCGTTCGGGCACTTTTTCCAACTCTTGTCCGGAAACTTTTCGCCGGTAGTGTATATATATATATATATATATATTTATTTATTTATTTATTTATATATGAGTTTGTTTGAACTCTCCACCTTCTCTATCCCCACGCCCCTTTGATATGACTGTTGCAATAAAGATGGACCATTAGTTCAATCAAATAGAAAAATGGTTAATTCTATGAAAATTCGATTGAAGGTAAATTTGAAAAGAATTAACTAGATCCATTCAGTGAACTTGACTAAATTGTTTTTTTGAACAGATGAAAATGTTGAACTGATTAAACAGAATCACCGATTTATTATAATGAAATAAAATATTTAGTTATTGGATGATATTAAATAGATTGATTTGAATAAATAAACATATTTCAAATCAATAATTTTAATAATGGAATGCAATAGGAAAAATTTGGTTATATGAAAGATCTATTTAATTCAAATAAAAAAGAATCAAATAGACGCGGTTAGTTAATATCATAATATTTAGCGGACAGAAATAAAAATATGCTTCATACATACACGTGGAAATATTTTTTAAATTTTCGACGTGCTAAAAATAAAAACAAAGAACAATCAAACATTTTATTTGAAATCGACGGTAATCGGCCATCGCCCTTTATCGACTCATTGAATGAACAAAAGAAAAACACAAAGAACAAAAACAAAAGCAAAAAAATAAAGAAAAAATCGACTGAGGTTGAATTCTAAACCGACAATTTCAATCTTTTAGAATGACCATGAAATAGACTATGAATGGCTACGAAATTGACTATGAATGACTATGAATGACTATGCAATAGACTATAATTAACACCCTACCGTTTCATATAGATATCAACGGCTGCGTCACATTTCACCCGACGCCAAAATATCCGCGACAAAATATCCGAGGACAAAATATCCGAAAGACAAAATATTCTCATGACAAAAAATCCGCGAGATGAAATCCTCAATCTCGTCCACCACATCAATGGGGTTGCGCGCAAAACACCTTTGTGGGGTGTGTGAGATCGTGGGGTGGGGGCATAATACGAATTTCTTCATTGCACCCAAACAAACAAACCAAAACAAACCCAAATATATCCGTCACATATTAATAATTTTCGTCCTTATTGTGATGGAATACATTTCAACGGCATGACTGTACACTTGACATGGAATAAATTTCAACAGCATGACTGTACGCTTTAAACTGTATATAATATCGGCAGACATTTTGTTTTGCGGATATTTTGTCATGAAGATAAAACACCTTTGTGGGGTGTGTGAGATAGTGGGGTGGGGACATAATACGAATTACTTCATTCAACCCAAACAAACAAACTCAAACAAACAAGCCCAAAAATATCCGTCACATATGAATAAGTTTCTTCCTTTTTATGATGGAATAAATTTCAACGGCATGACTGTACACTTGACATGGAATAAATTTCAACGGCATGACTGTACACTTTAAACTGTTTATAATATCGGCAGATATTTTGTCTTGTGGATTTTTGTCATGAGGATATTTTGTCCTGCGGATATTGTGTCGTCGGATATTTTGTCGCGGATATTTTGTCGTCGGGTCAAAACGCGTGTTACCGATATCAACATTATATGTTACTTAGATTTACACTGCCAGCCAAAAGTTTTCGGACCCTCCACATAATCGCAAAACTCTTAAGCGCTGGATAATTGGCAATAATGTTAGAGTAATATCATTTATTTCATTTACTATTTCACGAAGATACTATAGAGATCTAAATAATTAATTAATTATAGAGAGCTTTATAGTATCTTCGTAAAATAATAATTATTCTACCATAAGTTTGCAATTATCCAAAGTGATATTAAGTTTTGCACTTTTGACTGGTAGTGTATATTCGAATATATTAACGCAACCACATATTTCGAGTATTATGTGTATGTGTGTGTGTGTGTGTGTGTGTGTGTGTGTGTGTGTGTGTGTGTGTGTGTGTGTGTGTGTGTGTGTGTGTGTGTGTGTGTGTGTGTGTGTGTGTGTGTGTGTGTGTGTGTGTGTGTATGTGTGTGTGTGTGTGTGCGTGCGTGCGTGCGTGCGTGCGTGCGTGCGTGCGTGCGTGTGTGTGTGTGTGTGTGTGTGTGTGTGTGTGTGTAGTATTATATAATATATACCGTCGCTTAAAACTTTGGATACACCAGTCGATATTTCTTGTTGCACTAAAAGATACATAGCTTTGTTAAAAAAAAGATAACTATATTTACCGAACGGCCTGTTGACGGGAATAAATTCAGCTTTATTGTGCCTTTCTGAAATATTATTTTATGAATTTTTTTTCGACCCGTTGCGCACTCTTGTACGTGATTGTTTTTCGGCTTTTTTCGACCATCGAGAATTGGGCGCATGACTTATGCATAAATAATTTGTTACATTTATCCATGCCAAACTCGAACGGGGTAGCAGGGGCTCCATTTTTTTTTATGAAGTTCCTACGATTTTTTTTCGCAATGTTATTCCATTTTTTGCTAAAATAGACTAATTCTACATAATGTAATGTAACTTAAGAGCTAAAGGGTTTAAAAAGAAATGTCAAGGATGAAAAATGTCGCGTAAGCGTATACTGGATAGCCTGACATTTTTAAAGAATTTTCCTGTGAGATTTTTTCTCACAGAAAAATTCGTGACGCCCGCTAATCCGATAGATTTGGAGTAAGACTGTATATACGAGCAGTCTTTTATGAATCGCCTATAAAATAATAATACATCGATATTGAGTAAATTTGATTGTTTTAGCATATTAATATTGCACTAATAATTTGTTAAGGGGACGATGTATTTTTATTAATTGTGTAGTATTTATTCATCATCTGATAATGCATATTTACCTGTACCGTTCTTCGGGCGATAATCACAATGGAGTGATGATGGAGGAGATATCGAATGGGGTCGAGGCAACGGTTTGAAATTGAAAGCAGGTTAAGGAGCCCTGTGTTCTGCATGCTTCACTGAAACTGCGGGTCGAAAGAAGGTTTGGGAGGTCTAACAGAGGCTACACTGGACCAAGAGGAGGTCTCTTCATGGCACTGAACTCGATAAATGGGGTTTCGTCGGTTCAACAGAGGCTGGCGGCTTATGTATTACAAAAGAAATGGGTCCTGCGAGGGTTTAGGGGAGGCTAAAAATTTTGACTCGGGGGTGTTCAATAATGAGAGAACGGCCGGCACGGGAACCATTTCCGCCATTCCATCATTTAGTTACGGGCTTGGTCACTCAACCAATGTACAGAAATTTGGCTTTTTTTCAATCCATCGGCATCGTAACCACTAAGAACCCTCGGCTGTCAATCAGCTCCTCCAGTGCTGAACTTATAATTTTCTTAATTATAGGCCACTTGACTTTGTACCGCCCTTCCCAGCTTAACCACCTGTATTTGCCTAGAACTCTAAAATACGCCGCCCCTAGGTAGCCTATACCTAGGCTGCCTATACGGCCTGTTCGTAAATTCAGTACTTAGCTCCTCCATATTCGGGATTTTTAATATGAGACACGCGGCCGTCATTGGAACCATTTCCACCTTTCGATCATCTAGTGTTACGGGCATGGAGACTTAACCAATGCACAAACATTTGGCTTTTTGGATCAATCGGCATGGTGAAAACTAAGAACCCTCGGCCGGCAAGATAACCACTTCCGTTGTCTGATACCTTAGTCACTTACCTATGAACTGTCAAAGAGAAAAAGGATATTCGGGCAGACTAAAGGAAATGACTTGGCTGAAACGGAATCATTAAAATTTATACTGAAGATATTGAAACATCCTTTCATGTAGTTACATTACGCAAAACATCGCCGGTTTAAACTTGTTGGTAAAGCTCGAAGGGTCGATCGTACAGTACAGATGGCGCACGTTTCTCCTCCAGATTGAACCGAACTTTTCCGTTTTTTGTCGGATGCTAAATCATTCCATTTCGGGCGTTTTTTCGGACAATCTGATACGTTTATATGACGTTTCCTGCTAAACTTCGTTTTGAGAAGAGGGATTTTAGTTCATGTGCTTGCAGTATTGTCACAGCCGATGATGATGCACATGTTGATAACGGAATCCATGTCTAAATTGGCGCTGATCCTCGGGCTTCTAGTATATTACCTATATTCTGTCACCCCTCAATTCTATTTGTTTTTCACTACTTCTATAGTGGATTTTTTATCTGTTTTCATTAGAAGAACTTTGGTTTATGTTTTATTCAGCTCGATCGTGCTTTTGCGACATGCTTTTCTATGAGGGGTGGTTTCTCTTACAGTTGTTTCTCCAACGATGAAAAAATACATGTTTAATAGTTTTCAATGCTTTATCACGTATATGAGTTTTAACAAAATCGAAGTCGGACACTTAAGTGATGTTTCTTGTAACTTGCGCGGTGTGCAAGTACCACTGTTGCGTATCGCATCACGCAACGTCTAATTAACGATCCGAGAAATATTTATATATTAAATAATATTATTAAGACGCGACTTAACCAGCGTAACCCTTCCGCACACTATCCGGTCGGCGGATTTTCCTTCGACCTGACTACCATAAAAAAGGGTCTAAGGGCTTTCGCCCAGCACAGCGGCGGGAAGATCCCAGGAAAGGCGCATTTGGCAACCAAATGTCTCGAGTATTTTTTGTACTCATTTGGTCATCACCATTAAAGAATTTCCGTCAATTGCAGTTTCGTGACTTTTCGGAATGTAGAAGGATTTTAAAAAGACTGCATGCAGATGTTGCCGCCTGGTATTTTCCCTCTTTTTTCGGGGTTTTTGAGATCTTCATCTTACCTCCGGTTTTGCAAGTCATCTCTCGTGATTGGTCGCAAAAGGACTCGCCCACAAGGAAGTTGCAAATGTTTCCACCCAATAGAAATTAAGGGGGTTTCAATTTTCCTAATGAGCTGCTCCTAGCAGTGGATGCGACACGTCGATCATCGAAAAGAAGAGTCAGTTGTCGCTCAACATACAAACAGACAAGTCGTCGCTAACCATCTAAGCGATCAAGTATCGAACCAATCGTCAACCGATATAACAGAAAATCTCATTTAATCTTTAACTCAAGTTTGTGTTTAATTACCCGCGTTAAAATTGTTAAACCCGATCTGTATTATTTATTTGTTCAGATTAAAATTAATATTTTCCAATATCAGTGTCCATTTAATTTACAACGAAAACGGTTGCACTTCATTAATTTAAAGTGTGACGTACCCGGCAAGCGTCGTCGTATGCATGCGGTTCGGAATTTACGACTCCGAAAGAATCAGTCAAGATTCGCGGTGCTCACGGTACAACCACGAACTAGAAAAACTGCATATGGCGTCGAAATTCGATATTAAACTCAGAAATCGATGTCAACGACATCGATTCGTTTGCTAAATTACAGTGATTCGATTTTTTTATGGATAATTCATATTCTTCACTTATAAATCAGCTTTCTCCTCATTCCTCATTCTCTAGCAGACTATTTTTCACAAATTTTGCTGAAAGATTAACCAATCCGCAGTCCGTGAAACGAACCACTAAATCATCACCGAGCTGTCCTGATAACGGAGTCGCTTTTGGACAATTCACTACTCAAATATAGCTTCATTTTTTTGCTCCACTGTGACAACTTCTTTATCTTCCGTACACTGTCAGTATTTCTCTGCGCATCGAAGCTTAAAATTTCTCCTCTTTTTCCTTCTCTCGCATTCGCCCTCTTTCCTACTGGAACCATTGTTCAGAACGCCAGACACCACTTTGGAAAGTCTCAAAAGTGCGGATAGTTCGCTTCGCAGTTTTTCCGGCGCTCTTGCCGTACTCTAGCCTAGCCTGTGAAAAAGCGGAGCAATGTTATCCACCATACACTGCTTCCAATACACATGGGAGCGTGGCAGTCGCGTTACAGACTACCTACTATATCTATGTACATATACAGTACGTGTGGAAATAACTGAAAGCAAAACGGCAGCGGTACTAACAGCAGCAGTAGTGGAAATCGTCGGTTTTACCCTCACACACACACACATACACGCAGGCTGCACGATCCCACTTATTGGCCGCGTGCCGAGTGCACGCAATCGCC
>OZ023319.1:50721549-50741323 GCA_964007375.1 Ophion obscuratus
CACACACACATGTACGTTTTATTTACGTGCTTCACGGGAGCCGCTATCTGCCCCGACAAATATTCGCGCCAATCTTCGCATCTCGTGCTACATCCATTATCGCGACGACCCTTGAATTTTTACAGAGTTTTTTCTTCTACACAAAGCAATGGACGTGATAAGGCTCTCTCTCTCTCTCTCTCTCTCTCTCTCTCTCTCTCTCTCTCTCTCTCTCTTCTTCTCTGCCATGAATTCAAGAGACTGCTATGAATTGGTGGTGTCGAAAAGGTGCGTTCTTTTTTCATCACTGACGCGCACGGGAACAAACTTTGTTAGAGGTAGTTTTCTGGTGGGCGGCCCTCCGGAGCATCAGGAGCCTGGTCAAAGGATCCAGAGATTATAATCGTAGGGGTATTAGTGGCAAGAAGAATGCGCGCGGTAAGATGAGTCGAAAGGGGTGGCGCGGAGGTGAGTGAGTGTGAAAGTATCAGCTGTGGTGGAAACACGCATCTCGAGTGAGAAAACAATATCATTTTTTTGACCAAATTATGTAATTTTTGCAAAAGTTTAGCATCGTTTCTGTTAACTTGAGTTACTGATATTTATGAGAGACAGTCAATTAAACACAATGTAAGGACCGATTATTGATGTAATAAGAACTGTTTGTCAGAAATTTTTAAGGTTATTGCGTCATTTCTTGTTGATTCGTTAACAGTTTAATGGGGACAGATGGATACAAACTATCGCGAAGCCGCAATATTTTACAACGTACCACTAGCTACTTTAGAGAGACGTTCTAAAGCTATAAAAAATTGTGAACGAGAACTAGTAGGGTCTTTGGTTCCACTTCAACCGGTATTCCTGCCAGAAGAAGAAGAACTAAGAAATGATTTATAAGATATGGAAGCAATATTATTCGGACTAATACTACAGAACTTACAGGGAACATCCCTCAGGTGTCGTCCTGCGATTTTGTTAAAACTTATATATGTTATCAAGCATTGAAAACTAAACGACACGTATTTGTTTTATCAGCGGAAAAACGTTTTTAAGGGGTGAAAGCAGCCCTCGAAGAAATGCATGTCAAGGGGTGATATTGCAGTTTCGCCCCACAAGCAGTCGACCAATCGCAATGAAACGAAAACGAAAATTCTTCTAATCCGAAGCGATGAAAGATTCACTAGAGTTATCGCAAAAAAATAATTGAGGGGTGAATCACCCGTATTTGAGGGCTATTTCCACCCCTTAAAACCGTTTTCCGCCGACAAGAAAAATATACGGGTCGCTTATTTTTCAGTTCTTCATAACGTATATAAGTTTCAACAAAATCGAAGGACAACACCTGAGGGATGTTCCTTGTTAGACTTGCAAGGAAAAGTTGCGGGGTCGAACTCTCCGATTTCGACAAAATTTTGCATGTTTGTAGAATGGCGACACGCATTTTTTTATATCTGCGGCACCCGATTTTTAAGGGATGAAACGCATCCTCAATATCAGGGGTGAAACGCACCCTCACAAATAGGGGTGTTTTTTGCGCAATGTCAACTTGAAGAGCTTGCTCGTGAAAAGGAATGCGATACAATTGATCAGCTGGGAAGTGAAATAGTTTTAAAACCTGTACTTGTAACCGTACTTTTTTTACCGATAAAATCACTCTTGCGTAGAGCCTGAGACGACGTTTGCACGGGCGAAAAAAAAAATTATCCGCTAATCTTGCGAGAGGGCGTTTTCGTCGCTGGCAATGAAAACTTAGACTACATCCCGAATCACCAGTAGCTGAAAGCTCCTTCTCAGAGATGCGGAAAGTAGCGGAAAATTAAAAAATATTTCCCTCTCGTGGCTTGCCGTGTGGTTGCCCTTGCAGCTCTTCGTTTATTCCTTTTTCTGCACCCTTATCTTACCTTCGTTCTCGCGAAAATTCCCTTGAAGCTTTTCCAAGTCGCGGTGCACTCTGCACCAATGTACGTGTGGGATTTGCTTGTATTTTCTCTTTGGATAAATTGCAGAGTATCCTTTGCTCAATTTCTTTTTGTGTTCGTCCATCTCACTTTACTACCTTCCTTCCTTCCTGGCTCTTTCATCTTGCTTCCACCAAACTCACTTTTCGTCCAGCGCCTTTATATATTTTCGCTTCGCTATCTCTTTTTCCATCGATCAGCGACTCCCTCCGCCTTCACTCTCTTTGGCGATCCTATACCCTGGCGGCAAAGCTCCTCGTTCTCTCAACTGTGGACGAAGACGACGAGCAAGCTGTGCGGTTTTCCAACGAATTAAAGAGAAATGGAGATTCACCGAGCGAACTGTCTATATACACATCAATGTATGTGCGTGGGTATATAATATGTGTGTTCGTGTATATATATATACAGGGTGTCCCAGAACTAATAGCGCTCTCTGAAATGGGGGGTTGGGGATGAAATTCTGAGTCGATTGCTATAAGCATCTGTGGGTCGCAGATCAACCCCCGAATTATTATTAATTTTTAAAGGCGGGCCAATCAGCTGCGCCCGCCTTTAATAATTAATAATAATTCAGGGGTTGATCTGAGACCCACAGATGCTTATATCAATCGACTCAGAATTTCACCCCCAACCCCCCATTTCAGGGAACGCTTTCAGTTCTGGGACACCCTGTATATTATATATATAATCATATGGATGTATATATATATGTACACACACATACACACACGTATTTGTGTGTACAGTGAAAGAGTTGGTGGATAACGGGGTAAATAGAGAAAAAGATGGAAGACCTATACGGAGCATTTCAGAACGTTCTTTCGAGTTGACCTAAGCAGAAAATGGCAAAATCTTTTACGACGAGAATTCTGGATACGTATACGAATCTTTTCTCAAGGCGAACGTTTGCGAAAGCTCCGACGAGAAATGCCACACTCCGTCCAACCACGGTGAATCGCTTCTTTTCAAGCCTCTCCATCACTCCCTTCATACCGTTCCCGCTGTGCTTACTACCTGGTAAATTGCAATTTCGTTAGTTTTCATTTCGAGGCTGGCAAAAGAAAATGAGAGAGACAGAGAGTGTGCATAAACGCGGGCGAGAAAATCTACGTCGAAGCAAAAACGAACCGCTCGGTAGGAGAATGCTGTCGCCAGGACTTACCAACGGGTAAACCGTGATCAATTATGACTCGAAAAACGATAATAGGGAACTGACAACATATATCGGATACTTTTGTTTGAAATTATCAAAAAAAAGTACACAATTGCTACGACCATCAAATTATACGATTTTAAGATCTACTTGTCATATACAACAATATGCTAATCATTATTTTATGCATTACATTTGAATATTGTGAGTTATATGTTTTACACACGGAGAAAACAAGGGCCTCGAAGTTTAGAATTAATACTATGCTTCTAAAAAAAAATATCATTAAATATCAAAAAGTATTGAATGGAAGATAAAAATTGTAATTATGGTATAGTAATAATGAAGAAATTTAAATTTTAACCTACGATATGGCACGTAAACTGATACAAATAATACATTTTATTCGGCATATTGTGATTTATTGTAGTATTGAAAAAATATTTTGCCCACGTGATTGGAACCATTAATTTCCAGTATTCTACAAAATGTACGGTATAAAAAGTCACATTTTACTAATAACTTCGTAATATTTTTCGTTTATTGCCGAAGATTTATGCTATGCGTATAGTGAAATTTATACATACACGAAGATTCATGCTATACGTATAGTAAAATCTTTCATGCTGTACGTATAGTAAAATCATTTTTCCTATACGGTGTGAGAATCACTTCTACACTTCTATAACAATAAGTCTTAGAATTCCGAACTGGCAGTAAACTGCTATACTTTTCTAGCACTGAATATTAGAATTCTGGCAACCAGTGTTAGAATTTTAGGCCGTATTTTTCTCCGTGCAGAAAATGAGGAAATTTGTAGACTATAGGGACCCAAACTCCATTTTTCTCATATCTGATATTAGGGAAATATTTTTATATGAAATAAAACAACATATTTATTGTTTTGACTTCGTAATTATGATCAATCACTCTTATAAATTAATCTTTGATTATGTAGGAACTTTTTGGCACAAACGGATATCCAATGTTAGTCTCGATTAAGTATCCGATATAGAGATTTGAAATGGCCGAATATGAACCATTTACCAATAGTAATATCTTTGTACATATTGCTATTTTCGCGAACGTTATATTTTTATGGAGTCAAACAAATGCTATAGTTTATAAAAAAAAATAAAAACATAAATCATTTGGACTTGGCTCAATGAAAACAACATTTTTTAACACAAAAAAGTATTTTTTCACGCCGGTGAAAAGTAACATCAGCAACTACCCGATATTAAGGGGGAAATCCCTTTAGACGCCCGAAAAAAATCATTTTTCATGATTTTTTTAAGCTGATAATATAGTCGCACCATTTTTAAATTTCGACATTATCTTATTGCAAATTTCAAGTGTTAATTTTTGTCTTTTTCAAACAAATCAAGTTGTCGGCGTTATAACGTATTTCTTTAGGCGTCTTTTGAAAAACTGCTTATGTTATAGCTAAAAAAGTTATTGATCGATCTGGCTGTAATTTTGGGAGGTTTTTCAGTACAGCATTATTGGAAGGATATACCTATAAAAATATAAAAAAGTATTAAAAACAAATTTAGTAACTTCGTAATCAAATTTTCATATTTTTGACAATTTTTACCCTAAAAGGGTAATTTATTTACGGGATACCCTTAACACTTTAGGTATATCCTTCAAATAATGTTATAGTAAGAATTCCCCCCCCCCCCCCCAAATTTCTGCCAGTTCGATCAATGTTGAGCTATACCATAAGTAGTTTTTCAAAAGACGCCTAAAGGAATACCTCATTACGTCGCCATTTTGTTTTGCTTAAAAAATAAAAAAATAACATTCAAAAGTTTTAATAAGATAATGTCAACATTTTGAAATGATGCGATTATTTCATCACCTTTAAAAAAATTCATGAAAAATGACTTTCGGGCGTCTAAATTACTTTCGAACGTCCCTTAAGCAACTATCCCTTATTTAAGCTACTATCCTATATATGGTGCTTCTCCCCTAATCGTGTTTTTCATAAACCATCACGAAGTCGTACTCACGTGCATTTCGAAAAAAAAATTCTCTAACGTTACGAGATTTAATAACGCTGACCAAAGACCATTTTCCTTATACGTTCAATAAAAATAACGTAACACTTGGGGTAGAAGCAAAGATTTAGAGAAAAGAAAAAGCCAAAATTCTTTTCAGTTAAAAGTAATGAGCGCGGTTTCGTTGTGCCCCTGTGGCGATCTCCCATTTCAAACAATGAGGACCCGGGCTATTACTTGGATGGGACCAGCCTTCCACTGGCAGCAGAAATACCCGGTAGGTCACAGATGTGCTGCGGCTCAGATGATGAACATAGATGATGCTCAATAAAAATATAGTCGTTCGTATCGACACGGATTTTCAACAGTTTCCCCGTGCCCTCTTGGGGCACTGGGAATCTGTCACGGTAGTGCATTAGGAAAGATTGACCGCGGGAAAAATCCTGGTCTCTCAGCAACTCGAGATAATGGAGTTAAAGTGAGAAAGATGGGTTCGTAAAAGCTGGCAAGCAACAAAACGCTGAAAAAGCTCGAGGACAGTGCATATCGCACAAATAATAATCCCAAGCAGACATTGAGGAATGGAAAGCCTTGGAAAGTAAGAAAAGCGAATTCTCGTAAACACATTTGCAAAAAGTCATCTATCAGTAGACAGGACGATAGAGAAGGCGCTTGAAAAAGCCGTGACGGATTTAAAAAGAACCGACTTTCGTACCCTTTTGCCGAATCGCAGTGTCAGCATTCATTTTTTTTCCTGCAACACGTATCTTAATCCGCTCGAATATGCTCTGAAAAAATCTTATTTATCAAAGAAATTTTTGAGCTTGAAAGATGTTATCTTTCGTGTATTTTCGCCTTGCCACTCGTCTCATTTTCGCCCGCTCTTTCTCCTCTCTCGCTCCCTGCCTTATCTCTCTCTTGACGGCACGTAAGGGTAGTGACGAGACTCAAGAAAGAAGGCAAAGACGAGAGGAGATGAAGACACGTCTGCTTGACCAGCAAAGGCGCCGTGACTCGGAGGTGCCCCAAGGGGATGATTAACGACGGTGTGAAAATATCTCGTTTCCCTCAAAATTTACGTTTAATATCTCACAGGTTGACACTGGCTTCACGTAAGCAGAGCAGTTAGGATCTTCCTGATCTTCAATTAGAAGTCTTCGAAACGTCTTGAAAGGAAGACGTTTCGAAGACGTTTCCCCTTGTCGTTTCTCCGTCAATTGGAACGATGGGCTGTTTGTCCATTTGCGATAATTGAACCAATCGTGGGAGCTTTTGTCACTACGATCAATGTATATACATGTATATAGTTTCTACCGTAGAGGAAACGTGTTGAAAGTGCACACTCTAGGAGCACGTCGTCATCGCAGAACACGCTTTCGTACTTCGTAAAAGTGCAAGCAACCAAAGAGCCGTTAGCTTCTCATGCTGGGTAAACCATACGCGAGCCGAACGTGCCGAGCACGTACTTCTGTAATTGTTGGGCTTGTTCGAAGCTCTAACGGCTGCTGATGTTTGTTCGCTCAAGGGGGATATACCTTAAGGCGAGGAAAAAATTGCTAATTTTCGTGATTTTTTTTTAAGGGACTATTCTACTGTGGCAGCATGAAAAAAATCGAGTTTTTTGAATGTTTGACTCTATTTCATCGTAGAATTGATATCCAACGGCTGGTAAAGTCGATTTTCACTTTGTCGACTCAGTCAGTACGGCGCTTCAAAGTAGAAGCGCTCGCTGCGCGCGCTCTGGTGTGGCTACCCGCTGCGCGGCCCTGGCAACTGTTGGGAACAGCTATTTTGAATTTAAACCTGAGTACACACATATACATGTATACGTTTATACATTTATTGTATAGGAGTAAAATCTCTTTTCACTGTGTAAGTGGATCGATACCTGGAACAAAACATTAGACATTCACATTAATTTTGCTACACGATTGTTCAAAAATATGTTTCTTTTTTCAAAATAGCTTAATTTTGAATAATTTTTTTTTTCGATAAAAATCGGCGTTGATTCGTTTAGAAAAATGACGATTGTTGATGAATCGTAAAAATCGTATATAATTCTAATTATAATTTAATCCAATGAAAAAAGACGTTCCATTTTTTTTTGTTCAAATGCAACTTCTCATCCCAACAGCCAAAATCCTGGTGGATCCTCTAGAATTTTGTACTCGACACAGCGAATCCTAAATTCATAAGCTGTTTCAACATTAGTCCGATAATTCGGGACCGATATAATTCAATTTTGAGAAACGCCGGATTTTCTCTTTTTTTATAAGCTGTAATTCAACTTGACTTAGTGTGAGATGACTTGACTTTCTATGGGACACAAAACGGGCAATCGTTATTTAACCCACTTCTCGATTACTTAGAGCTCTGAAATTTTGCAAACATGCATCCAAGTGATGACAATGCATGATACAACTTAAGAAAAAAAATGGTCTCCGAATCATTCAATCGACAATCAAGCAATAATAACACCGGTTCGTTCGGAAGGATTAATTCCTCCCCGCAAAAAAAACCATAGCTGTAGTAAAATCAATTAAAGACTAAAAAGTAGAGAATAATTGTTTTTTACCTACCTATATGTGACTATAAATAAAAGCTTGCGGCGCTACAAATTTTGACATATAATCTTTAATTTACATAACTCCGTTAACATATCAACTGTATTTAATTTACTGTAAAA
Source organism: Ophion obscuratus (assembly GCA_964007375.1). Lineage (NCBI taxonomy): Eukaryota > Metazoa > Arthropoda > Insecta > Hymenoptera > Ichneumonidae > Ophion > Ophion obscuratus. Next base: position 50,729,332 of record OZ023319.1, read on the forward strand.
CAATCTCAGATTTCTTAAATAAAAAATCCTGAAACTGTATATAATCGTATGATAATAATTTCTCTAATTACTATTATGCCTAATTAAATAGGGTTAATGAAATTGAATAGATCAAATTGATTAAACATTTCAAAAGTTGAGCGCCCCACGCTTTTATTTACAGTCACATATAGGTGACTTGTTAACAAAATTATTTTCTACTTTTTAGTGCATTAAATAAAAGCTTGTTTTAAAAAAATGTTTGCATATAAATGATTTGCGTTTAGGATTGAATTCTGTACCCGGCAATGATGAAGGATTCGTGACGATTTGATTGCAGATTTCCTGGATGCGAAAGAGAGACCTTCACATCCTGACGTCGTCGATAATCACGTACACGGGTGACGCAAGATTCTCGGTGAAGCATCCGGAAGCGAGTGACGAGTGGCGATTGACGATAGCGTTCGTTCAGCCACGTGACGCCGGGGTGTACGAGTGCCAGGTGAACACCGAGCCCAAGCTGAATTTGGCATTTCACCTGAGCGTCGAAGGTAACTTTATGACGTTAATCGTCGCGCGTGTTACGATCGTTCCCTCTCCTTCGTCGCCTTCGTCGTGATCCTCGTTAGCGCCAAAGGGGACCAAAGGGGACACCACGAGAATAGCGTTTAGTTGGAGACATCAAAGGAGACACAGTCACGCGAGATGGCGCATGTTTTACCACCGTGTACCGAGGGAATGACTATAGGCGACGGCCACCGTATATTGGATACTTTTGTTTGAAAGTGTAAAAAGTCAACAATATCAAGCAAGGAAAACAAGGAAAGGTTGCGAGGTCGATATTTCCGATTTCGATGAAATTTGGCATGCTTGTAGAATGGGCAAAAACAGGCGACACGTATTTTTTTATATCTACAGAACCTGATTTTTAAGGGGTTAAAGGCACCCTCGAAAATAGGGGTGTTTTTCGTTTTTCGTCGATAACATTATCGTTCTCATCTCCAATGTATAGTACACGAAAAAATGAACATCGTTGCAATTTGAATTTTTTCATATCTCGTACCGTCAAAACGTCACCGATGAAAAACGAAAAACACCACAATTTTCGAGGGTGCGTTTCAACCTTTAACAATCGGGTTCCGCAGATATAAAGAAAATACGTGTCGCCTATTTTTACCCATTTTCCAAATGGGAAAGCATGCCAAATTTCATCGAAGTCGGCAAGATCGACCTCTCAACCTTTTTTTGTAAAATATTCAAATTCTACGACTTTATGATCTACATGTCATACGCAACAAGATGCTAATAATTATTTTACACGTTGCATTTGTATTTTTTTTGTTATGTTGTGTTTTACAAAAAATGACAAAAATCATGGTTTTCAAAAAGGTTGTCTATAATCGGTTATCCGATACGAGGGCCCAAACTCCATTTTTCTTATATCTGACATCAAGGGACTATTTTGGTATAAAATAAAACAAACCGTTTATTATTTTAACTTTGTCATTTTTATTAAACTATCCGTGTTTATGATTTAATCACGCCGACACACACACACACACACACACACACACACACACACACACACACACACAAACACACGTTTAGTAAAAGTTTTACGACACGAGTGTAGGTGTGCGTTAGTCTCGTCCTTCCCCGTTTAAAAATTCATTCAGGGCTTTGGGTGGGCTCACGTTTATTTGTGCGGGATTTATCAGATTTGTTTGAACCCTCACTTGGAAGCCTCTTATGCTCTCTTGAGGGGTCGTTGTTTCACCAAGTACCCTTAAAGCATCCATAAGCTAAAAGCGATACTACATCATTCAATCCAAGTTGCTTGAGTTTGGAAAGTCGTTGGATTTCGAGAAGTCTAATATAATAATAATAACAATACCGACTTATTATCTTCAAAGTCATTGAATTTTTATTTGACGCTGTACGATGGAAATAAAAACTACAAAGCTCAAATAAGCGTTGGATGTTACGAATATGAACAGTCTAGTAGAATAACAATTAAAAAAATGATTTTCGAAATTATTGAATTTTCATTCGACGGTATAATATGGGGATTCAAAATGACAAATTAACATTTAAACGAATGTTTTATTTTCGAACTTCTATCGGCCATTTTTAATTTCGCTCATGCGATATCAAATGATCATTCAATGACGGTATAAAAATCTCAATATGCATAACTGTGCGAAAACAACCTTTATTTTTCCACATTGAATTAAAAAAATGTGTGATGTCCGGAAATTGTGCATTTTTCGTCCGAATTCTCCAACATTAGATTACTAGGTCGTCAATTAGCCTCCTAGTTTAAGATTTATTTTTATTATTTAGCTGCCACATTGGACTGTATTTTGATCATTATTAAGGCAATCACATTTAAGCTCTCAAAGGCCTCGAATTAGATTGAAGCGAACCGTGCCGAAATTGTCGGAGGCATCCAATTGGATTCCCATACTCGTCCTAACTTCCTGATGGGTTATCGCATTGCATCCCTATACTAAAACGGCACGCTCGTACATTGGATTCTAATCGGGATTCTCCATTGGAAGCCAGTGTACGAATCCAATTTGAATCCTGAAGAATTCTCACATTACCGAACGGAATCCGATGCAATTCTTGATCGCTCCCATCACATTCCGTGCGATAAATTTTCTAAACAAAATATCTAGATTCAAACAATGAGCGGATATTAAAAAAGTATAAATCTTATCTTAAAGAAGTATAAATCTTATCGTGAAAAAGTATGAATATGGGAAAGTATAAATCTGAAAAAAAAGTATAAACGTGAGAAACAATAAATCTTACCTTCAAAAAGTATAATCTTCACTTAGAGCCCCGAAAAAATTGCCAAATTTGGATTTTTTTCTGGTAAACGCTTGGTGAAAAAGCAACGCATTTTTTTAAACACAAAGGTACAGGTATTGAGAGCCTTTAAAATAAATCACCAAAAAATACGGGAACAAAACAACAAAAGAAAGTGCGCCGGCAGATGATGAATTTTTTTTCGGCACGGTTAGCGGTGGACTTTCTACAGCCTAAACGGTGCATCTTAAATCTAAAAACCGAACAGGTTATTTAAGTTAACAATAAATACGAGTCGTTGACGATTGTCGATTTCTAAAATGATTTTTTTTAACAACGTGCCGACGAATTGAAAACTGAGCATACAAAATCTGTGAAAAAACTCGTAATTTTTACGTAACTGTAAAAAGATCGATTTTGAATAAGTGAGATCGTCAACGATTTTTAATTGTTTTTCATCATATCTCCTGCAAATTTGGAATCAATCCATCAAGTGGTTCTCGGGACATCATGTCCACCGAATTTGAAAACAGTGTTTCGAGAAAAACGCGTTTAAGGCTTGAAGTATGGTGGTGCTGCCGCTTACCCGGCGGATTGTGAAAAGCTGTAGCTCATTAAATTTTAGGAATATTTCAATTACATTTTCAGGGAATATAGGTAAAAGGTGATACTATAAAATAAAAATATTGTTGGAAAATGCAATTTTTTCACCTACCTAGAAAAATGTTGCCCGTTAAGGTAGTAGTCTGGTCTAGAGCGAGATTTTTGACGTCATATTTGGGCTGGAATAACTTTCAAACTGTTGAAGTTGTCTTGATTAAATTTTATATATGTATTTATTTTTCCTTTGAGAATGTATCTACATTTAAAAATTTTTTTTTATATTTTCATGTCGTTTTTTTATTTTTTTACAACATGGTCCGTCGAAAACCGCCTGAATCGGCGCCCACTCTGGGTGATATTGGATGCATCTGAAAAAAAAAATATATATATATATATATTAGACTGATTCAAAAAAAATTTTTTTTTCTGGATTCTCGTGCTATTGTTGGGCACTGATAAAACAAAATTTCTCTAAAAAGATGGGCGCGGTCACTCAATTTTTAGAGGTGGCTATCTCGACTTTTTTGTATTTGAATTTTTTTTAACGAACGTATTGCATTTAAACATAGTCATGGCTTCGGATTACGGATAAAAATCGGAAAAGTTTTGAGTTTGTTCTTTTACAAACATAACAGAGAAAAACTGACCATACGTCGAAGTGCACACGAAACGATGAAAGAAATTTTCGAACAATGGAAATGTGCTGAAATTCCAACGCGTCGATTGAATAACGCAATCTTGAAATCAATAAAACTCCATCTAGTCTGGAAACAACTTTTAAAAAATCGAGTTAAAAAGAATTTGCCGTCACAAATATCGAAGGAGCGTAAATTTAAGAGAGATTTGGACAAACTGTTCAACGTTGCACATTTTCTTTCTGCCCAAAATGTTAACGAACTTGAGAATGGCTGGGAAGAAATGTAAATGAGTTTGAAGATAATATAAGCGTAGCATTTTGAAAATGTAAATATACGATTTATGAATAAAAGCTTATAATTTAATTTTTCGTAAAAAGTGCAAAATGTTAATGCGTATAAATAAATCTACATGAATAACGAGAGTAGTATAGACGCCATTATTGATCTACCTGGATTTGAATTGTGAATATTGCACCCTTTTCAAATTGTTAGAGTTTATTTTTGTTACGAAAAAGCTGCTGGATGTGATTTTTATCCGTAATCCGAAGCCATGACTATGCTTAAATGCAATACGTTCGTTAAAAAAATTCAAATACAAAAAAGTCGAGATAGCCACCTCTAAAAATTGAGTGACCGCGCCCATCTTTTTAGAGAAATTTTGTTTTATCAGTGCCCAACAATAGCACGAGAATCCAGAAGGAAATTTTTTTTTTGAATCAGTCTAATATATATATATATTCTTAATCTGTATGAGTATTCTAAGCACTGGTAGCAGAATTAGTACTTAAAAAATTTTTGTTACAAAATGGCGGCCTGTTAAACGGCCTGTTCGACAAGTTATAAAATGAGGGCAAAATTATTGTTCGACTCAATTCTGCTACCAGTCCACAGAAAGAGGCTACCAAAGGTATGTGCAAAATTTGAGCTCATTCGGTCAATTAGTTATCGAGATATTGTGGGCGCCGATTTGAATAACATAGTTTTGAGATAAACGCGTTCAAAGTTTTGATACTTTTAGATGAGGTTTGCGCGCGGCTTGTTTATAATTTCTATTACTCTGCTAATTTATGAAATATCAATAAACGGTTTTCACGAGCGTATTAAGAAAGGTCTAAGGAATAATAAAATGAAAAAAAAAAAATAGATTTTGTCAAATTTCTAGACCAGACTACTGCCTTAAATCTCATGTGTGCAGTTCAGAGTAGTCGAGGAAAAACACGGGTATATTGATCGTGAATTTATTACTTACACGGCACTGTTCATAATTCGGTGACACAAAACCAAAATCGTGTTTGTAGGAATACCTCTTCCTATACGATTTTCTCCCCAATTTTTGGGTTCTCTTTTTTTTATTAAGATTTCAAGACAACTATTCTAAGAGACTATTCAAGCTTGCAAACATTGAAGCATCAATATTAGCGTAACCGAACGCATCGCCCTTTCTCCATATAGTACAGCCGTGCTGTATATTGGAATCGGAAAAAATTAGAAGGCTCATTTTTTGATAGGTGATTTTGTAGGTGCCACGGGTGCTAAAACCAAGTTTGCCTAAAAATCGGGGGTAGGGTTTTTTTAGGGGATGGGGGTGGATTAATCCCAAACTACAACCGCCACGAGGCCGGCGCCGGGACACAAAATGTTCAGAAAAATCCGGGTTTTATTTTTGTCTATAGCGCCGAAGTCGTGGAAGTTCATTTTGAGGGTGAAAAAGTGGGGTGAAATTTTGAAAAATCAGTTTTCATTCGAGACGCGTCGATCGAGTATTCGATCAACCCTCTCCAATAATACCTTCACCCCCAAAAGAATTGTTGAAGAATTAACAAAAACATTGTTTATTGAATAACTCAAAAACAATCGATTTTTCGGGGATGGATCAAATGTACGAAATGTAGAAAATAATTTTCTCTATATTTTCGTTTCTATGCACAACTTAAATTTTGCTTTTTCGAACCCGTCACAGGGGTTGAAAATTCAAAATAAAATTCTGGGAAAACTATTGACCGAAACTAAAGAGATACGAGTTTGGCGCTGTGGACAAAAATGTAGCTGAGGGTTCAAGCTACAAATTCTTCCGCGGCGGCGAATTCGTGCCGTCAATAGTTTTCCCAGAATTTCATTTTGAATGTTCAACCCCCGAGAGGGGTTGGAAAATCATAATTCAAGGGTGGTCCATAGCACCGAAAATATGGAGAAAATTATTCTCTACATTTCGTACATTTAAACCATACTCGAAAAACCGATTGTTTTTGAGTTATTCAATAAACGATTTTTTTTGTTTTTTTTTTAACTATTTTTGGGGGGGTGAAGATATTATCGGAGAGTGATGATCGAATACTCGATCGACGCGTCTTTTCAAGGGCTACAACGTTCCCATTTGAACAAAAAACGTACGATTTTTTTCAAAAAGAGTTATTGAATTAAAACCGATTTTTCAAAATTTCACCCCACTTTTTCACCCTCAAAATGAACTTCCACGACTTCGGCACTGTAGACAAAACTAAAGCCCGGATTTTTCTGAACATTTTGTCTCACGGCGCCGACCTCGTAGGGGTTGTAGTTTGGCATTAATCTACCCCCATCTCCTTTCATCCCCTAAAAAAGAACCCTACACTCCGATTTTTAGGCAAACTTGGATTTAGCACCCGTGGCACCTACAAAATCACCTGTCAAAAAACTCGCCTTCTTCAAATTTTCTCCGATTCCTGGTTTTTTCAGCGACAGCACGACAGTACTATTATGGCGGATGAAAAAAAAGAATATAAACGTATGTAAATTGAAGCTAGCACGGGGCTGTCAAAACGTTATTAATTCAATTAAAAAATCTCACCGCAGATATAGCTCATTCGTATTCCTGTTCAGGTCCACATTTTTCTTTTCTTTTTTTTTTCGTCGGGTCAGAAGCGCGACGTCACGTAATTTAAAAAATCGCGCCTTCATTACAATCGACGGAGATCGACAGCTTCGATTAACCCGGATGTATTTTTTTCTCTCGTCCGGTTGCAGAGAGTGTCCCTGTCCCTGCCACAACGACGAAAGCCTCTCGCCGGATGTTCACATCAGGTTAGAATGCATTTGCAAATAGAACTAGTAGTGCGGCATATACAGGGTGTCCCAGAACTGCATGCGTTCCCTGATATGGGGGCCCGGGGGTGAAATTCTGTGTCGATTGATATAAGTATGTGTGGGTCTCAGATCAACCATTGAATTATTATTCATTTTTAAAAGCGGGCGCACCTGATTGGCCCGCCTTTAAACGTTAATAATGATTCAGGCGTTGATCTGAGACCAACACATGCTTATATCAATCGACTGAGAATTTCACCCCCAACCCCTCATTTCAGAGAACGCATTCACTTCTGGGACACCCTGTATATATATATATGTAACGCTATGTATGTATAGGCGTACGTGTATATAACGTGTACACGACGATTACGGCGAAGACGACGAGAACTCGAGAACAAAGAGAATCCTTACGCTCGATCCTGCTACGATATTTGCTAGCTTTGATCCTTCCGTGTGTATGTGTGGGTGTGTACGCAGTCGAATGTATATTTCGCGAAGAAGCTGAATTGCCTATACGAAATCTAGTCGAAGAGCCACCTAATAGTCGGACACCGAGCCGATTCTCATATTTTCTACATTTATTTTTATAAAAGCTCGTGCCATCGGAGTAGTGTCGTGAAAATAGAGAGACCACTGGAAAATTGAAGAAAATTATATATAATTTACTGAGCCAAAGATAAATTCGGAACATTATCTTTCCGAAAAAGCTGGAAAATATTGAACCAATCGCTGGGGCATACGGCCGATAATTTATCTCCTCTGGTAATCTAAAAGCAATAATGGACCGATATTATGATTGCCAATTTTTTGTGGTTTCAAAAGGCGACTAGGAAGTTTCTGTATATATAATTAAATGTATATATGTCATGGGGAAGTGAAGTATTGAACCCGCCGTATGTCTTTAATGTTGGCCACCAACGGAATGTTTTGAGACTGGTCATTGAAATTAAATGTCTTTCATTTCACATCTCTAAATAGGGGACAGGCACTGTATATCAGATCTTTTTATTGAAATTGAAAAAAAAAAAGTAAAAAATTGCCAAGAGCTTCAAATTTTACGATTTCACGATCACATGTCACATACAACAAGACGCTAATCATTATTCACATATAATTTATTTCCTCTCGTAATCTGAGAGCGATGATGAATAGATAGTATAATTGCCAATTTTTTGTGGTTCGATAAAGCAACCACGAAATTACTGTATATATAAATATCTGTATATATGTAGATGAGGAACTGAAATTTTAAACCCGCTTTATGTATTCAACGTTAGCAATTGGATGTTTTAAGGCTGTCCATCGAAATTGAATCTCCATAAAGTCACATTTCAAGTCAAGAAATTGAAAAAAAAGCAAACAAATGCTGAGACCTTCAAATTTTACGATTTTATTATCCAGGTAAATGTCATATACAACAAGATGCTAATCATTATTTCACACATACATTTGAATATTCCCAGTTATTTCATGTTTTACAAAAAATGACAGAAATTATGGTTTTCAAAAAGGTTGCCTATAATCGGATATCCGATATAAGGGCCCACACTCCATTTATATTATATCTGATATTGGAAAATCATTTTTATATAAAATTAAACAAAACGTTTGTTGTCTCAATATTTTTATTATTATCAAACAATCAGTATTTATGATTTAATCTTTGATTAGGTCGGAATATTTTGACACAAACGGATATCCAATATTAGGCTCGAATAAGTGTCCGATATTAAGATTTGCCATGGCCAAATATGAACAGTAATATTCTGTGCAGATTGCTATTTTTGCGAGCATCATATATGTATAAAGTAAAATAAACGCTACAGTTCGTGAAAAAATAATCGCGGGCGTGACAAAGTATTTTTTCACGCGCGCGCAATGTAACATCAGTTCACTATTATGCCATTTTTTTTGCTAGGTAATCAGAAGTTTTACAGTGGCAACTTCTCACGACTAGTTATTAGTGTATTGCCACATCCGGAAGAGATGAAAGCATAATATTTTCGTACGCCTAGCGCAATAGCACGGGATGAGGGTAAAAAGGGGTAGTGCGCGGGAAATAGTGGAATTAAGGAATTGACACCATATTTTGGTATTGAGGAATAATTCGACAGAATTGGTGTACGATTGACACTATGTTATCTATTATAAGATTACTAGACGGGTTAAAGCGATCAGGCCTACGATGAATGATACAAAAAGAAAAGGTAAAGTTAGCTTACATTGGATGTTTGTTGTCGCTCGCGTTACAAGGGCCTTCACTCTTGGCCTGGTACGCTCGCTGGTACAATTGCTGGTAAGACGCTCGCAGGATTTTACGCTGGTCGATGAATTGATATTCACGGACCAATGATAGAAATTATACAAGTATAAAATAAAACTTTTGTGACTCGAAAAATGAAGACTGTTCGTATGAAAGTTAATCGGAGATATTCGTACGCTTCTGAATCACGACTTGATATAAGGAGTGATTCGATTGACGGAAGACTAAGTTCTGAATTCGATGAAGATTGTCGGGAGACTGGGATTGAGACTCGATAGAAGAACTTGATTTGATGGTGGTTGACGGGAGACGGAACCTCAGGGAGAGTGCGGCTTTGGTCATCTAGTTCTGTAGGGATTGGACCATTGGTCGTGAAGATAGCGTGATTGATCACGGTATGGTGTGCGAATACTTTATAGATTCGTTAGTCACGTGCGTGGCCTTATTCCAGGGCATCGGTTCTGACTAACATGCGTATGAAGAGAAGGACACCTTTGTCCCGTGTTTCGGCGAAAAAGTGCATGGGATATAGAGTTCGATATCTGAGATCTAAGCATTCGCATGGGTTGTGTTATGTCAATTTATGGCGATGGTGACTTATATCGAAAGGTTTATATATAGGACTACGCTACGAGGCCGGATGTCTTATTTTTTAGTCAGAGTCATAAATACGCCAGAGCCGTCTAGGCTATCTTATGATGAAATAATATAGGGTCGAGGCTTCTCTTGGTCACCATGCGTATAGGCCGGCGTATGATTTTTGGAGTCTGTTCATCGAGCTGATTGTTGGTTTTTAGTTTGACGGCTCTTCTTGGAATATGCGCCTGAGATGGTGTTTTTGTTGACAGCCAATGAATGGGATAGGAAAAGTCGATGACTGTGGCGGTGCTGCTATCGTATATATATCGCTGTGGGTTCAATATTCGTGCGAAACGCACGCACGTTCCTTTTTACGCTGTTACGCGTCTTATTCTTGGATTTATACATGTATAATAAGCTTATAACGGCAAATGAGGATATTAGGAATAACCGAGAGAAGACACATTCGCTAGGATGTAACAGTATAAAATTTAAAAAAGATGCCGCTCATAGGAAAACTCGAGATAGTCCACTAACTGATGTTAAGCAACAATCCGATATATTGTGCCTCTCCTCTACATGGAGAAATGGGCTTTTGAGAACATTCGATTTTCGTTATATAGCTAAAATACTAGTAAACTAACAAGGAAAGTTGCGAGGTCGATCTCTCCGATTTTAATGAAATTTGGCATGCCTGTTGAATGCGTAAAAATAGGCGACACGTATTTTTTTATATCTGCGGAACCCGATTTTTAAGGGGTGAAACGCACCCTCGAAAATAGGGGTGGTTTTCGTTTCGACAGTGGCAGAAAGAGAGAAAGCCAGAGAGAGAGAGAGAGAGAGAGAGAGAGAGAGAGAGAGAGAGAGAGAGAGAGATTTTTCGAGAAGTGTGGAAGACGTCAGGCGATTTTCGATGCCAACGGTAGCATCATTGCACGAAGCTTCAAAATTTACTCAGATCCGATATGACATGGCATTACAAAAAATAAAAATAAAATAGGATCAAGGCTCAACTCACGAAAGTCCGTTTTGATCCTGTAGCCGGGAGTTTTGAGAAGCGTGGCCAAAGTAGACTCTGCGCTTACGTGTCTCGCAAGTATACATAGAGAACAGTGATGAAAGTGCATGGCAAATCTTATACTCTCTCCCGCCAAGTGATTCCAAAACTCTAGCACGCTCCAAGCTTCTTCTTTTATATCTTTTTAATGAACGTTTAATCCCACTCGTTGGCGAGGAAACTATTTTGAAAGAGGCTAAAGGAGTAGCCGGCTCAAGGGGGTTAACTGTAGGAAGAGAGACAGAAAGAGACAGAGAGAGAGAGAGAGAGACGGGAAACAGCTTGCAACCTTCACGCCTTAATTTCTTGGCGCTAGTCGGAGGTCTGTGATTTCTATGTGTATATGTTCTATGCAAGTGCTCCGATGTACTTTAGTATTGCGCCGAATGCTCCAACACCCCTCGAAGCCAAATTTTAGCCCACCTTGATCCGACACCCCCCATCTCTTCATCTTCGCCTCTCCTTCTCTTTCTCTTTTTGCCCGCGACCTCGCCTAAACTCATTGGACCAAGAACTCTCATTAAAGTGTGGCGCCCGCGGGCTCTCTAATCTGTGTTGCAGCGGCACAAGCGAAAATCCTCGGTTCAGAAGACGTATACGTTAAGAAGGGTAGCACTATAAGCCTCACGTGCACGGTTAACGTGCAGAGCACACCTCCGAGCAGCGTAACATGGCATCATGGCGGAACCGTTGTGGATTTCGACAGTCCCAGGTACGTTTGCAAAATATCTAAGCCACGCATACGATTCACACACATATTCACGCGCGCCCGTATTAAACCTTGCTTTCTTCACAATTGCTTATTAGCCGGGAGCATCCTTGCGCCCCCTGCTGAAAACTTTATTCCAAATGCCCTTTGAACTTGTACGGAAAACGAAAAACACAACAGCATTTCATTCGCGCGAGTATGCAAACGAACGGAAATCTTCGGGAGCTGGACGATAGTGTGTTTGATAATATGCAGCATTCACCACAGGGGCGGTGTCTCGCTTG
>OZ023319.1:50741523-50751523 GCA_964007375.1 Ophion obscuratus
AAACTAAGCGACACGTATTTTTTCATTGTCGGCGGAAAAAACGGTTTTAAGGGGTGAAACCAGCCCTCGAAGAAAGGCATGTCAAGGGATAATATTGCAGTTTCACCCACAAGCAGTTCGACCCACCGCAATAAAACAAAAACGAAAATTCTTCTAATCTGAAGCGATGAAAAATCCACTAGAGAGTTAGTGCAAAAAACATAATTAAGGAGTGAACCGCCCCTATTCGAAGGCTGGTTTTGCCCCTTAAAACCGTTTATCCGCCGATAAAAAAATACGTGTCGCTTCGTTTTCAATGTTTCATAAAAGATATAAGTTTCAACAAAATCTAAGGACGCCGGAGGGGTGTTCCTTTTCAGACCCTCATACCCAGCCTACCTCGACAAAACATATAGTTTCAAAAGCATTTTCAATGCTAACATTTTCAATGCTAAATAAGCAAACAATTGCTAAGACCTTCAAATTTTACGATTTTAAGATCTATATGACATAAACAGCAAGATGATAATAATTATTCTACACCTAACATTTGAAGATTATGAGTTGTGTCATGTTTTTACAAAAAATGACAGGAATCATGGTTTTCAAAAAGGTCGCTTAGACATGGTTTTCATCAACGTGTTAAGATTTTGTCCCGGCCGAATATGAACAGTAATATTTTTATACATATTGCTATTTTTGCGAACTTTATATATTAAGTAAAATAAATGCTAAAGTTCATAAAAAAATAACAAAAAACAAAATCATTTGGACTTACCTTAATGAAAAGAAGACTTTTTAACAGGAAAAAAAAATTCACACCGACGAATCGTAACATTGGTTCACTGTTGTGCCATTTTTGTTGCTAGGCAACCACAAGTTCTAACTAGTTACTAGTTATAAGTGTATCAAATCAAAAACAGATGTCGCTGTAGAAAAAACTCGACTATCCGATATTAAGCATCTATCCGATATATGGTTCTCTCCTCTTTCCCTGTAACGCTCGATTTGATCCTCCTGTGCCTGACTTCAATCGTGCATACCTTTCCGTTTCACCGCTGGCCCGGTCCATCCTCGCAAAAATAAACCCAATCCGACTCACTTCATTCGTTCCGATCAACTCTTCGGCATATATGTGAACGTTCCGGAACCTCCGCCCCTCCTATCGACCCCGTGCCGTACGGTCAGTTTTCCTTTGTCGGCTCTCCATTTCACTAGTTCAGTACGTACTTTGACTCCGCTCCCTCTGACGTCGCTGAATTTTCCGCTTTACGAATAACGAAGCGAATGAATTTTTCGCCGGGGTCGCGCCGGAAATCGCGAATCGATTTTGAACATGCTGACCTGTATTTTGGAATTTGGAAGGAAATTATTATAGTCACCCGATGTGAGAGGGTGGAATATTGAAGGCAAGTTGAAAACATGTCTCTTGGGTTTAGACAGTTTACCGATAAATATATTATTTAATAATCAGAGGAGTTTATTTATTTGCTTATTTATTCTTTCAATGATTCACTGATTTGTTTTTTTTTTAATCTTATTTTCGTAGTGTCGCATCAACCGCTATGGTCATTAGCGACAAGGTCTAGGTTTTGTTTCTATGTAGGAGATTCTGAACCACTTTGGGCATTTCACGTTGGGGGCTGTGTCCGGCCGACACATCCTTTTGGCTAGCGAGAGGTTGGCACCGGGAATTCAGACCGGTGGGACCGCTCGATGCTTTGTTTTACAGAAGCTCTGACATGAAGTTACTAAGCCAGACATCACCAGACCATACTCGTCGGCATAATTTATTTTGCCTTGCGAAAGTATTGGGTTTTATTTTTGGTCAGTTCTTTTAACGGGTTATGCGTAGTTGTAACAGTCGAAAACGGCTCATTTTTCAATAAAAAATTTATGTTTTTTTTGCATGCCATTTCTACAAACGATAACTTTTTTGGACCTGGTTTTTTTTAACATACACTTGTTTGTTATATCTAGAAAAGTGTTCCTTTAAATCTTAAATGTCAAGGAAACTTTATGAAAAAAGATATTATGCAGCATTTTCATACATACCAATTCGAACATCTGACTTTGATAGCCTTCAGTGTGAAAAAAGCGCATAAAGTGCCAATTACTTTAAAGTTGCTTAGTTGTTGTCCATTCATATCATTTGTAGAAATGGCATGCGGAAAACCAGAAGCAGATGATTTTTCTAAAAAAACAACGATAAGCCTAAGATCTCGAAAACCGTGGGACTTTTACTAACCTGAAATTCCAGCATGTAGTAGAAGATGATCTGACCTATCGATCGTTGCAGGATTATCCATTCATAACAGGACACCCTGCGCATAAACATGGAAAAGTGATTTTGAGGACATTGGGAACTGTCCTCATAGTTGCCAAATGCTCCCATATTCTGCACAACGTAAGGTCCAATGTCTCCATGATCATCGTTCAAAGAAGCATTTTTGTACTGACAAGGGGAGGACGCCAATCGGGACCCACCGATTTTACCTAAACTACGTGGGTATAAGGAGGTAGGTGCCCACGTAACGATCCTAAAATATTTCGCCTAAGCGGGCCATAGGAAAGGGTAAAACGCTCTCCAAAGATTTCCGAGTAGTGCTTGAGGGCCATTTTTTTTCACCCATTTCCAAGTCAGCAGCGTAGCGCAGTGGTCTAGCGCATTGCCTGTCACCCCGATGGCTTTGGTTCCATTCTCACTGCTGTGGTTCGTTTGCAATTTATTTTTTAAGTTCTCGCAATGTTCAACTGTAGAATTTAAATATATTCAAGCATTTCATTTATATAATTAGGTAAAGTTTTTGATGAAAATAAGAATTCCGAAAATTCTTGCAATTAATTATGTATGCTGCTGTTTATTCATTATCAGAAACAATTTGACAATTTTCAGGGTGATTTTCATCGTAGAAACATTTTGAACATTAATATTTTTCGCACCAGGCACATCTTATAAAAGCAATGTTTGTGCAGTAACATTTTTCTGCAACATGCTTCATGGGAAAGCATATTTCATTTAAGTTTTGAAAAGAAGGTTTTTCCTCTGCCAATTTCGATGCATACCAAGCGTATTGAACCATAGGGGCTAAAACAGGAGCACTGAATTGATACTGCATTACCGCAGTACACTCTATTAACACTAGGGGTCAAAGTCGTTCAAGGTCATTCAAGGTCACCAATTAAAATTAAATACAAACCTAAATATCTCGGACCACTGCCATATATTTCGTAGGCACGATCGAATGTATTTTAATTGCATCTTCTCTTGCCGATAATTCTCGCTGTTGATGGAGCAATTTAGGGGCCCTTTGTAGTCTTTTAATTAGATTTTTGACTTGATAGAAATATACATCACACGGTTGAACCAGCGGAGTCCATTTTGGTGGAGTCCTTGCTCGTTGGTGAATGTCTCATCATAAAATGTTATATTTGCTCGGCTACTCCACGAATCCACCATTAGAAGAACTGTATTGTATGCGACGTATGGCTTCAATGTTGTTTTCAAAAACTTTGCATAAAGCTTTTTCGTTACCTACGGGATATTAAAAAAACAAAAACTTAACGGTAGCAGGAGAATCGAACTCAAGCCATCGGGGTGACAGGCAATGCGCTCGACCACTGGGCTACGCCACTGAATTGGTAATGGTTGAAAAAAATATCCCTCAAGCTTTACCCGGAAATCTTTGGAGAGCCTTTTAGTTTTTCCTAGGGCCCACTCAGGCAAAATATTTTAGGAACGTTGACGGGGGACCAACCTCCTTCTACTCACGCAGTTTAGGCGGAATCGGTGCGTCCCGATTGGCGTCCTCCCCTTTTGAGTCCATCTCACAGTGCCCTGTTCCCAAAACGGCCAGATATGCTGATAGCCAACAATACATAGATACCACGGGCTCGCAGTAACCTCTCTCGTTACATATATATATTTGCGTCTACGTATGTGTGTGTGCGTGTGCGTGTATTTTTGTGTGTGTGTGTGTGTAAAAGTGGTGGTACTGCGACGACGTACCCACGACGCCGTTGGTCTGACGTTATCGCGACTGACCTACTTGGGCTTGAAGTTCCGGCTAGCAGGGACTGCAGCGCTCCCGGAGTTTTCGTCCCTTCCACAAGAACCAGAAAAGCGCCGGTGAAAGCGCACGGCACGGAGAGAGAGGAAGAGAGAGAGAGAGAGAGAGAGAGAGAGAGAGAGAGAGAGAGAGAGGCAAAGAGCAAGAGCAAGACAGAGAGTTGTGGGAGAAAAACGTATAAAAGGGGGAAAGGAAACATCGGGAAGATATTTTATTTGCAACTAAGAATTTTTCGAAGAAAATATACGTCGCGGTGCAATCCTCGAATATACGCGTTCTTTACTGTATCTCGTATGGTATATCGATAAGGATATGCTTTTATTTTCTCTATAACAATATATATATATACAGGATGAGGCACTAACTGTTGCCACCTTGAATATCTCTGTAATTATCGACATCACGAAAAAATGTTTGAAACAAAAGTTGTACCGTACGATAGGGGTCATCAAATGCGACCATTTTTTTATCTCAGTGGAGGCGCTGTCGCACAGTAAACGTCACCTCCACTTTTTAAAATGGGACGGTACATTTTTTTTCAACTATCTTGTAGAGCATCGAAAACTGCATAAAAAACATTTAGGGGTCAAAGTCGTTCAAGGTCATTTAAGATAAAAAAGTGACATGAACTTTATTTTTGTGTGAAATTACCCTTATTCGCAGTAGATGTTCAAAGCGATTGCCATTGGAATCAATGCAGTATTGCAATCTCCTCATCGCGAATTTCTTATCACTTCGGCACTTATCGCCGAAGTCTTGCCATTGTCTTGTATGTAAACAACGGCACTGAACCTACAATGTACATGGAACATTGTACAATGTTTCGCCCAAACAAACCCAAGATAACGATAGCAAGAATGGTGAGACTAGTATTAATGAATCAAGTGAATGTAAATGATGTATTCTTTTGAAGAGCAAACTGATATGCTTCTAATTTACGGAGAATGTCAGAAAAATGCAGGGAGAGCTAGAGACTTATTAGTACGCTGAAAGATTTCCTGAACGTTCTCATCCTGCACGCCGTACATTTCAAATTTCGTACACTAAACTGAGGACAATTGGATCCTTAACCCGTTGCCGGATAGGCAACAGTTAGTGCCTCACCCTGTACATTTGTATGTCTGAATTTTTATATCATGATTGTTATGGAGAAAAAAATATATACCGGGTGTCCCATATTAATCTTACACCTGATTTATCAAAAAAAATACTGCTCCAATTAAGTATTGAGTAGAATAAAACGTTTAAGGTTCGGGGGGGGGGGGGCGTTAAAAAAACTGTTTTGGTTAAAAACTCAAAATGGTGACGTTAAGATGGCTGATATGTTTTTTCAATGCGATCGGACATTTTTTTTCACCAAAACACTTATGAGGCCAAAACTAACAACTTTTGCAGGAAAAGTTTTTTGATAACGTTTATAATTTGTAGGATAGAATGCAATTTTTTACTATTTCAGCGCTATCCAGAATGTAACAAGACGAGGTAGAGTCTTCAACAATACTGGTGTAAGTATGCGTGTGTGTGTGTGGGTGTGAGTTTGTTTGGGTTCGTTTGGGTTTGTTCGATAATCCAAACAAACTCAAACAATCATTAGTTCAAAGAAACCCGAACGAACACGAACAAACCCATACAAACTCACACCCACACGCACACTTACACTAAGTATGCTGAAGACTTCACCTCCTCGTGGTACATTCGGGATAGCGCTAAAATATTAAGTTGGGAAGAAAGTCTTTGCGCTTTATCACCGAAAATAAAATAGAAGAAGCAATCTTTAATCATAAAATTTAGCCATTAAATTCATCATTCGTTTCAACACTGCTTTGTTTTATTTTTAGTGATAAAATGCAAAGACTTTCTTGCCAACGTAATAGTATAAAATCGAGTTCTAATCTAACAATTATGAACTTTATCGAAAACAATGCCTACAAAAGTTAGTTTTGACCTGACAAATTTTTCGGTGAAAGAAGTGATGTCCCCTTTTTTTTAAATGTCGGCGATCTTACCGTCGGGATTTTGAATGTTGGAACAAACAAATTAACGTCCCCCTTTGAACCCTAAAAGTTTCACCACGCTCAATGTTTAATCGGAATAGTATTTTTCGAGATAAAGCAAGTGTACGATCAAAATGGGACTCCCGATATATATATATATATATATATATATATATATATATATATATATATATATATATATATATATACGAGCACCCTCGCACCTTCCAAAACAGAAGCAACTCCAAATTTTCGCTTTTTCTGTGGCATCTTTCCACGCTCGAACTCTTGGCAACTTTCGGCAAAACTTTACGCGTTTCATGTATAGTAAGCCAAAAATTACTCTTCAAATGAGAACGCGTAATCGTCGAAGCGAGGAAACGTGTCTCACTTTATCGCGGACGACTTTTCACGCCCATCGAATTACGGTTCGTGCGTTTAAACAATTCAAGTTTTGGAAGTAAAGTTTTGAGCAAATTAAAGTCTCTCGTGGTTACTTGACCCCCCCCCCCCCCCCCCTCTCTCTCATCTTCTGGCAATTTACCTAGACTAGCGTGAACGCCTTCGTTCATCAAGTCCTTGGCGCGACACCCCGTTGGGCGAAGGTTGGCAATGTTGGTGGTGGATTGACGTAATACACGTGCCTAAACGTGAAACCACCTCCAATATCTACCTTCAACTCTGCCCCCGCTGCTATACGCCTCTCCCGTCAGACATGTCTTCAAGTGTTGACAAATGTATACGAGCTGCGTACGCACGAAATAAATACGTGTGAAAATGTTGAAATTTGCATTGTTGAGATATCATGAAAATGATTTTCTTTTAAGAGCCCAAATTGTTTTTTAGCATCTTCAGTAGACATTCATCTTGATCTCCAGAAGCATATATTCAAAATAAAATGAAAAACTTAATATATACACTACCGGCGAAAAGTTTCCGGACGAAAATTTAAAAAAGTTCTGGAACGATTTTTTATGCCTTTTTGCCGGTAGTTGA
Organism: Ophion obscuratus; assembly: GCA_964007375.1. NCBI lineage: Eukaryota > Metazoa > Arthropoda > Insecta > Hymenoptera > Ichneumonidae > Ophion > Ophion obscuratus. The sequence goes on from OZ023319.1 coordinate 50,748,563, forward strand.
CATAAATGAATTTAATAAACGGCATTTTGAAGGGGAGGAATTCACCTTCATTCCAATTTTTGCAAATGTTTTTCCTATTTTTTTCACGACTAGTACCCATTTTCGAAAACGACCACTTTCGCCTTTTTTTCTTCCTTTTCTGGGGTTCGATTTTTTCTTAGGTTCATACGATTTTTTATCTAAAAATATTTTAATTTTTTTAAAAGAGAACGCGAAAACGACCAAGATTTTTAGGCGAAATTGGGCGAGATATTTTTTTAGTTTAGGAGAGATATTTTTTATAGTGTAACGCGAAACGACATGGATTCAAGGGAAACCTCAAGATAGTTAAAAGTTGAATCAGTTTTCATTGAGTACCCAAGAATTTTTTCAAATTTTTTTTCGAAATTTCTTTTCCCTATTTTTGTTCTAAAATCAGATGATTTTATTACCGTAACTCGGGGATTAAGAGATTTGTAGTAAAATTTCAAGACAGGAAAAAATTGTATTTTTCTATTATCAATGCAATATAATTATTTCAGATTTCTTTCGACATTTCTTTCCCCATTAAAATTTTATAGTTTTCTAGTCACGTCAATCGATTGATTTCATCCGATTCTTTGGCGTTGAAAATAGAACAAAAGTAATTAAACAAATAATAGGCGACATCTTACGACTAGTTATTAGTGTATAAGTTAAAAAAAACATCCGATATATGGTGCTTCTCCCCTATAAATGGCGAGCTCTTTCAATCTGTTACCGAGAACTTTTCATACAGCTGATAACAAAAAAACGCTTGTTGCCACGCTAAGGAGTCCGTCCTCGAACCGCAAGCGCGAATGACATTTCCCGAGTCATCGCTTATCGCGATCTCGGTCCACAAAACGAATTGACACCTTCCTTTCGAACCGACTTTTCCAATGCTTGTAGTCGACGACCGGGAGCATTTTTTCACGTACAAATGTCATCAATCATCGTCCAACCGATGGTTGTGCAATTTTTTTTTTACGAAACCAAGTCGTTCGAATCTTTCGACAAAATTCCGAACTCCCCCCTCCGACCGAGCTGGAAACGTTCACAAACCTTCCTCTATATTTTAAGAGAACCCCTAAAGGGATTTTTTGTGACGTGCAATAGTTTTTGGGTTTGTTTGGGTATTGTTGTTTGGACAGAACGGAGAGGGCGATGACATATATAGATATAAACGGAGACGAAGCAGATCTAGATATAGAGGCCGCGCGTTAAAACCCCATGTAGGTTTCGCTAATCGAACCGTAACGGCCAATACTTGGACCAATGTTGGCAGGACGATGATCGATTAACCAATTGTTCGCCAATGTTCGGCTGCGTATTGACTAGCCAACATTGGTTTGCTGATACGAGGTCAATGTTCGGCTAAATATAGACTCGCTAATCATTGGCTTGTCGATACGAGGCCGATGTTTAGCGAAGTATAGACTCGCCAATCATTGGTTTGCCGATACGCGGCCAATGTTTGGCCAAACGTAGACTCGCTAATCATTGGCTTGTCGATACGAGGTCGATGTTTGGCGAAGTATAGACTGGCCAATCATTGGTTTGCCAATACGAGGCCAATGTTCGGCCAAGTATAGACTTGTTTATTATTGGTTTATCGATATGAGGCCGATGTTTGGCGAAGTATAGACTCGCCAATCATTGGTTTGCCGATACGAGGACTATGTTCGGCCAAATATAGGCTCTCTAATCATTGGCTTATCGATACGAGGTCGATGTTTGGCGAAGTATAGACTCGCCAATCATGTTTTTGCCGATACGAGGCCAATGTTCGGCCGAGTAACGCATGATCGAACCCCAATTCGTATATTGACGATTCATTGTTTCGCGTTGAATTAATTGAAAGACGAGATAAATACTTTTTTACGAGTCCCTTGGACATTATTCTTAACAAATATACTACCAAAAGAATGCACTCATTGTTGGCCGATTCTCGAACGAGCTCATACGCGATATTCTGCCGATTTTTATGAACCATCCTACACTGACAAAAATTCTATTAATATTAACTAACCGCGTCTATTTATTTATTTTTTATTTGAATTAACTAGATTTTTCGTGAAATCAAATGTTTCCTATTGCATTCCATTATTGGAATTATTCATTTTAAATATATTTATTTATTCAAATTAAACTTGAACTAATGAACTAATGGTCTGTCTTTATTGCAACACACATATTAACGGATTGTGGGGGTAGAGAAGTTGGAGAGAGAGGAATTATATATATAGGTTAGGTTTGAAAATTCTATAACATGTCATTCGATAACACGCTCTAATTATCACAGTGACATTAACTAATTGATATAGTTTATGTGATACAAATAATGATGAGAATCCATTTGGTATCTTATGCCATATCTGCGATTCAAATGTTACAAGCACTCGGTAGCATAGGGGCAGCGTGTTTGGCTATGAGTAGGGAAGTTCAAGGTTCGAGCCCCATATGGGTGAAATATTTTCTTCGAACTAATCGTTTCGAAAGACCAGGTAATGACGAATTACAATACAAAAATAATTAATTTTTTTTTTTTTTTTTGGCAGTGCATGACCAATTTTGGTGATCTATATTGGGTCACAATTATCCGCCAAGACTCGGTCGATAATCGGGCCAAGCTCGAGTGCCAATGATGGCAATCTTGAGGGGGCTTATTGTTGGCCGATTCTCGAATGAACTCCTACGCGATGCTCGGCCGATTCTCATAAGCCATTCTAGGGCCAATATTGATTGCGAATATCGGGCCGCTCTTATCATCCAAGGTTCGGTCGATGATCGGGCCAAGCTCGAGTGCCAACGTTGGCAAGCTTGGCGTCGAGCATCGGCCAATCATTGGTCACTACCGATCACCCTACATGGGACCTTTGATATTCAATATCTCGAAAAGAGTCTTTCGAGTCGCCAAAAATCTCTTCAAGTATCGTCTCAAAATATTAAACGGAAGATTTT
>OZ023319.1:50756523-50814023 GCA_964007375.1 Ophion obscuratus
CGCATGATTTTTTTTCCAAGCTACAAATTGAAATAAAATAATGGTTTTGAAGTTTGCACATTTTCGACATTTGATCGAATGTGTTATGACGAACAAAAAATTCAAGTGAATAGCGAAATCTTTTTTTTTAGACCGGAATAAACAACGGAGAATAATTGCTGTATGCAAAAAGGGTGGATAAAAAAATTCAACCGTATTTTACCTCGCAAGTATCAGCCCTACATCCACCCTCCACGAGTGCATTAACACCGTTGGGAACGGCCTCGTGTAATTTTTTCGATATCGCCTACGTGGCCATATTCAACCCTCTGTCGCACCCTCTCAATCAGGCTCTTGATTTTCCACCTTTACACTGAGTGTGGCAACGAGAGAGACAGAGAGGGAGGGTGGAGGGGTGAAAGGGAAAGGGCTTATTATACACTCTGTACGGTATATATAAACATGATCGTAATGGCAACACGCGCGACGCCAGATTAGATTTTCAGTTCGCTCGTAAATTGCGGTCTCACGCTTTCTCGTCTATGAGGGGATGAGCTTTAGGGGGTATATTGGGCAAATTCTCGACGTTGCCAACCGTAAACAAATGGACGAGGCGCAAGGGAGAGAGAGAGAGAGAGAGAGAGAGAGAGAGAGAGAGAGAGAGAGAGAGAGGGAAGTACGCGAGTGAACGCACTCAATGAGATGCATACCGTTGTATACAAACGTGATGTCCCACAATAATTGTAATGTTAGGCACATGATTGCTTACAAGAAAAGGTCGCGAGGTCGAACTCCCCGATTTCGACGAAATTTGGCATGTTTGCAGAATGGGTAAAAATAGGCGAGACGTATTTTTTTATATCTGCGAACGGCGATTTTTAAGGGGTGAAACGAACCCTCGAAAATAGGGGTGTTTTTTTGTTTTCCGTCGATAACGTTATCGTTCTCATTTCCAATGTGCAGTACATGGAAAAATGAACGTTGTTGCATTTTGACATTTTTTTATATCTCGTACCGTTATAACGTTATTGACGAAAAACGAAAAACGTCGCCCATTTTTACCCATTCTAGAAACATACTGAATTTAATTGAAATGGGAGAGCTCGACCTCGCGACCTTTTCTTGTTAGAGAAACGGAACGAGAGCGAGGAAAACTTGCTGATTTTCATGATCTTTTTTAAAGGAAGATTTCTTCACCATTTTTTTTAGAATTCGCGTATGTTTTATTTCTACTTTTGGCTGTTAAATATTATTTAAATATTATTTAAATTAAGTATATTATGCAAATATTTTTTAAATTAAGCTTTAAAAATGATAGAGGTGTGTCCCTAGGCGAAACTAATCTGAAAAAAAATCAACGAAGATTTTTCTTTCATTAACACCCGTACGCAGAATATGAACCAAGAGAAAGTGACAAATGTTGAAAACTGATGAAACGGTACGCTTTTAAACAAGATTGACGATTTCGAAAAATGGCTACATTTTGCAACAAAAAAACACTTGCATTTTTATTTTCCAAAAATTTGAAGTCATGTTTCAGACAATAAGGTTAGAAAAATGTATACCAAATTTCATCACAATCGGTCGATTAGTTTTTCAGCTACACGCCAGTTTTGAAAATGCAGTTTAGAAGACCGTGTCATACCTTCGCGATTTTTAAAGACGAGAAAAAATACCATGAACATCCAAAAGTAGTAATAAAACATATCCTAAGTCTGATAAATGGTGAAGAAGTCTTGTCTCTAAAAAAAAATCATGGAGCCAAAAATGTTTTTCCTCGCCTGAAGGTATCTCCCCTCTTACAAGGAAGATCACTTAAGTTTCCGCCGTCGATTTTGTTGGAACTCATATATGTGATAGAGAATTGAAAACTATTAGACACGTGTTTTTTTAAATCTGCGGCAAAACGGTTTTAAGGAGCTAAACCACCCCTGAAAGAAAGGCGTGCCGAGAGGTGGTTTTGCAGTTATACCCACAAGCAATCCACCGATATGAATGAAACAAAAACCAAAATTATTCCAATATATAGCGATGAAAGAGCCATTATAGCATAATTAGAAGAAAATGAAATTAAGGGGTGACACGTCTTTCTTTGATCAGTCGTTTCCCTCCTTAAAAAAGTTTTTCCAGAGATAAAAAAATACGTGTCTAGTACCTGTCAATTCTTTATCATATATATATATATGAGTTTCAACAAAATTGGAGGCGGACACTCAAGTGACGTTCCTTGTTAATTCTTCGACGCTCAAAATCTTGTTTGATATTAGCAAACTCATTTTTTCAAGAAATTTCCAAAACATACCTGAAGAAATATCTGAAATTCGGATAAAAATGCATTTGGAAAAAAATCACTGTTGCAAATCTCTAATGTGGAAAAAAAGCAACGATTTTTTTTTTGTAAAAGGGAGCGAGCGGACTCTCCGATGTTGCCTTCAGTCTGTTAATATTTTATGATAATTCAAAGTCAGCATTACGTTTCCCAGGTACACGGACATTCCGGTTTCCAATTAATGAAAATGAACCAAATATTCGCAACGCAGTTATACGTATACCAGTGTAATATCGTCACTATCAATGTGTACCGTGCAGATCGCGAGGAAAACACTGTTTTCAGATCAATAGATGCAACATTCCGTCTTCCACTAAATTTGAAACCAAACAACAACTCTCATCAGTTTTTGAACTTAGAGTACAAAATAGCGATTCGAATTTTCAAGGGCCCAGGCATAGCTACGTTGCCTTCCGAGGCTTAAGAGGTCTTCTCACTTTAGACTCTAAAAAAAGGCAATTTTTACGAATTTTGGTGATAGGCAGCAGTCCTATCAATTTTTTAGGACATATTTTTAACTACCTTTTACGTCTATAAATAGTGACCTAAATAATTTTTTTGTTTAAATATATTTCGCATGTGTATTTATTCGAAAGCGTATTTAACTTTTACATCGATATCTATAATATAAATCTATCAAAAAAATGCATGCAAATAACGTTTTTTAGCGTATAAAGTGAGAAGACCCCTTATTTAAATCAAGGTAATTCTTTGGATAAGTGACTATTCCGAAATTTTTATCGTTATCATTTTCTCATTTTTTGGGTAATAAATGATGCTATTCAGTCGGAGGAAGCAGACAGTTTTCATGACCAATTTTTTACAAGTAAAAAATCGTTAATAATAATATCGATTTTTTTCAAAACCCAAACAAAACCAATATAGGCGTCGAAATGTTAAAAAATGCCCGATTTTATCACGTGTTTCCGCGAACTCCATAACTTTTATGGGGGGCGGTGAATTTTAGCGTCCCCCAACTGAATATCATTATTTATAATCCAATAAAAGAGAAACTAAAAAAAATGTGCGACTCATTCTTCGGAAAAGTCACTCATCCAAAGAATGACCAAAATCAATATTTATTAGAGCAGCCCGACGAAAAGTCAACGTTTCTGCACGTGGTTTTTCTTTTTTTCAAATAGTACCTCGCAATGCCATAGATACTTTGAGTTTTTGCCGCAAATCATACCTACGCGGTTAGGAAAAGCTAACGTCCGCCCGGCTGTAACCCAATTTCCGCACCTTTTCCCCATTTTTTCCCTCCACTGTCGCCTTGTTTAGCTTCATCTGCTATCATGGAGGATTATTGTTCAATATTATTTTATTGTTTGATTAATTAATTAAAACGATTATTATTCAATGTTATTAAAAATTCAGTTATACGTAAAAATCGATGTTTTTCTTGAAATGTGTGCTGCAGGAGAACATCCAGCAGCGATGCAGCACGGCGGAAGTTGTGGTGTCGCACCGACGATTCTTCTAGCCACTCTCACGCTACTCTTTGCTAATCTACTGAGGTGAGCGAACCCGCCGCGTTTCCACGAGGCCTAAATCAAATATATACATATATGCATACATACATATATACATACATATATACATATACAAATGTATATATATATATATATATATATATATATATATATATATATATATATATATATATACGAATGTGTGTTTATGTGCGCCAAAACTCGCGTACATGTGCGTATGATCATCGTGAGTCCCGAGTCACCTCATCGGAGAAGCGGCGTCGTCTCGAGCGGACTGCCAAAAGAAAAATAAATGAACGATGGGAACGAATAGCGAAAGACATCGAGAATTAACACGGTCGATCGCAGACTTATACACCGTTCCCGAATACGATACAATCTCAAAAATCATATTCACTACCATTACAAGTGATTGTTTTTTTAACTCGAAATAAGTCGGATTTCCGAAAAAAACAAAAAAAAATCGACAGTGAGTGCAGCTCAATTGGAAAGCGGAGACAAGATGTATGATAGTGAGTGCGCGGCAAAAACAAAAGCGAACGTGAAATCGTTCCATCGTATTCAGGAACTTACGGAAGATGTTTTTTTTAAATAACGAATAAATCGTAAGGACTCTATAAAAGTACCGTTTAATAAGCGATATCAACGAGAGTAAATGGCGCGTTTAGAGATGAATATCGCGCGGATACGGCAATCTGATCCTGGATTCTATAACGATAAGACGATTATTCTGAAAAAAGATCATTGTTTCGATTTTATATATATATATATATATATATATATATATATATATATATATATATAAGGTTTATTTCTGCTCCCACGAGAGAATACGAGAATTCCTGTAAATATTTGAATATTACACAGCTAGATTGTAAGACGATATTGATCGAATTCATTGTACAGTCCATTGTATATCTTTAAAAAAAAAGTATGACGAGGTTGCGTGGCGCGTTTACCGATTGTTACAGGCGAACGATTCTTTTTTCAACATTACCTGTTTTGCCAACGATAATAAAAATCGCAACTGTACATTCGGTAAATATGTAGAACTCGATTTGCGAACAGGAGAGTGTTTATACGATAGGAGAATTCATGGTATAAAGTGTCGAATGTAATATTGCATAAAAGCGAACGAAGAACAAAAACAAACAAGTTACGCGTCGTTATAGCTGTTATACGATACGTCGAGAAAAGCGTGTAATGTTTTTTTTTTACTTCTTAATACAATTCCCCTTCAATTAAGATGAAGAAATGTCATAGCGAACTGTCCCTCGTATAACGATATTTTCCTCGTCTTTTTTCGTCACATTTGGAAGATCGTTGAAGTGAAAAATCAAACGAAATTTAGAGCTCGATCAAACGAACAATCAAACGGTCATTGTTATCGATGCGCAACGTAATAATAATGAAAAAAAACACGAATAAAAAAATCAAAGAAAAAAGAATCGCGAAGGAACAAAAATCACAGTGTACGACGCGGCGTTGTCTATGAAATTGAATGATAAAAACTAGAGATAATAAATTAACGATACGAAACTGAAGGAGAAGAACACGTAATATAGATGATTATTATAACGATACAAAGATAATATAAATATTTAAATACAATTTAAAGAAGTATTGATTCGTTGTACGATTGAAGGGAGAGATACCTTTAGGCGCGGAAAAAAATGCTGATTTTCGTGATTTTTTTTTTAAACGAAAGATTTCTTCGCCACTTTTGAGATTTACAAGGAAAGGTTGCGGGGTCGATCTCTCCGATTTCGATTGAATTTGGCATGCTTGTAGAATAGGGAAAAATAAGCCACACGTATTGTTTTTATACCCGCGGAACCCGATATTTAAGGGTTGAAACGCACCCACGAAAGTTGGGGTGTTTTTCGTTTTTCATCGATAACGTTTTAACGGTACGACATATGAAAAAATTTCAAAATACAACAATGTTTATTTTTTTGTGTACTATACATTGGGGATGAAAACGATCAAGTTATCGACGAAAAACCAAAAACACCCTTATTTTCGAGGGTGGTTTCACCTCTTAAAATTCGACCGCCGACGATATTTAAAAAATCCATGTCGCTTATTTTTACCCGTTCTAAAAGCATGCCAAATTTCTTATTACTACTTCTCGTTACTACCAAATGTTTCGTTACTATTGTTGGTTGTTACATGGTATTGAAAATAAATGGTGGACGTATGATCTATTAAATGGGTTGCAGCGGACGTTGTCAGACGGCGTGACACGTAGCGTCGGCGGGATTAATCTGAAAAAAAACTAACGAAGACTTTCCTTTCATTAACACTCATACGCAAAATATGAACCAAGAAAAAGTGAGAAACGTTGAAAATCGATTAAATGGTACGCTTGTAATTAAAAAAAAAACTTTTTTATCTTCACAAACATTTAGGGTCATGTTTTAGACAATAAGGCTAGAAAAGTGTATTCCAAATTTCATTAGAATCGGTCAAATAGTTTTTTAGCTATACGTCAAGCCTGTTTAGAAAACGCCGTTTAGAAGACCGCGCCATTTTTAAAGATTAATAAGAGAAAAAATATCATGTAACAGCCAAAAATAGTAACAAAGCATACCCAGATCTCAAAAATAGTGAAGAAATCTTTCCTTTAGAAAAAAATCATGAAAATCAGCTAATTTTTTTCTCGTCTAATGTATCTATTCCCTTAATGAAAAAAAGGAAGAAAATATTAAAGTTAAGCTATACGTATGTGGACGATTGGGAGAGCGAATCTTCGTCGGGCTTTATCAGAACTGAGAATCGTGTGAACTGACAATGAGAAAAGAACACACCATGCGTGGCTGGATCCTAAGAGAAAAGGGAAAATAAATATGCTGTACGTTCTTTGAGACATCGCAGAGCAGAGTGACAGGAGCCATACCGAAATTCACACTTTCGTTTTGTCTCGCTATTATGAACTGTGTACGTACTAGTTGCTGCGAGGCGCAATTGAAATAGAGCTCAAGAGTGAAAATGGAAGAAAATAAAAAAATAAATACGTATGTGCAAATGACGAAGCAGAAATACGAAAACACGTGAATCCTTTTATTCCACAAGCCAACACATCAGAACGAGAGAGATAGAGATAGCAATTTTTAATCACACCTATGGTATATGTGGGGTCAATGAGAAAAAAGAAGAACGCGATGGAGAGAATGAGAACGATGGCGCGATCGGATAAACACAGTTGTGCATACGAATGAAATATAAATCTATAGTATCGAAAGAAACTAATCAATGCGATTTGTTCGTCGCTTCTTCCACTCCTATTGACGAGAAAAAACAATATAAAAGATCTTTCGTTATTCCGCGCCTTTAATATGGCGTTATTTTTACACATTTACCATTTACATTTATAATTTCGTGTTGTTTTTACTTACTTTCGTCATACTTGAAATATCAAGAATTATATTTTACAAAACAATGAAAATCATTCGATTCACGATATAGTGATCCCAGAAATATTTAACCCTTATTCGGCATACTGGGGTGGTTTGCACCCCACGACCATGTTTCATAGATTTTAAGTACCTAACATTTTTCGCATTATTAATTTTTTTAACATACTCAAATCAAATTTTCGGACATACAACCTACACTACTTTTAAAATGAAGATTTCAAGTCTCAAAAAAATCCAGTTAAAATATTAAATAGTTTATTTATATTAACGGTTTCTGTCGCTGGGGTGCAAACAACCCCAGTGTGCCGAATACGTCTCTCCACTGAAGTGTGCCGAACAAGGGTAAACCGAATTATTTTTTTTCGTAAGATGAGCGTAAAAGAAACCGATATTGATACCAATGCATACATATTGATTATGCAATGATACCGCATAAATTACATACCTTTATGCAATTATATAGTAATTCTTTAAATAAGTGACTATTCCGAAAAAGGAGTTTGTTTGGGCTTGTTTGGGTTCCAAACAAACAATGAAATCCTCCTATAAAATTTGATTTTGTGTAAAATTTGGAACCCCGAACAAACTCATTTTTCGGAAAAGTCACTTATTTAAAGAATTACAAATTATATTGCATAAAGGGCGATACCGATGCATGCTACCAAAAAATCAAATTGTACAGCAGCATTTCAGTTTTGTATGCGTCGAAATCGAATTCTTCGTTGATAGAATATCGCTATACAATCGACCAATGATGAAACGACGCGAATATCTAGTTGACGCGTTGAACCAAAGAAAGACGAGAACGTCCCGTGAGACTTTACGTTTCAGGAATAACAAGATGGGCTCGACTTTCAGAAGACAGGAAATCATATTTATAATTGGACAATTAGATGTTCGTGCGGAGTTTGTCGTCGCGACAGTGATAAAGATTTGGCGGAAACAGAAAAGACAAAAAATCCACTGTCTATCCGCTTTTAGCATGCAAAGTTGGATCAGTTAACGAGGAGTTGTTAGCACAATGTGAGTATCGATCGATCATGCGCTAATAAGGGTGTTTTGCTCTCTCTCTCTCTCTCTCTCTCTCTCTCTCTCTCTCTCTCTCTCTCTCTCTCTCTCTCTCTCTCTCTCTCTCTCTCTCTCTCTCTCTTTCTCTCCCCCCCCCCCCCATTCGTCTCAGGACAAAACGGTTGCTCTGATAAAACCACCACGATGCGCGCCATTTTGCCACCAGTAAACGAAAACATTGGAGAAGTGGAAGCCCTAATTTTGAAACGTAAGGTTTTATTTTCCATAAGCGTATGGTATTGTATGTAGGGGTGGTAGCGGCAAGATAAGAACGCTGAGGTCATGTTTACGTATAACAATTCATATGAACCAGTTAAAATTAACTATACTTTTCAATTAATCGACATCTATTAACGTTTTAATTTTGGACACGAAAAAATCCGTCGTTCTGTTTGTTAATATGTAACATATATTTTTAATTAAACCGTTGTTTTCCCCATCTTACCCCATATGCGGAGCAAGATGCAAAATGGCTGGGAGCATGATGGGACAAGAATTATTGGCATCTTTCGCATGAAAAAATGAGGATGAACTTCCGAAAAGGGAATACCTTCGATTAATTTGGAATGTTATGTACCCATGTATTTTCAGTCGAAGATCATGAATATCATCGGGAAAATACCCGTAAATTTTATTTTCAAGGTTAAAACAAAAAAAACTGGTTTTTTAAAAGTTTTTCTACTAATTTTAATAAATCTACATCTTAGAAAAAAATGTTTCCTACAAAAGTTATAGCCTATAAAAAGATTGATCTTTTGTGTACTATACAAGTTTTGTCTAAAAGCATTCTGTTTCGAGGAAAATGAGATAATGCTCCAAAAAGTACATTTTCCTAAACTCTTTTCGTTTCGATATCATCTACTTACGCACTTCACCGCGGGACGATTGCAGTATGATTTATAACACTATACGAATACCTAAACAACAAACAACACACAACAAACAAACTGAAACAAACCCGAACAACAATCAACACACAACACAACAAAAAAAAACCGAAACGAACTCCGATCTTAGCCGAGTTTAGCAAAATGTACTTATTGGAGCATTATCCTATTTTTCGCGAAACAGAATGGTTTTAGACAAAAACTGTATAGGACATAAAACATCAATCTTGTCATAGGCTACAACTTTTGCGAGAAACATGTTTCTCTAAGATCAACATTTAGTAAAATTAAGTAAAAAAATCTTTAAAAGATCAGTTTTTGTGAGTTTTGACCTTGAAAATCAAATTTGCGGGTATTTTCACTGTCATATCCGTAATCAGCGACTCAAAATACATGAGTACACGAAATTCCAAATTAATAGAAGATATGTCCTTTTCAGAAAACAAATGTTTGATATATATCGAATCAGGATGAGTTCCACTATATTTCTACCGAGAAAAACAATATTGTCTTGCTAGCAATATAGCGAAACTCATTCTGATTCGATATAAGACAATTTTTTTTCAAGTATATCAATATTTTTACGATTGTCTAAAGATATACTGTTTTCGCATCATCCCCGAATTTTCTAATCGTTTTCGTGCCGCTATTTTCGAAGATAGGGGGTTGGACGTCAGATAACTTTATACGTATTTTATTATTCCAAACAGCTTTTGTTCGAAATATTTTTTGATCGGGTTATTAATTTTCAAGATACGGGATAAGATAGAGGGGCAACATTTAATTGGGGTTACTTTCAGTATGCAACCATCTAGCTTCAGTCAAAAATGCTGATTCTACGCTAAAAAGTGCTGCGTTTTCGTCTTTTTCACAGGACTATTAGGCGTATGATTCATCTCACCCCGCACCTTCATCTTGCCTCTAGTTCCTGTAATTACAGATGCAAATTTAAATGAACTTATTAGTTTTACGTTTTATGGTATCCAATAAAACTTTGCCGATAATCGTTCTACAGCATGAAATTTAATTTCATTTTTGTACAATTTTTGATACCCATCAACAGACACTTCCCGATGTTGGAATTGATCGCTAAATATTGCAGGCAATGTATGCTAAAATGATTAACCGAAAGTGAGCACTCGAAGTGCAGCCAATGAACAACTGCATTTTTTTACCGTATTACTCGAACCAAAGGAGGATTACAAGCCGATGAAATTACGAAACTCGGTCGTGTCTTTAGACTGATTAATTAGTTATTTTTCATTACTCCAATGTATCGATCACTGAGGGCTTAAATTATTTCGAGAAAGTATAAATTGTCGAGTCATCGTGATCTTCAAAAGAGTCTCGAAGTATCGTAATATTGTGAATGCAGAAAATTTTACAATAGTCGAAACAATTGGATGAAACTCCCAAACCGCGATTGTAAATAACGGAGAAAAACGGATCGAGACGGTAGCGTTCATTCCGTGTAAGCGAATTCATGATAATCGTATATCATGTAGTAGGAAAGACGAAAAAGGCGTTCAAGAAGCGTACGAGTGTATTTGTGCGCGAGAGAGAAAGCAACTTTTTTTTTGAATGACGAATTATTACTCCGGCGTGATATGTATATGAATGAATGAAATGTAAGATTCGATATACACTGTATTGGAAAGCGATGAAAAAAATATCCCTTGACGTGACATTGCTGTTTAAATAAATGTAACGATTATGACGAAAGCAATGGAAATCGACTTTACTGGTGCCTTACCCTTCCTGAACCACATTCATATACGTCGTATTATGACAATATCGTTTTTTTTTCCTTTTTCAGACCATATTATGATTAAGAGGGGAGATACTTTTAAGCGAGGAAAATATTGTTGATTTTCATGATTTTTTTACGAAAGATTTCTCTGCCATTTTTGAGACTTTATTACGACTTTTGGCTGTTAGATGCTATTTTTTTATTAATTTGAAAAAATAGCGTACGTTTTCCAAACGGATTGTGGCGAATATTGTCAAACGGCGTGACACGTACCAGGGGCGGGATTAATCTAAAAAAAAAATAACCGAGATTTTTTTTCATTAACACTCATACGCAGAACATGAACCAAGAAAAAGTGGAAAATTTCAAAAATCGATGAAATGATACACTTTGAAAAAAAAATATTGAATTCACCGAAAAAATGGATACATTTTACAACACTTTTTTTTCATTTTTGAGAACGGTGGTTTCTTAGACAATAAGGTCAGAAAGATTTATACCGAATGTCATCAGAACGGGTCGATTAGTTTTTAGCTATTCGTCACGAAACTTTTGAAAATGCAGTTTAGAAGACAGTGCCATAGTGCCGCTATTTTTAACGATTGATAAGAATAAAAATACCATGCAACAGCTAAAAGTAGTAATGAAAGTTTTTAATAATAATTATGGAACTGCTTAACAGTTATTTCGCCGTAAAAATCGCCTCTCATAACAGCGATCTAGACAACAATACTGCCTTAATGATTCGCGCCAAACCAACGAAAATGCGATGCAATGGTTAATAATTCACAGTTTTTCGCATGGTAACCACAAAGTGCAATTTTTTTGTTCGAAAATTTAGAAAATTGCGTGAATCATGCTCTCGGCGCAAGCGTCCTGCATGCACACAACAAATTTCATTCCAATTGATTGTTCCGTTCGTGAGAATTCCCATTTCAAAATTTCGAAGCGGTCGGAGGCGTGTGGCACATGGCCTTAAGGCGGGAGCCTGAATAAGACGGTCCGAAAAAATCGTTTTGTTTTTAATTGCTTAAATCGGTAGATGAACTATCCAAGAATATATTTACAAAGTTACAGAGACCAATTATAAATATTTTCGAAGATACAAGGCCGAAAACAGAGAAGCGATTGATATTTAATATTGATATTTCCTTCTATTGAAAACTTTAAAGCGCGTTTTCTCCAGTTTTCATTTTCACGATTTTTCTAAATTGGCGGGCGTGATAGTAAAGAAACTAATCGACCTATTGAATCAAACCAAAGTTTATTTTCTCCAGTGTGAAAATCTCTTCTAAGTAAATAAAAAAGTTGAAAAAGCCTTTTTAAGGGAAGATATACACCTGGGAGCCGGAAAAACGTCATTTTTGTGAATTTTTTCAAGGAAAACTATTTAAAAATTCGCATTAGGATTTTAATGATCTTAAAGTATATACATTCAAAAATATGTTTAATTTTCTTTATATGAAAATATCAAAAATATACAAGGATATTGTCTGATCCTTGGAGCGTCGTAAAAAAATCTGCGTACCCGGTACCCACTGGCGTTTCTTCAAAAATTATCTGAAAAAAAAAACCAAAAAGATTATTAAATTCGATAATATAATCTAGTACTTGTCATAGCCGATTTTGAAAGTATCGATTTATGAAAAATGGCAGACGTTTTAAAATAAATAGTGATTTTTGGGCCAAAAATTAGTTATTAATTTGCCTATAAAACAAAAACTAAGTAACGGAAAAAAATCCTATGACAAGTACTAGATAATGGTGTATAGAATAACCACAAAAATCGTCAAGACAATCGGTTCATTGGTTTTGGAGAAATTGTGGGTACCGATTTGAAAAAAGTGGTTTTGAGAAAAACGCGTTTAAAAATTTGGGAATGAATAAATCATGACATTTGTCAACTGACATGGAATCATCGATATCAGGCCCATCGTGTAGGTCTTCTACGGTCGACGGAATGTTCATAGCTTCTAAATCCTCGACCTCGACCATCTAGGTGTATATCTCCGGTTAAATAAGTTTTATAGCACGTTAAAGTGTTTTTTTAAACATTTTTTTCAAACCTGAGAAAAGCTACCATTTTGCGATTTGTTTACTTCTTCTTAATTCACCCAGAAGAAAAATATATGACGATTGAATATTTTATTGGTTTATTTGGTTCAGTTAAGAATTACGAGCTGCAACTTTCCTGTCGATTGAGGACTACAGTGGCAAGGCACACATGGTATAGGCTGATAAATCTGCAGCCATTTATTGTTTCATGTTGAACATTTTTATTATACAGTTCAAATATGCATGAAATATACCTCAATGTTCACCGAGCTCACTTGTTTTTTTTCCCTTTTGAAAAAAATCCCGAAAAAGCGCTTTTTTGGACCTCCTAATTCAGGCTCCCGCATTAATGTAGAAATAATGTGTAGTGAAATGATATGGCGCAAGAAATGTATCACGATATTCAATTACTGCATACAAATCAACAGCGCTTTTCGTAGTACTGTAGAATATTCCAAAGCCTTGTTATTTTGTCTCTACCATACCTGCATTAAAATGATCAAAGCAATTTTGCAATATCAGATTTAAACATCACGTTACATTATTCTATACCGATTTTCTTTTAGAATTTCATTTTGACTCTATTGAAAAACAATAGTCTCGTTTCAAAGATCACAGAGGTTAATTACGTAATTTTAATTACGTAATTTTCATTACGTAATCAAGTAACTGGTTCTCAAACGATTTGAATTAATTGAACGAACGCAAACAAACCCAAAGCCGTATGTGAGTATTTGTGTCAAATTCACCCTGAGATAGGTTCAAAGCCGACGAGGGTTTTATGAAGATGTACAATTCGATGAGAGTGCGTATCTGCTTCGTCATCGTGGACTTCAACTACTCGTAATCAACAGGCAGACTCTGCACGGACGGTCGTACAAATTTAATGTAACTTTATGGGGGGCGAGAATAACAATTGTTGTGCTGCAGCCTCGCTAAACTCTGGTAGAGCTGCGCCCACTCCTGAAGTACCTTAAGTCCCAACAAACCCGGGGAAAACATCGAAAATAAAACACACTTGGTACTCGCGAAAGAACTAATTTCGTTTTTACTCGTCGAGACGTGGACACGTAATTACGACAGGCGACTCAGTGGCTCTCGTACAGCCATACGTGTCTACTGCATAAATCTCTATGCATATACGTGTCTACTGCATAAATCCGAGCTTATGCATGTACATCAACTGCATATATATATATATATATATATATATATATATATATATATATATATATATATATATATATATATATATATATATATATATATATATATTAGGGTGTGCGGAAAAAAATCGATACTTTTTTTTCTGTCGCATCCACCAAAAAAGGTGAATTAAGGTAAAAAATAAAAAATGCTCGAAGGTGAGCTCAAAAAAAAAATTATTTCGAATGGAGCATTGCATTTGAATATTTTCTATAAGAATAACCCAGGAAAATATTGGGATTTCTGAATGTGGTAGTGCAACTCGTCAGGAAAAAATCACACAAAGATATCATTAACATATTCTCATGGAGAATTGAATTTCCAACAAAAAAGTTTTTACGAAAAATTAGCTCAGAACAACCGTTCAAGTGGAATCGCTGTCTGAAATTGAATTGATAGAAAAAAAATAATTCAGAAGGCTGTAAAAATCGAATTTTTCGCTTTACGAAAAAACTTTTTGGGTTTGTTTTTTGTAGAGAATGTTCTGCTCTAACATACAATTTGCATGAAATCGTTCTCAAAATATTTCTCTGATACAAAAAAGAATCAAGACAAGAATCAAGAAGAATCACAACAAGAAATATAAAAGAAACGACGTCCATCATTGATCGTGTTTCGAAAAGTTTTATTGAATTAATTTGGTTTAATAAGATAAAATGATTTGTTTTTACATTATAATGCTTGATAATCATCGTTCCTTTTTCTAAGAGTCTGTTGCAATTAGGGTATTTCTGTCGATGATTTTGCACTACTTCCAATAAATATTGTAGCTGCTCTTCGTTTTTTGTTAATGAACCGTTATATGCTTCTATCAAAGTGACACCACGTTCAGCTACGTTATTAACGACTTTTGGATTAAAAAAAAATCTACGCAACTCAAATAAGTGGCATTTCCCGGCCATAATTCAATATTTACTCTAAACAAATCATGAGGTAAATTTAATTGCTGGAAAAGAAATAAGGATTCTTGAGTAACGAAATCGCTTATGTCTTCTTTCAGCACCATTTCCCAATCATTTTTTCTTAACGATTACTCGCTCGGAAGGATTTTTGGATTTTTCTCGAGATTGCAGAGCTTGTACCATTTTTGCCTTCACACTTATCGGCACAGCATTGTCAAAAAACGACAAAGCAACAATTTTCTCGTTAAAGTACCACAAGAGACTAGTTAATTTTTTCGAGGCAGTCTCCCCTACTACAGGATTCACTTCGCAATAACGAATGAAATTTTGTAGCAGTGACAGATCTTGATTTGGGGGAAAAATGTCGCGGTTTCCCGTTCGTGGCGCTAGCGTGAAGCTTGTAATTTTGCACTACGAGCTACCGCATGCTGCCGCCAGGTGGCAGTGTGTGCTAGGGCGCGCACGCCGCTTAAATAAAAAAACAATTTCAGACAGCGATACCACTTAAACGGTTGTTCTAAGCTAATTATACGTAGGAACTTTTTTGTCAAGAATTCAATTCTCTATCAGAATATCTTAATGACATTTTTGTGAGATTTTTTTCTGAACAGTTTAACTACGACGTTCAGAAGTGCCAATATTTTCCTGTGTTATTGTTATGGAAAGTATTCAAATGCAATGCGCCGTTCGAAATAATTTTTTTGTTGAGCTCTCCTTCGAGGATTCTTCTTTTTTTACCTTAATTCACCTGTTTTTGGTGGATGCATCCGAAAAAAAATATATCGATTTTTTTCCGCACACCCTAATACATACACACACACACACACACACACACACACACACACACACACACACACACACACACACACACACACGCACGCACGCACGCACACGCACGCACACACACACACACACACACACACACACACACACACACACACACACACACACACACACACACACACACACACATATATATATACATCTATGCATCTCGATATACAGGGTGTCCCAGAACTGAATGCGTTCCCTGAAATGGGGGGGTTAGCACCTGATAGGCTTGCCTTTAAAAATTAATAATAATTCAGGGGCTGATCTGAGACGAACATATGCTTATATCAATCGACTCAGAATTTCACCCCCAGTCCCCCATTCCAGGGTACGCACTCAGTTCTGGGACATCCTGTAAATGTTGTACTGTACGAGCGAACTCAACGTAAATTATACTTTTTCAATTTTCATTTGACTATACAACCATTATTGTTTGCAACATGAACCACTGAAGAAATAGCCAACCCTTTTTCCAGCAGCATAAGGGGTTACAGGCCGCTAGTATTTAACAATAAGAAATTCTCGTTGATTATTATTCTGTATATTTCTACGCGTAAAAAAATATTCAGAAATCTTAATTAGAGCCTGAATTAGGAGGGTCAATGTAGGCTCGTTCAAAGGTAGTCACGTTTCAGTTCTAACCATTGAGGGGGCAAGCCTCGTTGTGAAAGTCGAAAAATCACTTTTTCCAAAACCAATATATTTTGAGAGTAAATTATCGTATAAAAGTTCCTACAAAATTTAAAGGTGATCGGATCAAAGGATCACCCCTTAAATATAGCTTTTGGCCCCAGATTTATCGGCTGTTATGTTGACACCCGTCGGAACGCTCATAGCGTTGTTCGAAACTCTAAACAATTCTTTTTTGACAGTGCGTTTTCAAAGTCGGTGAGCGAAATATCACAAAAACTACTGTAAAGATCTTTCTGAAATTTTATACTTTGAATGTTATGAATGAAAAATGCCCGTTTTTTGCAAAAATCGAGACTAACTGTGATCACCCGCCATTTTTTAAAATTTGGTATCTCGAAAATTTCTTCGATTAATCATAGGATAAACAAACATACTGTAGAAATGCCCAATAACTTGAATTTTTAAAATATTTTTTAATGCGTCTTTTTTATCTTATGCCATCAATGCTCTCGAACAGTCTGTCGAGCAATTTTCTTGTTTTCCATTTGCAAACATTTTTATAAATACTCAAGGCGCGAATTTTGAAACTAAACCAAATTCAAGTTCCGACTTCAATATTTCACTTCAATGTTTGATAAATTGTTTTTTTTTTTCGACATTCAAGAATTCAGCTTGACAGACTATAAGTGAAACGTTACTTTACAAGAAACTTGGATTTTCCAGATCCATCAAACCATGGGACGCTAATCGTACAGACCATGAGGAAAGTGTATTTTCGTCAGAGGCCTGGGCAGCGAACATTAACATGAATCATTTATGATCATATGAATTCGTTGGAATCAGTTTATTCATATACCACTAAAAATACATTGTGGATATTTTTACAGATTTTTCACGAGTTACCCTTTGAAAAAAAAAATATCGAAAGACGTGGGTTTTCGGTCCATCCGGAGGTACGTAGCCAGTTAAAACACTTCGCTACATGTATTGGAATTTCGAGGAGTTATTTTCATCGGACTGCATTTTCCGAGTACAATCTATCCATCGCAAATATTTGTAATTGCACAACAGACGATTTGAAATTCTAGATTGCCTGAACAAATAGTCGTCAAATTTTTCTTTTACCTCATATTATGTGATTAATATATAATAGTTAAATTTTGTACCTACCTACGGTTTGAACCACGTCTTCTAATTCGAGAGCTGAGCGCGCTACCTATCTAGCCATTCTAACACTTGTGCAAACTTTCTTTGTGTCTGCCTATTTGTTTTATTCTGGATTTGTATGCATATCCCCTTCATATTGCGCTCATGGGATGTATCACTGACAAATATACATATCGCTATCATATTGCGCTCATCGAATGTATCACTTAGAAATATGCATATCGCCGTCATCAGATGTATCACTGAGAAACACGCATATCGCTGTCATATTGCGCTCATGGGATGTATCACTGAGAAATATGCATATCGCCGTCATATTGCGCTCATCGAATGTATCACTAAAAACATGCATATTGCCGTCATGGAAAGTATTACTGAGAAACATGCATATCGCCATCATATTGTGCTCGTGGGACGTATCACTGACAAAATATACATATCGCCGTCGTATTGCGCTCAACGAATGTATCACTTAGAAACATGCATATCGCCGTCATAGGATGTATGACTGAGAATCACGCATATCGCCGTCATGTTGCGCCCATCGAATGTATCGCTGACAAACATGCATATCACCGTCATATTGCTTGCATGGCATATCTACTATCAGTGCTAACCCAGTGAATTCCTCAACACAAGTCATTGAATGACTTCCATATGACGTAAAATTTGCAGATACTCGTATTAATTGTGGACACTTGAGCACAGCGATATGAGTTCAACGTGCTGCAAACGTACAGTGCATTTCTAAACGACATATTGAGATCAAAATGCTTTTGTGCATTCACCATACTAAATGAGTTCACGGCTTTGCACCACGAAATGTAGTCAAAATGCTGTAAAACTTGCTTCATCAATTGTATGCACGGCATAATGATCATGACTGTCTATCTGGATTCCCAGATCGATGGATGTACCTCATATTGGCATCATATGTACATCATCACTGCGACATAGAAAGTCTCACAGCTGTGTATCCCTTATGAGTGCGCCCGTTGAAGTCATATTTGCATCACATAATGATTCACATTAATACATCCAAATGAAGCAAAGTTGTTCTCACGCGAATATGCATGTAGTGAATTCATCAGACGAGCAAATTCGGCTCACGAATATCTAACAATAAGTGAGTGCATATGGGGTTCACATGGGTGTCACGGCGTGAAAAATTGTAGTGATCATACGGAGCTCATATTAGCGGCACGGCGTAAGGTAACAATGCTGTGCTCATACGGAACTCATATTAGCGGCATGGTGTGACGTAACTATGCTGTGCTCATATGGAGCCCATATGAGTGCCATAGCGTGAAATATAAAAAAATCCAAAAATATTAATTAAAAAAATCTGGTAGGATTTTTATATTCGCACATGCTTTATTTATGTTCCTGCCCATATGATAAATGGATTGAAACGTATCCTGCCTAGTTGAATTTTGTACCTACCTACGGTTTGAACCTACGTCTTCCAATTCGAGAGCTGAGCGCGCTACTTACCTAGCCAGTCTAACTCTTGTGCAAACATTCTTTGTGTCTGCCTATTTGTATCATTCTGGATTTGTATGCATATCGCCGTCATATTGCGCTCATGGGATGTATCGCTGACAAATATATATATCGCCGTCATATTACGCTCATCGAATGTATCATTTAGAAGTATGCATATCGCCGTCATACGATGTATCACTGAGAAACACGCATATCGCCGTCATATTGCGCTCATGGAATGGAACACTGAGAAATATGCATATTGCCGTCATATTGCGCTGATTGGATGTATCACTGAAAACATGCATATTGCCGTTATGGAATGTATTACTGAGAAACATGCGAAACACGTTTTAATCCATTTATCATATAGGCAGGGACATAAATAAAGCATATGAGGATATAAAAATCCTACCAGATTTTTTTAATGAACATTTTTGGATTTTTTTTCACGCTATGAGACTGATATGAGCTCCACATGAGCACAGCATATTTACGTCACCCCATGCCGCTAATATGAGCTCCGTATGAGCACAGCATAGTTACGTCATGCCTTGCCGCTAATATGAGTTCCGTATGAGCCGGCATAGTTACATCACGCCATGCCGCTGATATGAGCCCCGTATGAGCACTACCGTTTCTTCACGCCGTGACACCCATATGAGCCCCATATGCACTCACTTATTGTTAGATATTCGTGAGCCGAATTTGCTAGTCTGATGAATTCACTGCATGCATATTCGCGTGAGAACAACTTTGCTTCAGTTGGATGTATTATTGTGTCATCATGTGATGCAAATATAACTTCAACAGGAGAACTTATAAGGGATACACAGCTGTGAGACTTTCTATGCCGCAGTGATGATGTACATATGATGCGAATATGAGGTACATCCGTCTATCTGAGTGCTTGTTGAGGCAGGCTGGATGATATAGGGTCTGAGTTATAGTCCAATAAAAGACACAACAACCCAGCACTTTTAGCGTAGAATTAGAATTTTTTACTGAAGCTAGATGGTTGCATACTGAAAGTAACCCCAATGAAATGTTGCCCCTCAACTCACTCCTACCCTAAGAAATAACGGTTGAAAACTTAAGAATTGCCGTATCTCGCTAATTAATAGCCCGATCAAAAAAACTTTTAAACAAAAGTTGGTTGAAATAATAAAATACCTATAAACTTAACTAACGTCCAACCCCCTACCTTTGAAAATAACGGCACAAAACGATTAGCAAATTCGGGGTTGATGCGTGCGATGCGTGCGAGCGGCCATATTGCTACGTCCTTGTCTGACAAGGAACATCACTTTGGTGTCCTCCTCCGGTTTTGTTGAAACTTTTTTATGTGGAAGAGTATCAAAAACTAAGAGACACGTATTTTTTTATCGGCGGAAAAATGGTTTTAAGGGGTAAAACGCACCCTAAAAAATTGGGATGGCTTTCGTTTTTCGTCGATGACGTTTTGACGGTACAAGATATAAAAAAAATTTTAAGTGCAACAATGTTTTTTTTTGTGTTCTATACATTGGAGAACGATAACGTTATCAACGAAAAACGAAAACACCCCTATTTTGAGGGTACGTTTCCCCCCTAAAATCGTTTTTCCACCGATAAAAAAAACCTGCGTCTCGTAGTTTTTGATACTTTTCCACATAAAAAAGTTTCAACAGAGTCGGAAGAGGACACCAAAGTGATGTTCCTTGTAAGTCAGTGCCCTCTTCGCGTTTTTGTGCCGCTATTTTCGAAGATATGGGATTGGACGTCACATAACTTTATACGTATTTTATTATTCCAAAAAACTTTTGTCGAAAACATTTTTCGATTGGGCTACTAATTATCGAGATACGATGGTTTTTACGTTTTCAACCCCTATTTCTTCGGGTTAAGGCGAGTTGAAGGGCAAAACTTCATTGGGGTTACTTTCAGTATGCAATCACCTAACTTCAGACAAAAATTCGGATTCCACGCTAAAAGTGCTCATTAGCTGGATGTCACGCGAAATTACCGCTACCCCCACTCCACTACCGCTGTATTGGATTAGAGTGGGTGCAGCTGCGACATGCCGAATGTCTGTGATCGGTTGGAAAATGCCCTTTCCGCACCCAATTCTAATCTTGTTATTAATTATAAAATTCTATTACAACTCATATTTCAAAAATATTCCAAAAATTATACAACAATTATTATACAAACAAATCTAAACAAACCCAAGGTATCAATATTTCGATAAATATTAAACGAATATTAAAGAAATACTAAACAAATAAATAAGTAAACTCAATGTGGCAATATTTTAAAAAATAACAAGTCCAACTCATATTATTTACATGTACCTGTTTTTTATCACCCGAAAAGTCTGATTACAAGTTCGCTGCCGAAAAGGCTCCAGTATATCCCACCGTTTTTGCAATATTCCAGCGGAAATTAATACGCTCGTCATGAATTTTACCTCTCATCGTAATTGAGAAAACGAAGAAGCTTGTGCTATCCAACAAACGCGAGAACGGCAAATATGGAACGTGCAATATCGAAGAGTAAAGGTAAACGAAGTGACGAGGGATTGAAAAAAAGGAGTTGTTTCGCATGCCGTGCTCAGAGTCACGCTACCTACACAATCATAGATATTTCAATGATGTGAAAAAAAAATTGCGCTGGCAATAACGACGGAAGAAAAGCGCAGGGGAAACAAGAAGAATCGTGCCCGGAATATATACGCTCCAAAGCCGGCAAATTTATCTAAATTGTTGTCGGCTATATTGCCGCTGATGGAGAATTGGAATAGCGGAGGGCCGGGTGTCTACTCTGCACCGTGCAAATCGTAACTGTATCAAGTCGCCAGTTCAACTCGCCATCTGTTCAACTTGCCAAAGCGGGCAACTCTACACAGACCCAAGTGGACACCGTAGCAGCCCGCCATTTCCCCGACGCTCGCGTAACCCCACTCTTCAGATTCGGGCCGGGCATTTTTTGCTACCGTGTCAACTCGCACCGTGTCTCAACTCGCCACGCGTAGCGTGCTCAACTTACATTTCCTAGCGGCTGTACTTTTTTCGAATCACCCATACACGGGAACGAGAAATACACAAGCAAAATGTTTTCACATGTACCGACTACCCGCTCTGTCAGTTCTCTAGTTTATCGACTGATTTTGAATGGAAATTTGACGAGCGGCATTTTGTTATAGCTTTATTCTGTAATAATGCCACGAACATAGATGTAGTCTCCTAAAATTTTAATTCTTCCAAAATTCACGGAAAAAGGCGTCATTTTTGAGTACTTGAGAATAACGATAAGCAATACTAAGAGAACTGAAAACTTATATAATAATCGCGTGAAAGAAAAACTGGTGGCCTCGTACAGTTGGACAGATTTTCGTTGCCGTTGAATATAGGATTATGTTCTTCAAGAGGATGTTTAATTTTGTTCTGAATTTTATTTCGTGTGGCTCTTGATTTATTCTTAAAAATGATTGTGCAAAGTCTACATTTTATAATCAACTTTTTAATCATCAAAAATATCGATGAAAAAATCATATGCATTTACAAGAAATTAATATCACGAAACGATTCCTTTCATTACAGATTGAAACGTCCACATTATTATTATCGATGTTGTTCAAATACTTAATGCCAAAGAACAGTGCATGTCGGATATATTTATTTTTCATTAATGTGTGACAGATCGTCTACTATATATGAAAAAATTGAATCATCGTATAACATGAATACGCTGTGTTGAAAAGCGCTAGCGCTTTTTTACCCCACGTCGGGCGCCATTTGTGACGGGGATTATTTCTCTTGTGACGTGATTTGTCGATTCGTCGACTTCATTGACGTGAAGTCGTGACTTTGAAACCGCGTCACAAGAGCAGCTACCGATCACGTGGTTTACGTGCATATGCCCGAGTCGCTACCGTGACGCGTGTTAAGGGCCTTTCTCCCCCCGTGCTCCGTTGTTTTGTTATTTTTGTCGATTCCGTTTCCGTTCAGTTGGCGGGCGGAACGCGGTCGAGTGGCGTGGCGCTCAACGCATCGAGCAATCCCGACCGAGGGAAGCTGCCAACGAGACCGCTCTGGGTAATCGGCGCACGCCCGGCTGAGATGCCGGCGCCCCACGGTGTGGTGCATCGTGTTGGAGAGCGGGCCGTTTACGTTACGGGCGGAAGCTGGAGCTTTTCGTGCCGCGCTTCTGAAAAGAAGCATTGCCCGCTCTTGCACGATGGCCCGGGGATGCGGTCCCAGAGAGTCTCACTGCTACCGTTGGAGAGAGTCACCCGGTATGTTCCCGATCCGATCTCGAGGTAGCTCGGGCAGAGATGACGGCTACCGAATTAAAATATTATTTCAATAATATTTCAGCTCCCGATTCTGGCGTAAGAGATAAGTTCTCGCTCGAACCGGCGATTTCGCACGGTTGGATCCCGCGAGCGTGTTGACAGTTTTTGATAACGCGCTCTATCTCGCTCTTGAATAATCCCTCGCGCGCCGGTCTTCGTCGCGCAAGATAGAGAAAATGACGAATTTTAAGGTGAGACAGTCGAGTCTCCCGTAGTGCGTCAGATTCCAATTTTTGACGTTCTCGTGACAGTTGTCGACCGGACGTCGAGCCACGAGCTTCGCGATCGAGAGACGCGCCGTGTCTCTCTCGCGCCCGTGACGTCGCGCTGTCGTTCTCGCCTTAGAGACACGTCGTCGTGCTCTCTCGCTCCCGTGTGTACGACATTTTTGGTTCGCGTTTTCGCGTTCGTGGTCAAGTCTACGTAAAAGGTTCTCGGGTGGTAAGCCCACCGGCTCCCGCACGATAAAATAAAACCATCGTTTTATTTTATCGTGACGTTTTCGGTGTCGCGCAAGTGACAGTTCCCGTCAGGAATAACACTACCCCCCGGTGAATCCCGACCCCAGTAGTATAACAGGACCGGTTCTAACTCAGGGATCTCAGGGGGGAGCGGGGCGGGGGGGCTCCAGCGCGGGGAAGCCTAGTGCGGCGGTACGGCGGAGGGGGGAGGGGTCGCCGGCCGCGTGTGACGTCAGAGAGGAGCCTCTGTGGAGGGGCGGCCATGTGGTCCGTGAAGCGCTTGGCGGGAGGGGGAAGCCGGCGTCGATGAGCGTTTTGAGTGTGTGTGTGTGTGTGTGTGTATGTGTGTGTGTGTGTGTGTGTGTGTGTGTGTGTGTGTGTGTGTGTGTGCTGCGTGCAGGCGCGCGCGCGCATGTGTGTGTGTGTGCGTGTGTGTGTGTGTGTGTTTGTGTGGAAGGAAGGAGGAGGGGGCGAAAAGAATGGTTCGAATTAAATGACAATAAAACAATAGTTTATTAATAATTAAATTGAACAATGACCTTCCATAGTATATATTGTACATAAAATTGTTGGTGTGTGTGTGCGTGTTTGCCTGTTCTTCATTGCTTAAAATTATTTTATTTTGAATATCCGCAGCGGATCCGTTATGCTGGAACATAACAAATCATGCATCTTATTAACCTGTCAAACATAATCATATTTTGAATCATCCTAAAGATAATACGAACCATCGACCCAGTATAAGTTCAGTCAGGTGGGGGACGTGTCGCGCATTGAAACTTGGTGGGTCGGCCCGCCGCAGTTGGTACAAAATATCCCCTGGATGTTGTTAAACCATTCGCTGAAGTGGCCACATCTTTGAATTAGTTGATCAACCGCGCCCTGCATATCAAATAGCATAACACGCAAAATTTCGCCTGATCATTTTCGGTGAGATATTCGTAGATCACACAGCCCATGATTCCCCGGTTCAACCGATTCATTTGCTGCTGGTCCACTATGCTTTCGCGCTCATGATGGACTCCTTTATCTGAGGCATCACCCAATCCACTATCAAATGATTCCGTATCACTGTCCATCTCGGCCAGTTCCAAGTCATCATTTGCAAGCACTTCAATGTCCGCCCACTCATCATCGTCATCATTGGCGATATCAATAATGTCTTCGTCTACCCCAACTTCCACTTCGTCGTCATTGGCGATATTCACAACAACCTCCATCTCATCATCGACGAGATCGCTCACTTCTATTTGGTTCCACATTTTTCTTAACTGATTTTCCGTTCTCCGACTCTTCCACAATGACACCTTGCAGGTTGAAGACTGGAATGGCGAAAACTGCTGTTCCGATCCTTCTTCGGATTTCGATTTTTGGATCCTCAGAGACTTATAGTGGGGTGGGGAATGACCAACAGGATGTGTAAATAGTTTTCAACATTAGTTGGCACTTGTAGAAAAAAAAACCTTGCAAGATGGTGCATCCTGGCCAGGGGATAAAAGAAAAGATTTTTTCTTTAACTACCCTTGTGGGGGTAGGCATCTGCTGTCCAGAAAAGTGTGCACTTGTGGAGGTGAAAGCTAGCCAGGCTTGCCAATCATTGACTATCGCGATCTCTACAGAACAGCGTCTAGTTCATGGAGACTGAACTGGCGTATTATAAAGAGCATCTTAGAGTTTGTATTTTCTATTGCCACGTGTTCCAGTATGTATGAAGTCCAACCTGTCACGAATCATAGGGCTCTTCGCAGAGCAGCATCAAACCTATACAAGTGACACTTGAGGCTATACAGTTCTTACCGAATCAGCCATATCCTTAAGGAAATTTTTTTTTGTTCGTCGACGTTCGAAGCCACCCTCTGAGCATAGGGAACATTTAGAAAAAATAACATTTCGCTCAAGTAATGTATTGGCTATCCAAAACACATATACGAAAACGAGGTATTTATTACAACTTATGTTTTTTTGCATTTTATTTTTATGTATTTAATTTTTTTAATTAAAAAAAATTATTTTCATTTTTTGCTCTCGTGAAACCCCAACCGGCTCGTTATGTGTATGTATTTATTTTTCATGCTTTCCACGATAAAAGATATCCACGTGATATTAAAAAAATTCTGGTGGAGAGGATTCTATTACATTTTCCGAGCTAGAAGGGAACGACAAAAATATTTTCTCATGGGAGACCATTTTTAATCATCGACAGCGCTCAAAAGTGGCCACACTTTGAATGAAGCAGTGAGTTCACATATCTCTCTGGCAAGACTTTTCAACTCGTTAATATGGAGAACAACAATAAACCATCAGAAGAAATCTTGCACAACCCAGCCACGCTCTTAAGTTCGATCGATGACTTTGCTGTGTGGGAGATGCAGATCGTCGAGTCCATCGAACTACTGAAGACGCAAAGCCGAATTAAGCGCCAGCGATTATCAACTAAACATCAATAGTCATTGATAGACCAAATACCGCATCTGGAAGGATTGAAGTATTCCAAGTACAGGCATTTTATATGCATCGGTGCAGGACACAGCGATGATGGGTTAATGTGGCGAGAACTCGACTTGAACGCGTGATGGTCTATCCTCTGACCCCTGCTCGATGAATTTCAAGAACGTGGAAGCTTTGCGAACATTACGTAATCTTACAATAAATGTAAATAAGTATAAATCAATACGCGTTGAATGTTATATCTCATTGCCACGGGAAATAATGATTATGAGGGCTACGATTAATATGCAATCAAGAGATAATACACGTTTCGCATGGGTGACAGTCACAGCTTTATACCCAGCTGAATGAAACAGTGACCACGGATCTTCTTACATGCATTATTCAATAGTATTGAATCTATCGAATACGGGATTCCCCATAACTATAGGGAAAATTTGATAAAAATGGTGCTTCAAAACAATTTATCCATTAATGTGTGTACCACCGAAGAAGACATTGCTCCGATACGCGTGGCTCAACATAAGAAGAAGAAAATCATATCAATTTGCTATACATACAAGATACCGAAGATAACAATGTATGACATATTACATAGATAAAGAACCTGTCAAGCCTCGTGAGCGCAGAACAGAGGCAACCACTAAAAAATAAATATATGCCATCAGTGTGTGTGAAGTTAACATAATTACTATATCGTTATATGCGCTAAACGAATTAAACAACAATCCATTATTTCGCAGGTGTCTGCATTACTTTAGATCAAAGGAATAACTGCAATCACATGAGATCGATTGTGGAGCACTAAAGCACTGCCCCATCCGACTAACAAATAATACCAATAAGTGGCACCAAATCATCAACTCCAGTCGGAAAGCACGACATCCATTCATTGAAAATGCCTATTTGGAGTGGTTTTGACTAATGATAGGGAGAAGATGAGAATGCGCAAAGACTGATGAGAAGAACGTAGCAGAGGATATGTATAAATATCGTGAAGTATTCAGTATTAATAACCACATGTGCTTTTCATATGACGAATCGCTATCATAGTATCAATCACATCACAGCGCTGATTCCATATCATGGTTTGTGGTAGAACTGGAAAAACTAGTGCTGTGCATAAAATACATTTTCTACGAAAATTAATGCTCATCATGAGTTAATTCCAATACGTTCACGCTATGGCAATAATTGTGCATTCAGTCATCATCAACCAATAGAGGTAGAAGTTGAATTACTCGAGATAGAATGGCGTATGCCCCACACAGTATTAGATAAGATCAATAAATTATCATTACTTTGAACATTGGAAAGTGGGCGATACTCGAATATGAGTTTTCACTCTTGGGATCTATACGAATGTCCACCGCTTCAAAGCACAACGAAGCATTCATGGACCGTAAAAGCTGCCCCCCAACTAGAGAAACCAATATATGTAATTGGTGCGGCACAGACTGGCAAAAAAAGATAATCTATGGCAAAGAACATTATATTATTGACCGACTGCAAACTCACAAGTGTTAAACTTTATCTCAATTCAGCATTCTTTTCTCAGGAGGACTCGCATTTGGACTTCAAAAAAGTTTCGGCATTTTGTTCAATATGTACTCGATTTCGTAAATACCATTACGATTGCAATAGTGATCGTTCTTTACTAACCATCGCCAAGTCTTAATGTAACGGCCCTCTCGCGGATTATGATTTATCGCATCAGAACGAGCCTGTGAAAAACGCTGCCGTAGATGTGTGAATAGAGTTTAAATGCAAAGAAGATTCACCACCGAATACGACTGCTTATCGTTTTAATCTTACACGATTGCGTTGTTGGATATTGTTTATTGGCCGATATTATGGGTAAAATTGTATGAATCAGCAAAATTCAGAGAGATACGAAGCATCGTGGTTGATGCGCAATGGTCTAAAGTGGGCCTATGGAAACGTTCCATATAGCGTGACTGAAGTTTTCATAACAGCTGCAGTTGAAGGTTCGAAGGAAGACGACATGTGTCCAATCGTATATGTTAAGAGATATGAAAAACGAAAATGGATAGCTAATATACTAAATATGAAAAATGAGCTATTTATTGAGTCGTTGAATATAGACTTTGACGATATGGATGTCTCAAGTAAATTAGATGCAAGTTCTACTCTACGATGTGAAAAGCATACAAACAATTGTGCCCTACAAAATGTATTTAAAATCTTTAATTGGTGGTTGAATCATGAAGATTCGTGCAAATAAAAGAAATGTAACATTATGTACTTTTTATTCTCCTCACCCCGTACTTAGTTATGTCAGCATCATCTAACATCGGATTGTGCACCTGAATAAAATATTATTTTCGAATGTGAAACTCATTTTTTTGTATGGAATTTGATTGAAAATAAAGTAATATAATCGCTCCATGATGATCGAATACATTCTTCGGCATACGTTCGATAGATGTTCGTGAGCCGTTTGTTGGAAGTTTGCGAGGCATTTGAAAGTTTTCGACAGTCGTTCGTGAGACGTTCCAGAGACTTCCGAAGACATTCATAAGACGTTCGAAGACATTCAAGAGACGTTTGAAAACCTTCATAACACGTTGAAGACATGCATGAGGGGTTCAAAGAGTTCGAAAAGATTTCTACGACGTTCATGAGACGTTTGAAGGCGTTCGTGAGACGTTCAAGAGACTTTCGAAAACGTTCATAAGACGTTTGAAGACATTCATGAGAGGTTCGAAGACGTTCAAGAGATCTTTGACAATATCCATAATATGTTTGAAGGAATCGATGAGGGGTTCGGAGACGTTTAAGAGACTTTCAAAGACATTCACGAGTGATTTGAAGACGTTCAAAAAACTTTCGAATTCTTTTAAGAGAATTTGAAGACATTCATAATATGTTTGAAGACATACATGAGGTGTTCGAAGACGCTTGGGAGAGACTTTCAAAGACATTCACGAGGAGTTTATCCGAAGACATTCATACGACGTTTGACAACAGTCAAGAGACGTTAGAAAACATTCATAAGGTGTTTGAAGACATGCATGAGGGGTTCGAAGAGTTTCAAGAGACTTTCTACGACGCTCATGAGACGTTTGAAGATGTTCGTGAGATATTCAAGAGGCTTTCGAATACGTTCATAAGACGTTTGAAGACATTCATGAGAGGTGCGAAGACCTTCAAAGACTTTCGAAGACATTCAAGAGATCTTTGACGATATTCATAATACGTTTGAAGACATCGATGGGTGGTTTGATGACGTTTCAGAGACTTTCAAAAACATTCCACGAGGGGTTTGAAGACGTTCAAGAAACTTTCGAATATGTTCAAGAGACTTTTGACGACATTCATAATACGTTTGCATACATTCATGAGGGGTTCGAAGACGTTTCAGAGACTTTCGACGGCATTCATAATACGTTTGAAGACATTCATGAAGGGTTCGAAGACGCTTGAGAGACTTTCAAAGACATTCACGACGGGTGCGAAAATGTTCAGAGACTTTCGAAGACATTCAAGAGATCTTTGACAATATTCATAATACGTTTGAAGACATCGATGATGGGGTTCGATGACGTTTTAGAGATTTTCACACCCATTCACGAGGGGTTTGAAGACGTTTAAGATACTTTTCCAATACGTTCTAGAGATTTTCGACGACGTTCATAATACGTTTGAAGATATGCATGAGGGGTCGAAGACACTTGAGAGACTTTCAAAGACATTCACGAGGGGCTCGTAGACGTTCAAGAGACTTTCGACGACATTCCTAATACACTTGAAGACATTCATGAGGGATTCGAGGACGCTTAAGAGACTTTCAAAGACATTCGCGAGAGGATTGAAGACGTTCAAGAAACTTCCGAAGACGTTCAGAGTTCTTCGACGACATTCATAATACGATCTCCGGCGACATCCATAAACCGAACACTTTCACGGCGTTTAAGTTTCGTTGGAATTATTTGGGTTTGTTTGGCATTTTCACAGTTTTGGTGAAATATGTTTGAGTTTGTTTTGATGCGCACAGTTTTGGTGAAATGATCGATGAGGGGTTCGGAGACGTTTAAGAGACTTTCAAATACATTCACGACTGATTTGAAGACGTTCAAAAAACTTTCTAATTCTTTTAAGAGAGTTTTGACGACATTCATAATACGTTTGAAGACATTCATGAGGTGTTCGAAAACGCTTGGGAGAGACTTTCAAAGACATTCACGAGGAGTTTGTCCGAAGACATTCATAAGACGTTTGACAACAGTCAAGAGACGTTCGAAAACATCCATAAGGTGTTTGAAGACATGCATGAGGGGTTCGAAGAGTTTCAAGAGACTTTCTACGACGCTCATGAGACGTTTGAAGGTGTTCGTGAGAAATTCAAGAGACTTTCGAATACGTTCATAAGACGTTTGAAGTCTTTCATTAGAGGTGCGAAGACCTTCAAAGACTTTCGAAGACATTTAAGAGATCTTTGACGATATTCATAATACGTTTGAAGACATCGATGGGTGGTTCGATTACGTTCCAGAGACTTTCAAAAACATTTACGAGGGGTTTGAATACGTTCAAGAAACTTTCGAATATGTTCAAGAGACTTTCGACGACATTCATAATACGTTTGCATACATTCATGAGGGGTTCGAAGACGTTTCAGAGACTTTCGACGGCATTCATAATACGTTTGAAGACATTCATGAAGGGTTCGAAGACGCTTGAGAGACTTTCAAAGACATTCACGAGAGGCTCGAAGACGTTCAAGAGACTTTCGACGACATTCCTAATACGCTTGAAGACATTCACGAGGGATTCGAGGACGCTTAAGAGACTTTTAAAGACATTTGCGAGAGGATTGAAGACGTTCAAGAGGCTTTCGAAGACGTTCAGAGTTCTTCGACGACATTCATAATACAATCTCCGGCGACATCCATAAACCGAACACTTTCACGGCGTTTAAGTTTCGCTGGAATTATTTGGGTTTGTTTAGCATTTTCACCAAAACTGTGCGGACCCGAACGAACTCAAACACATTTCACCAAAACTGTGTGCACCCAAACAAACTCAAACTCATTTCACCAAAACTGTGCGTATCCAAACAAACTCAAACACATTTCACCAAACCTGTGAAAATGCCAAACAAACCCAAATAATTCCAGCGAAACTTAAACGCCGTGAAAGTGTTCGGTTTATGGATGTCGCCGGAGATTGTATTATGAATGTCGTCGAAGAACTCTGAACGTCTTCGAAAGCCTCTTGAACGTCTTCAATCCTCTCGCAAATGTCTTTAAAAGTCTCTTAAGCGTCCTCGAATCCCTCGTGAATGTCTTCAAGCGTATTAGGAATGTCGTCGAAAGTCTCTTGAACGTCTTCGAGCCTCTCGTGAATGTCTTTGAAAGTCTCTCAAGCGTCTTCGAACCCTTCATGAATGTCTTCAAACGTATTATGAATGCCGTCGAAAGTCTCTGAAACGTCTTCGAACCCCTCATGAATGTATGCAAACGTATTATGAATGTCGTCGAAAGTCTCTTGAACATATTCGAAAGTTTCTTGAACGTATTCAAACCCCTCGTAAATGTTTTTGAAAGTCTCTGGAACGTAATCGAACCACCCATCGATGTCTTCAAACGTATTATGAATATCGTCAAAGATCTCTTAAATGTCTTCGAAAGTCTTTGAAGGTCTTCGCACCTCTAATGAAAGACTTCAAACGTCTTATGAACGTATTCGAAAGTCTCTTGAATGTCTCACGAACACCTTCAAACGTCTCATGAGCGTCGTAGAAAGTCTCTTGAAACTCTTCGAACCCCTCATGCATGTCTTCAAACACCTTATGGATGTTTTCGAACGTCTCTTGACTGTTGTCAAACGTCTTATGAATGTCTTCGGACAAACTCCTCGTGAATGTCTTTGAAAGTCTCTCCCAAGCGTTTTCGAACACCTCATGAATGTCTTCAAACGTATTATGAATGTCGTCAAAACTCTCTTAAAAGAATTAGAAAGTTTTTTGAACGTCTTCAAATCAGTCGTGAATGTATTTGAAAGTCTCTTAAACGTCTCCGAACCCCTCATCGATCATTTCACCAAAACTGTGCGCATCAAAACAAACTCAAACATATTTCACCAAAACTGTGAAAATGCCAAACAAACCCAAATAATTCCAACGAAACTTAAACGCCGTGAAAGTGTTCGGTTTATGGATGTCGCCGGAGATCGTATTATGAATGTCGTCGAAGAACTCTGAACGTCTTCGGAAGTTTCTTGAACGTCTTCAATCCTCTCGCGAATGTCTTTGAAAGTCTCTTAAGCGTCCTTGAATCCCTCATGAATGTCTTCAAGTGTATTAGGAATGTCGTCGAAAGTCTCTTGAACGTCTTCGAGCCCCTCGTGAATGTCTTTGAAAGTCTCTCAAGTGTCTTCGACCCCTCATGCATATCTTCAAACGTATTATGAACGTCGTCGAAAATCTCTAGAACGTATTGGAAAAGTATCTTAAACGTCTTCAAACCCCTCGTGAATGGGTGTGAAAATCTCTAAAACGTCATCGAACCCCATCATCGATGTCTTCAAACGTATTATGAATATTGTCAAAGATCTCTTGAATGTCTTCGAAAGTCTCTGAACATTTTCGCACCCGTCGTGAATGTCTTTGAAAGTCTCTCAAGCGTCTTCGAACCCTTCATGAATGTCTTCAAACGTATTATGAATGCCGTCGAAAGTCTCTGAAACGTCTTCGAACCCCTCATGAATGTATGCAAACGTATTATGAATGTCGTCAAAAGTCTCTTGAACATATTCGAAAGTTTCTTGAACGTCTTCAAACCCCTCGTGGAATGTTTTTGAAAGTCTCTGAAACGTCATCAAACCACCCATCGATGTCTTCAAACGTATTATGAATATCGTCAAAGATCTCTTGAATGTCTTCGAAAGTCTTTGAAGGTCTTCGCACCTCTCATGAATGTCTTCAAACGTCTTATGAACGTATTCGAAAGTCTCTTGAATATCTCACGAACATCTTCAAACGTCTCATGAGCGTCGTAGAAAGTCTCTTGAAACTCTTCGAACCCCTCATGCATGTCTTCAAACACCTTATGAATGTTTTCTAACGTCTCTTGACTGTTGTCAAACGTCGTATGAATGTCTTCGGATAAACTCCTCGTGAATGTCTTTGAAAGTCTCTCCCAAGCGTCTTCGAACACCTCATGAATGTCTTCAAACGTATTATGAATGTCTTCAAATTCTCTTAAAAGAATTCGAAAGTTTTTTGAACGTCTTCAAATCACTCGTGAATGTCTTTGAAAGTCTCTTAAACGTCTCCGAACCCCTCATCGATGTCTTCAAACATATTATGGATATTGTCAAAGATCTCTTGAACGTCTTCGAACCTCTCATGAATGTCTTCAAACGTCTTATGAACGTTTTCGAAAGTCTCTTGAACGTCTCACGAACGCCTTCAAACGTCTCATGAACGTCGTAGAAATCTTTTCGAACTCTTTGAACCCCTCATGCATGTCTTCAACGTGTTATGAAGGTTTTCAAACGTCTCTTGAATGTCTTCGAACGTCTTATGAATGTCTTCGGAAGTCTCTGGAACGTCTCACGAACGACTGTCGAAAACTTTCAAATGCCTCGCAAACTTCCAACAAACGGCTCACGAACATCTATCGAACGTATGCCGAAGAATGTATTCGATCATCATGGAGCGATTATATTACTTTATTTTCAATCAAATTCCATACAAAAAAATGAGTTTCACATTCGAAAATAATATTTTATTCAGGTGCACAATCCGATGTTAGATGATGCTGACATAACTAAGTACGGGGTGAGGAGAATAAAAAGTACATAATGTTACATTTCTTTTATTTGCACGAATCTCCATGATTCAACCACCAATTAAAGATTTTAAATACATTTTGTAGGGCACAATTGTTTGTATGCTTTTCACATCGTAGAGTAGAACTTGCATCTAATTTACTTGAGACATCCATATCGTCAAAGTCTATATTCAACGACTCAATAAATAGCTCATTTTTCATATTTAGTATATTAGCTATCCATTTTCGTTTTTCATATCTCTTAACATATACGATTGGACACATGTCGTCTTCCTTCGAACCTTCAACTGCAGCTGTTATGAAAACTTCAGTCACGCTATATGGAACGTTTCCATAGGCCCACTTTAGACCATTGCGCATCAACCACGATGCTTCGTATCTCTCTGAATTTTGCTGATTCATACAATTTTACCCATAATATCGGCCAATAAACAATATCCAACAACGCAATCGTGTAAGATTAAAACGATAAGCAGTCGTATTCGGTGGTGAATCTTCTTTGCATTTAAACTCTATTCACACATCTACGGCAGCGTTTTTCACAGGCTCGTTCTGATGCGATAAATCATAATCCGCGAGAGGGCCGTTACATTAAGACTTGGCGATGGTTAGTAAAGAACGATCACTATTGCAATCGTAATGGTATTTACGAAATCGAGTACATATTGAACAAAATGCCGAAACTTTTTTGAAGTCCAAATGCGAGTCCTCCTGAGAAAAGAATGCTGAATTGAGATAAAGTTTAACACTTGTGAGTTTGCAGTCGGTCAATAATATAATGTTCTTTGCCATAGATTATCTTTTTTTGCCAGTCTGTGCCGCACCAATTACATATATTGGTTTCTCTAGTTGGGGGGCAGCTTTTACGGTCCATGAATGCTTCGTTGTGCTTTGAAGCGGTGGACATTTGTATAGATCCCAAGAGTGAAAACTCATATTCAAGTATCGCCCACTTTCCAATGTTCAAAGTAATGATAATTTATTGATCTTATCTAATACTGTGTGGGGCATACGCCATTCTATCTCGAGTAATTCAACTTCTACCTCTATTGGTTGATGATGACTGAATGCACAATTATTGCCATAGCGTGAACGTATTGGAATTAACTCATGATGAGCATTAATTTTCGTAGAAAATGTATTTTATGCACAGCACTAGTTTTTCCAGTTCTACCACAAACCATGATATGGAATCAGCGCTGTGATGTGACTGATACTATGATAGCGATTCGTCATATGAAAAGCACATGTGGTTATTAATACTGAATACTTCACGATATTTATACATATCCTCTGCTACGTTCTTCTCATCAGTCTTTGCGCATTCTCATCTTCTCCCTATCATTAGTCAAAACCACTCCAAATGGGCATTTTCAATGAATGGATGTCGTGCTTTCCGACTGGAGTTGATGATTTGGTGCCACTTATTGGTATTATTTGTTAGTCGGATGGGGCAGTGCTTTAGTGCTCCACAATCGATCTCATGTGATTGCAGTTATTCCTTTGATCTAAAGTAATGCAGACACCTGCGAAATAATGGATTGTTGTTTAATTCGTTTAGCGCATATAACGATATAGTAATTATGTTAACTTCACACACACTGATGGCATATATTTATTTTTTAGTGGTTGCCTCTGTTCTGCGCTCACGAGGCTTGACAGGTTCTTTATCTATGTAATATGTCATACATTGTTATCTTCGGTATCTTGTATGTATAGCAAATTGATATGATTTTCTTCTTCTTATGTTGAGCCACGCGTATCGGAGCAATGTCTTCTTCGGTGGTACACACATTAATGGATAAATTGTTTTGAAGCACCATTTTTATCAAATTTTCCCTATAGTTATGGGGAATCCCGTATTCGATAGATTCAATACTATTGAATAATGCATGTAAGAAGATCCGTGGTCACTGTTTCATTCAGCTGGGTATAAATCTGTGACTGTCACCCATGCGAACGTGTATTATCTCTTGATTGCATATTAATCGTAGCCCTCATAATCATTATTTCCCGTGGCAATGAGATATAACATTCAACGCGTATTGATTTATACTTATTTACATTTATTGTAAGATTACGTAATGTTCGCAAAGCTTCCACGTTCTTGAAATTCATCGAGCAGGGGTCAGAGGATAGACCATCACGCGTTCAAGTCGAGTTCTCGCCACATTAACCCATCATCGCTGTGTCCTGCACCGATGCATATAAAATGCCTGTACTTGGAATACTTCAATCCTTCCAGATGCGGTATTTGGTCTATCAATGACTATTGATGTTTAGTTGATAATCGCTGGCGCTTAATTCGGCTTTGCGTCTTCAGTAGTTCGATGGACTCGACGATCTGCATCTCCCACACAGCAAAGTCATCGATCGAACTTAAGAGCGTGGCTGGGTTGTGCAAGATTTCTTCTGATGGTTTATTGTTGTTCTCCATATTAACGAGTTGAAAAGTCTTGCCAGAGAGATATGTGAACTCACTGCTTCATTCAAAGTGTGGCCACTTTTGAGCGCTGTCGATGATTAAAAATGGTCTCCCATGAGAAAATA
Source organism: Ophion obscuratus (assembly GCA_964007375.1). Taxonomy (NCBI): domain Eukaryota; kingdom Metazoa; phylum Arthropoda; class Insecta; order Hymenoptera; family Ichneumonidae; genus Ophion; species Ophion obscuratus. The sequence goes on from OZ023319.1 coordinate 50,793,343, forward strand.
TTTTTGTCGTTCCCTTCTAGCTCGGAAAATGTAATAGAATCCTCTCCACCAGAATTTTTTTAATATCACGTGGATATCTTTTATCGTGGAAAGCATGAAAAATAAATACATACACATAACGAGCCGGTTGGGGTTTCACGAGAGCAAAAAATGAAAATAATTTTTTTTAATTAAAAAAATTAAATACATAAAAATAAAATGCAAAAAAACATAAGTTGTAATAAATACCTCGTTTTCGTATATGTGTTTTGGATAGCCAATACATTACTTGAGCGAAATGTTATTTTTTCTAAATGTTCCCTATGCTCAGAGGGTGGCTTCGAACGTCGACGAACAAAAAAAATTTCCTTAAGGATATGGCTGATTCGGTAAGAACTGTATAGCCTCAAGTGTCACTTGTATAGGTTTGATGCTGCTCTGCGAAGAGCCCTATGATTCGTGACAGGTTGGACTTCATACATACTGGAACACGTGGCAATAGAAAATACAAACTCTAAGATGCTCTTTATAATACGCCAGTTCAGTCTCCATGAACTAGACGCTGTTCTGTAGAGATCGCGATAGTCAATGATTGGCAAGCCTGGCTAGCTTTCACCTCCACAAGTGCACACTTTTCTGGACAGCAGATGCCTACCCCCAAAAGGGTAGTTAAAGAAAAAATCTTTTCTTTTATCCCCTGGCCAGGATGCACCATCTTGCAAGGTTTTTTTTTCTACAAGTGCCAACTAATGTTGAAAACTATTTACACATCCTGTTGGTCATTCCCCACCCCACTATAAGCCTCTGAGGATCCAAAAATCGAAATCCGAAGAAGGATCGGAACAGCAGTTTTCGCCATTCCAGTCTTCAACCTGCAAGGTGTCATTGTGGAAGAGTCGGAGAACGGAAAATCAGTTAAGAAAAATGTGGAACCAAATAGAAGTGAGCGATCTCGTCGATGATGAGATGGAGGTTGTTGTGAATATCGCCAATGACGACGAAGTGGAAGTTGGGGTAGACGAAGACATTATTGATATCGCCAATGATGACGATGATGAGTGGGCGGACATTGAAGTGCTTGCAAATGATGACTTGGAACTGGCCGAGATGGACAGTGATACGGAATCATTTGATAGTGGATTGGGTGATGCCTCAGATAAAGGAGTCCATCATGAGCGCGAAAGCATAGTGGACCAGCAGCAAATGAATCGGTTGAACCGGGGAATCATGGGCTGTGTGATCTACGAATATCTCACCGAAAATGATCAGGCGAAATTTTGCGTGTTATGCTATTTGATATGCAGGGCGCGGTTGATCAACTAATTCAAAGATGTGGCCACTTCAGCGAATGGTTTAACAACATCCAGGGGATATTTTGTACCAACTGCGGCGGGCCGACCCACCAAGTTTCAATGCGCGACACGTCCCCCACCTGACTGAACTTATACTGGGTCGATGGTTCGTATTATCTTTAGGATGATTCAAAATATGATTATGTTTGACAGGTTAATAAGATGCATGATTTGTTATGTTCCAGCATAACGGATCCGCTGCGGATATTCAAAATAAAATAATTTTAAGCAATGAAGAACAGACAAACACGCACACACACACCAACAATTTTATGTACAATATATACTATGGAAGGTCATTGTTCAATTTAATTATTAATAAACTATTGTTTTATTGTCATTTAATTCGAACCATTCTTTTCGCCCCCTCCTCCTTCCTTCCACACAAACACACACACACACACACGCACACACACACACACATGCGCGCGCGCGCCTGCACGCAGCACACACACACACACACACACACACACACACACACACACACACACACACACACACACACACACACACACACTCAAAACGCTCATCGACGCCGGCTTCCCCCTCCCGCCAAGCGCTTCACGGACCACATGGCCGCCCCTCCACAGAGGCTCCTCTCTGACGTCACACGCGGCCGGCGACCCCTCCCCCCTCCGCCGTACCGCCGCACTAGGCTTCCCCGCGCTGGAGCCCCCCCGCCCCGCTCCCCCCTGAGATCCCTGAGTTAGAACCGGTCCTGTTATACTACTGACCCCTCTACCACAACCCACAGCCTGAGCGCCCGTGCAATACCGCAACCGTCCTCCCCCGTGCAAGTGCATCCAGATTAGTCCGGTTAAACGATTCCGGCGATACAAAAATCGAGGAGAGCTCCAGTCTCCGAACCCGGTTAAGATTCCGGGGAAAACCAAAAATCCAGGAGTGCTCCAGCCCTCCTGGATTTTTGGACTGGCAGGTCGGGTTTGATCACCCCGACCCCAGTTTATTCCGGTTGAGACGACCGGAGAAACAACGTCTCTGGCGCCCCGGGTACTGCGGATGCACGCGCACGGGAGGAACAGCCGAAGGTGACGGCGTTCTCACACGAGATCCCGATTCGAGTTCTCGTTCCGCCGTGTAGAGAAATAATCCCCGTCAAAAATGGCCCCACTCCTTGACTTTTGGTTTCCCCCGGAACCCGGTTAGGATTTCGGGGGAAACCAAAAATTAAGGAGTTCTCCAGCTCCGTTTGGTGAGTCGGGTTGGATCCCCCCGACCCCAGTTTAGTCCGGTTGAGAAATCCGGCGAAACAAAATTCTCTGGCGCCCCGGGTATTGCGGATGCACGCGCGCGGGGTGGACGGCCGAAGGTGACGGTTCTCGCACCTTGGCTCTCGTGTTTGAGTTCTCGTTACCGTGGTTAGAGAAAAATATCTTCCTTCACAAATGGCGCCCAACGTGGGGCAGCGCCGGCGAGTGGCTGTTCTCGGTAAATATTTAAGGGGAATGAAGGAAAATAATAATTTAGTTATTATTTATGTTCCCGTTCTTTCCGCCTTTCTTACTCTCGTCGAGAAAAAGAAATATTTTCTTTTCTCCTAGTTCTCGTAACGCGTTTTCGTGTGTTTCCGATGTATTCTCCGGAAATAAACGTTCGCGATTGCTCCCGAATTAAAATTTTTAAAAATGTCCTCTCGAGAAAAAAAACAGTGCTCCCGAAGAGAAGAAGAGTGCTCCCGTGAAAAAAAATGTGTTCTCAATTCCCAAGGATTATTGATCATATTGGATTTGGATCATTGATCATCTTTCGGTGAGTTCCCGGCGCAGTCGGAAAATTTTATATTCGAAAAAAAAAAATTATTACTATTTTTTTTCTTGCGTGATTTCCGTGATGCGAGGCTCCGCGGAGTTGCGTCGTTCTCGTTAGCGGGGAGAGTTATCCTTCGACCTCCCCGGTGCTCTCGCGAATTCGAAAAATTATTTCGAAGGGAAACAATAGAAAAAACCTCTATTTGGTTCTTTCCGCGATCGCGAGTACTTCGAAAATTTATTTTCGAAGACAAAAAAAATGCTGGCTCCCGTGGTTGTGAATTTGACAAAAAAAAACTGTCAAATTCCAAGCTTGCTGTCGCTGATTTCGGAAACGAAATCGAGTTCTCGATTTGGAATTTTTATCATGTTCTGTGCTCCGTCCTTTCAATTTGCTAGTGTCTTTTTTTTGTCGTGTAATTCGTTTTCTTAAAGTTGTTTCTTGTTTCCGTTTGTTCGCTCCCGGGATCTCGAAAATTTATTTCGAGATGTTTCTGCTCTCGTTACCCGAGAATTTCGTAGATTTTCTCGGGGATCTCGATATCGAAATGTTGTATTTGTCTGTTGTTCTCTTTTGCGTGTTTTTTTTGTTTTGTCGTCTTTTCGTTTTTTTGTGTTTTTTTTTCGATCTGCTACCGGGGTTTCGAAAATGACTTTTCGAGACCCGAATAATTGCTCCCGTTAGTCCGAAAATATTTTTTTTTGCTTCTTTTTTTTCTTTTCGGCCGACTCTCAAATTTTCGAGAACGCCGAAAACCGTTCTCGGGCTCCGTTCTCGTACCTCGCGGCGAGACCCGCGCGATACCATCTATCGGGTGTCCCCGAGGTAGCACGCGCAATATTATATATCGGGTGTCCCCGAGGTGGCCCGCCTAATCGAGTAAAAACTTGATTATGCGTCGTGCGTTCCCGTTGTAAGTGGGTTTAATAATTTTTTGTATATTTTTTTCCCCTTTACAGATCTCGAGCAGAGCCAATAGGATTTTTGTTTGTTTTTTTTTTCATTTATTTTTTTTTAATATTTTTTTTATCCTCCTGTTTAGTTTCGCCCTCATCGGAATTTTATTTCGATTTGAGGTTTCTGTACCATTCCCGGATAGAGAGAAGAAATTCTTTTATTTTTTTATTTATTTTTCTTTCTTCCTCTATCGCTCTCGACCTCGTCGGATTCGTTCGACGGAGGGGAATAAAAATTCCCCCAGTTCCCGAAAATCCGAAAATTCATTTCGGATCGAGAGAAAATATTATTTTTGTTAATTCTTTTTTTTATTAATTTTCTCTCTCGCTCACGTCCCGTCGAATTCACTCGACGGGAGGGAATCAAATTTCCCTGTTCCCGTAGATCCGAATGAATAGTTCGGATCGAGAGAAAATATCAATATTTTTTTTTTTAATTTTTTTTCTGGAATGAATTTTCTCTCTTGGTAATTTTTTTATTATTATTTTTATGTTTCCTCTCGCGTTCTCGATTCCGTCGTATTATTTCGACGGAAGGGGAATTCAAATTCCCCCAGTTCCCGGAAATCCGAAAATTTATTTCGGATCGAGAGATAAATTTTTTTTAATTATTTTTTTCATGTCTCTCGCGTTCTCGATTTCGTCGTGTTCTTTCGACGAAAGGGAATTCAAATTCCCCCAGTTCTCTAGGGGGTTTAGTTTTTCTCTAAAAAACATATGTTTTTTACAATAAAAATTGGTTATTAACTGTCTGAATTACCTCTTTACTAAAAATAATAATTTTATTTCAGACCAGAAACAAAAAATAACACATTTTAGTAACAAAAATTCCTAATGTTGAGTTGTTCAAAATGAGCTCAGTTTCAAAAAAATAAGAAATAAAATTTTTAATGGCAAGAAAAGTGGCAAGTGTTGCACCATTTTGAAATCTTGATTAAATGCGCCATCTTTTGAAATAACTTGCCAAGGGTAGTGTAGTACATTTTTTTTTCAAAATGAAGTGTCAAAGTTAAGTAACAATATTTTTGTGAACCATGACTCACTAAAACTTAACTTATTTTATTAAATTAACAATGTTTTTTGCATTAATTTGTAGTTGCGATTAATAGCATCGTTAATGAAGATCACGAAATTAAAAAAATCACAGCGAAATTGTGACATTGGTGATCACAGGACTTGAAAATGCGACCAAGGGTGTCGAATTTCAACTTTTTTTTTTAAATGTCTATTATCGCTGAACTGAGTGATATGGATTTTTTTTTATTTTTCCCAGAACTGGTATAACTTGGCCTTTCATCCGGTCTCAGATTATCGTTGAGTTTTGGGACACCCTGTATGTGATAAATTTTATATTAAGATTAAAAAATAAACGATGAGCGTTATTTATAAAGTCGTGCATTTTCTCTTTTGTGTATGCGTTGTATTTTTTATTTCAGGAATAAATCGTTCATCCTGAGCCGTGAATGTCATACGATTTTTCACTTTGATCAAGCCGTGAAACATTAAGCTCTTATCAGGCCTTACTTTTTTACGCTGATCAGGCCTTGATCGTTTACACTGATCAGGCCTTGATTTTTTACCCTGATCAGGCCTTGATAGTTTACCCTGATCAGGCCTTGATTTTTTACCCTGATCAGACGGAAGTCAGAGATTGTGTTTCAAAAATGATCAAGGCTTGATGAAAAATTCTGATCAAGGCTGGAAAAAGAAATCAGAATGCCTGATCAGGTGTTTATTGAAGCTGGAGCAAGATTTCTACTCGGGTTAGATAACGGAAGATCGAACAAGCGTAATAAGCGTTGGAACGAACGATCAAATGAGCGCTACGAACGAACGAACGGACGATCGAGCGAACGCAACGATCGCACGAGCGATTAAACGATCAATCGAGTGAACGAACGAACGATCGAACGGAAACAACGGGTTAACAAACGAAAGATCGAGCGAACGCATCGAACGAACGAACGAACGTGTGAACGCATTGACCGATCGAACGAACCAACGAACACAAGGTTCTTTTACATATCAAACAGCAGAGATTACGCAAAGAATTTTTTTTCGATGCATGGTTTTTCAACGAACATGTGTATCCCTGACAATCGATAGCACTACTTAGGACTGCGGTGTTCGTTCGTTCATTCGTTCGTTCGATAGGACGGTCGATGCGCTCGTTCGTTCGATATTCCGATCGTGCGATCCTTCGAACGTTCGATCGCTTGTTCCTTCATTCACTCGCTCGTTCGTTGTGTGCATTCAATCTTTCGTTCGTTTAACGGACGAACGTCCGTTAAACGATATTTTTCTGATATTTTTCCATTGTTCGAGCACCGCGATAATGTATTCTCAGCGATGATGGTGAGAAAAGCAGTGACTGTGAATGAATGGTGAGTCGGTTCTCCAGGGAAGCCATTAACATTCGACTCGTCAAGCGGAAACCCCTTTCTAGGGAGGGGGTAGATCTGTATAAATATGAAGATTGTTCAGAAATCCTCGAAGGGGGAGGGGGGGAGCTATCACCGCCACCGGCGGTCGATCAGGGCCCACTCACCTCGGCTGCCCGAAATTCGCTAGTTTTCCAAATTGTTCGGAGGTCATTGGTCCGCCGTGTTTGTTCGATCGTTCGTTACGTTCTGGAGGGTATATGAGCGAGGCGACATCGAGTTATGATAACAGATGATTTTATATTTTCTCAATATTTCATCAGTGTAATACACGTATACTTTTGCTCGACTTGTCAGGTCGACATATTCCATAGCCTTCGAACAATTTGGAAAACTATCGAATTTCTATATGCCACCTTCTACTATGGCACCTCCCCCCACGCCACCACTTCTTTCCCCACTCCTCGACCTATGGTGGGGGCAGCCGAGGTGAGTGGGCCCTGATCGACCGCTGGTGGCGGTGGTAGATCTCCCCCCCTTACCCTTCGAGGATTTCTGTACAAACTTCATATTTATTCAGATCTACCCCCTCCCTAGAAAGGGGTTTGCGCTTGACGAGTCGAATCTTAATCGCTTCACTGGAGAACCGACTCATCATTCAGTCGCAGTCACTGCTTTCCTCACCATCATCGCTGAGAATACATTATCGCGGTGCTTGAACAATGGAAAAGTATCAGCGTCAAAGAATTGATCTTGTTAGTGATTATATTTCAACTGAGATACACATTAGTACAGTCGTGCTGTATATTGGAATCGGAAAAAAATTAGAAGAAGGCTAGTTTTTTGACAGGTGATTCTGTAGGTCCACGGGTGCCAAAACCAAGTTTGCCTAAAAATCGGGGGGTAGAGTTTTTTTTAAGGGGTTGGGGGTGATTGAATGCCAAACTATAACCCCCACGAGGTCGGCGCCTGGAGACAAAATGTTCAGAAATATCCGGGTTTTATTTTTGTCCATAGCGCCGAAGTCGTGGAAGTTCATTTTGGGGGTGAAAAAGTGGGGTGAAATTTTGAAAAATCAGTTTTTATTCGGTAACTCTTTAGGACAAATTCATACAATTTTTGTTCAAATGGAAACGTCGTAGCCCTTGAAAACACGCGTCGATCAAGTATTCGATCAACCCTCTCTAATAATATCTTCACCCCCAAAAGAATTGTTGAAGAATTAACAAAAAAATTGTTTATTGAATAACTCAAAACCAATCGATTTTTCGGGGACGGTTCAAATGTACGAAATGTAGAGAATAATTTTCACTATATTTTCGTTCCTATGCACAACTTTTTAATTTTGCTTTTTCGAACCCCTCTCAGGGGTTGAAAATTCAAAATGAAATTCTGGGAAAACTATTGACCGAAACTGAAGTGATACGAGTTTGGCGCTATGGACAAAAATGTAGTTGAGGGTTCAAGCTACAAATTCTTCCACGGCGGCGAACTCGTGCCGTCAATAGTTTTCCCAAAATTTCATTTTGAATGTTCAACCCCCAAGAGGAGTTGGAAAATCAAAATTCAAGGGTGGTCCATAGCAATGAAAATATGGAGAAAAGTATTCTCTACATTTCGTACATTTGAATCATATACGAAAAACCGATTGTTCTTGAGTTATTCAATAAACTATTTTTTTTAAAGTTTTTTAGCCATTTTTTGGGGGTGAAGATATTATCGAAGAGTGATGATCGAATACTTGATCGACGCGTTTTTTCAAGGGCTACAATGTTGCCGTTTGAACAAAAAACGTACGATTTTTTCTAAAAAGTTATTGAATTAAAACCGATTTTTCAAAATTTTACCCCACTTTTTCATCCTCAAAATTAACTTCCACAACTTCGGCGCTGTGGACAAAACTGAAGCCCGGATTTTTCTGAACATTTTGTCTCACGGCGCCGAGCTCGTAGGGGTTGTAGTTTGGCATCAATCCACCCCCATCTCCTTTCATCCCCTAAAAAAGAACCCTACACCCCGATTTTTAGGCAAACTTGGATTTAGCACCCGCGGCAACTACAAAATCACCTGTCAAAAAACTAGCCTTCTTCTAATTTTCTCCGATTCCGGGTTTTTTCAGCGACAGCACGACTGTACTACATGAACAACCTACTACTGTGTTTAATTGAATTCGGAGTTTTCAATAAGGATGACGTGAATATGTCCCGATGGAAGTTATCTATACCTGCTTTAAATGATGTTTTTAATATTTTTATTAACCTGTATTCAGAATAGCACACTGTCTAATTTCAGCCACAACTGGCGAATTATTTGGAAACTGTGCGTGATATCTTGAAAACCATAAAAACACGAGGGCTTTTGAAAATTTACTAAAAAACTTGCGGGAGACTGGTCACCACAGAGTTGCCGATATTCTAAAAGGGTGAGGACAGAGCTACCACCACCACCAGCAGCAGCTTTTGGGGAGTCTTGGGTATTCGTCATATCAGCACTAGACATATCGAAATTCGATAGTTTTCCAAATTGTTCGGAGGCTATGGAACATGTTGGCCTGACAAGTCGAACAAAAGTATGCGTGCATTACACTGATGAAATATTGAGAAAATATAAAATCATCTGTTATCATAACTCGATGTCGCCACGGTCATATACCCTCCAGAACGTAACGAACGATCGACCGAACACAGCGGGCCAATGAACGAATGGACGAAATTTTTTACAGATACAAAATCAGTGTTTAAACGCTCGAACGCAATGAACGAGTGAACCGCGAGCGATCGAACGAACGCTACGAATGATCAAACGAACGCAACGGTAGAACGATCGTAAGACCGAACGAATGCGACGGTCAATCGAACGAATGCTATAAACAATCGACCGAACGAACAAACGTACGCACCGTCCGGTCGAATGAATTAACGAGTACAACGAACGAGTGAACAAAGAAATGAACACAAGCTTCTTTTACATATCAATAAAGCAGCGATAGAATGAAAGATGTGTTTTTTTTTAATTCGATGCATAGTTGTCGTGAACGAAAATTGAGCTTTTTTTCACCGGCAATCAATAGTGCCACTTCCGACCGCGATTGAGCGAACGCGATGAATGGAAGATCGCACAAACGCAATGAGCGATCGAACGAACAAAGAAAGTAAGCTTCTTTAAGATATTGAAAAGCAGTAATTGGCCGAGCCATGCAAAGTTTTTTGTGAACGAAAATCGAGCGTTTTTATTCACCGAAAATCGACACTTCTACTTCGGACCGCGATTGAGCGACGATCAATCGAACGGACGAGCGATCGAACGAACGAAGAAAGTAAGTTTCTGTCAGATGTCAAACATCAGTGTTTGGCCCGATACTACATGATCGTTGAAAAACCATGCATCTTAAAAATTCTTCGCGTAATCCCTTCTGTTTGACATGTAAAAGAACCCTGTGTTCGTTGGTTCGTTCGATCGTTCGATAACGCAATGAACGAGTGAAAGAACGGATCGTCCGGTTGTTCGCTCGTTCGTCCGTTAAACGAAAGAAAGATCGAATACACGCAACGAATGAGCGAGTGAATGAAACAACAAGCGATCGAACGTTCGAAGGATCGCATGATCGGAATACCGAACGAACGAGCGCATCGACCGGTCGATCGAACGAACGAATGAACGAACGAACAGCGCAGTCCTAAGTAGTGGTATCGATTGTCAGGGATACACATGTTCGTTGAAAGATCATGCATGGAAAAAAAAATTCTTTGCGTAATCCCTGTTGTTTGATATGTAAAAGAACCCTGTGTTCGTTGGTTCGTTCGAGCGGTCGATAACGCAATGAACGAGTGAAAGAACGGATCGTCCGGTCGTTCGCTCGTTCGTCCGTTAAACGAAAGAAAGATCGAATGCACGCAACGAATGAGCGAGTGAATGAAACAACAAGCGATCGAACGTTCGAAGGATCGCATGATCGGAATACCGAACGAACGAGCGCATCGACCGGTCCATCGAACGAACGAATGAACGAACGAACACCGCAGTCCTAAGTAGTGGTATCGATTGTCAGGGATACACATGTTCGTAGAAAGATCATGCATTGAAAAAAAAATTCTTTGCGTAATCCCTGCTGTTTGATATGTAAAAGAACCTTGTGTTCGTTGGTTCGTTCGATCGCTCAATGCGTTCACACGTTCGTTCGTTCGCTCGATCTTTCATTTGTTAACCCGTTGCGTCCGTTCGATCGTTCGTTCGTTCACTCGATCGTTCGTTTAATCGCTCGTGCGTTCGTTGCGTTCGTTCGATCGTTCGTTCGTTCGGTCGTAGCGCTCATTCGATCGTTCGTTCCAACATTTATTACGCTTGTTCGATCTTCCGTTGTCTAATTCCTTCGTTCAATCACTGCATTTTCATATGCAAAGGAAGCTTGCATTCATTCACTTGTTCGTTTATTTGTTCGTTGCGATCGTTCTATCCTTCGGTGCGTTCGTTCGTTCATTTTTATGAAACGAATTCAAAATAGAATTGAAAAACCAGATATAGAGATTAACATTGAAATAAAAATTCAAAAATGTAAATCGTCATTGAAATGAAAATTCAAACGAAGGTTCTCAAGCTATATTCTTCTTGAAAATAAAAATTTAAATAAATGTTCTCAAGCTCACGCGATATACTTTTAGAAAGTCTTGAGATTTCGTCCCCGAGCGTGTACTCAGTCGATATTTCACGAAATTGAAATAAAAAATGAAAAACGAAATAAAACATGGCTATCGTACTAAAATATCGTAAAAAAAATCAAAATCGACATAAAAGAAACCGAAATCAAAATCGACGATCTCTTTGGGTCGTTCGTTCCGTTCACTCGATCGTTCGTTCGTTGCGCTCGTTCGATCGTCCGTTTCATCGTTCATTACCCTCGTTTGATCTTTCATTTGTTACGAACGAACGAACACCGCAGTCCAAAGTAGGGGTGTTGATTTTCAGGGCAAAACTCTCTATGTTCGTTGAAAAAACCATATTTCGAAAAAAAAATCTTTTCGCCATCCCAGCTGTTTGATATGGAAAAGAACCTTGCGGTGGTTGGTTTATTCGATCTTTCAATGCGTTCGCACGATCTTTCGTTTGATGCATTCGCTCGTTCGTTCGCTCGATCTTTCGTTCGTTAACCCTTTGCGCCCGTTCGCTCGATCGTTCGTTCGATCGGTCGTGCGTTCGTTGCGTTCGCTCGATCGTTTGTTTGCTCCTTGCGCTCGTTCGGTCGTTCATTCCAAGGTTTATTACGCTCGCTCGATCTTTCATTTATGCATTCATTCGTTTTCCAATTCCTTCGTTCAATCACTGCATTTTCATATGCAAAAGAAGCTTCCGTTCATTCTCTCGTTCGTTCGTCCGTTTTTATGAACTGTAATCAAACTCAAACTAAAAAACCAGATATAGAAATTAACATTGAAATAAAAAGTCAAAAATCGAAATCGTCATTGAAATGAGAATTCAAGACAAGACTCCCAAGCTATATTATTTTTGAAAATCAAAATCAATGTTCTCAAGCTCAAGCGATATACTTTTCGAAAATCTTGAGATTTCGTCCCCGAGAAAATAAAAAACAAATTTAAAAAAATGGCTATCGTAATAAAAAAAATCAAAATCGACATACCAGAAATCGAAATCTAAGTCGACGTTCTTCGATCGTTCGTTCTTTGCGCTCGTTCGATCGTTCGTTCTTTGCGCTCGTTCGATCGTTCTTTCCATCGTACATCACCCACGCCCGATATTTCTTTCATTCATTCGTTCGTTCCGTAATTCCTTCGTTCAATCACTGCGTTTTCATATATGAAAAATGAAATAAAAAATGGCTATCGTAATAAAGTATCGTAAAAAAATCAAAATCGACATAAAAGGAATCGAAATCAAAATGAACGTTCTCTTTGGGTCGTTCGTTCCGTTCACTCGATCGTTTGTTCGTTGCGCTCGTTCGATCGTCCGTTTCATCGTTTATCACCCTCGTTTGATCTTTCGTTTATTACGAATGAACGAACAGCCCAGTCCAAAGTTGCGGTGTTGATTTTCAGGGTAAAACACTCTATGTTCGTTGAAAAAACCATATTTCGAAAAAAAAATTCTTTGCGCAATCCCAGCTGTTTGATATGGGAAAGAACCTTGCGGTCGTTGGTTCGTTCGATCGTTCAATGCGTTCGCACGTTCGTTCGTTTGATGCGTTCGCTCGTCCGTTCGCTCGATCTTTCGTTCGTTAAGCGGTTGCGCCTGTTCGCTCGATCGTTAGTTCAGTCGCTCGTGCGTTCGTTGCGTCCGCTCGATCGTTTGTGCGCTCGTTGCGCTCGTTCGATCGTAGTACACTTTATCGCCCTGACCCCTCGTTGCGTCGATCAGAGCGACCCAGATTAAATGCCGATTTTACGGTCTCGACCATCTTCGTCTTGTGCCGTACATGGATACGGTCTTGACGGATCTCTGCGAGGACCGTATAATCACGACAGCGGTTGTGGCTTTCGGCGAAATGGACGATCAAAATTTCTGCATACGCTTGTTCAACTATCCGTTCGCTCATTATGACGAGGACGTCGAGAATGGAGGCATTGCCCTGCTCTCTGAGCCCGACGAGGAGGGGTTCGTCAAAGAGTAAATGTGTGTGTGTGTGTGTGTGTGTGTGTGTGTGTGTGTGTGTGTGTGTGTGTGTGTGTGTGTGTGTGTGTGTGTGTGTGTGTGTGTGTGTGTGTGTGTGTGTGTCTAGGCCCTGTTCCCTCATTCATCGGTGGATGCCTGACAGGACCATCGGTGAATGCTTCACAATATGATTTTTAAATATTTTATTTTCATCTTTATTTTCAATAAAAAGATGGGACCGTGGTGGTATTTTAAATTAAAAATAAAACATTGTAAAAAGGGCCAATATCGCAACACCATCTCCCCATAGTGTTTTATTCTTTCATTTAAACCCTGTTAGCATGAGCCCAGAAATTGAAGTCGAGACGTCACACACACACACGCGCGCACACACACACGCACACGCACACACACACGCAAACGCACACGCGCACCCACACGTACACGCAAAGGCACACGCGCGCACACACACACACACACACACACACACACGCACGCACGCACACGCACACGGGTACGCGCGCGCACACACACACACACACACTGCAAGAGTGCTAAAGTGTCAAAATTTCCAAAAGGGGCTTTTTATTCGCTCCGGAGCTTCAGTTGCTCTCCGAATCGCGAAGCGCGTAGACCTCACCTCTTTCTCAGTGACATTTAAAAAAATTCTGTGACAATTATAAACTTATGTGATATTTTAAAAAACAGTGTGACATTCCGAAAAATTGTGTGAAGTGAGCAAAATGTATCCCTATTGCTCCGGGTGTCCAACGACACCTCTCGCGTGCTGCATGATTGTGTATTTTCGAAAATTTATTTATTTTTTCAAAAAAGGATCCACTGGCGGTGACCATCAGTGAGTGTGTGAAAATATTATTTAAAAAAAGAAAAGAAAAATTTAAAAAAAGGGCTATTATGGCCACACCACCCTTCCTCCCCACTCTTACCCCCACGACCTCGGCTGCCCCCACTACGGGCCGAGGAGTGGGGATAGGAGTGGGGGTACGATAGTAGCCCCCTTACTACTTATATGTGTGTGTGTGTGTGTGTGTGTGGGTGTGCATGCGTGCGTGCGTGCGTGCGTGCGTACGCGCGTGCGTGCGTGTGTGTGTGTGTGTGTATATGTATATATGTATACCAACAGAGATGGGCGCGCGGTCGGTGTGCGGGCTCGGCGGTCACTGAAGTTAAGCAGCATTGGAGGCTGCCAATACTTGGAGCGGTGACCGCTTGCCCGTTTGTGCACTGGTTTGCCCGTCAACTTCTGAGTGGGCGGCAGTTTGTCTGAGTTTCTGATGGTGATACAACTGAAACTTAGCCGAATATAGCCGCCTGTATCAGCCCAGGTTTACTGCGGTTTCCCTGGGTCCTCGTGCAAATGCGATACAGTAGTGCATTAGGAAAAGAGCGGATGTAGTCAACACTCTGACGGGCGGGGGAGGGGGGGGGGAACTGTGGAAGGATTGTGAATGTCGGAAAGGATGGAAGGAGGGTATATGAAAGTTTATGAAAGATAAAGGAGGGTATGGTAAAAGGGGAAGGACCCCGTACCTCTGAGGAATACATATAATATATATATATGCGTGCGTGCGCGCGCGCGCGCGCGCGCGCGCGCGTGTGTGTGTGTGTGTGTGTGTGTGTGTGTGTGTGTGTGTGTGTGTGTGTGTGTGTGTGTGTGTGTGTGTGTGTGTGTGTGTGTGTGTGTGTGTATGAACCTATAATAAAGCTATCCATTTTTCTACCCCCGCGTTTTACTCGCTACCACCCGTTACACTGTATGTATAATATTGAATATGTACCGAACGATTGAAATTCGCACATTCCGTATCGTGCACACGCCGCCCCGCGAGTTCAGGAGAGCAAATAAAAAAGAGAACGAGCGTGAGTGAAATAGAGAAAGATCAATATAAAAGAGTGATGCATACAATAAAGGGAAAAAAGACTAAATGAAAGAGCATCATGGGTTGGAACGAAAATTGTGTGTTGGACGCACGTTGACGCACTATTCACGGCAGCTAACGTCCAACATTAATAAATGCCAGACGCACGTCAATGAATTAAAGCGCCACTGGACGAAATGCAGCACTTAAACTTTATATAACGAGATGGCACAATTTTGAGATTCGTTGAAAAGTTATTCTCAAGTGACCAACATTTTGATCCCAAAAAGTTCTGCCTGTATAGCAAGCTACAGAAATTACGCAAACGATGTTGTACGTCGCTCGCGAATGGTTTCGTTGACAATTGGATGAAGTCAACCTCCCTACGATTATTCCGAATAGTGGAGGAATAAGCACGTCGTTGCGGCTGCCTCGTGCAACCCCATCCCGAGTCGAAGGAATTTCTTTCTTTTTTATTTTTTTGATTGTGGAAATCGAACGTGCATACTTTTTTCTCCCGTTTATCGCGATCGTTCCCCTCGATCCGTCGTGAATTCGCGCGCATTCGCGCATATACCATCGCAAATTGCTCGGCGCTCCCACTACAATGTCTTCTCGTCCCTTCGACGGCCATATACAGGGTGTCCCAGTACTGATGATAGTCCCGGAAATGGGGAATTGGGGGTGATATTCTGAGTCGATTGATACGAGCATATATGGGTCTCAGATCAACCCCTGAATAATAATTCATTTTTTTAAGGCCGGCCAATCAGATGCATCCGATGAGCCGGTGTATTGCTCACCGACGTACCGGCGGCTCGTCGGGCGCACCTGATCGGCCTGCGTTAAAAAATTCATAATAATTCAGGGGTTGATCTGATACCCATACATGCTTATATAAATCGACTCAGAATTTCACCGCCAGCCCCATTCCAGAGACTACGATCAGTTCTGGAACACCCTGTATACTCGCACATCCACAGCGGGATAAAAACACGAATGTTCGAACCCTCCTGCGATATATATCCTCGATCATTCCACACCCGACGAACACCCCCCGCTGCCGAACCACCGACTCACTCCTATGTATATATCGACGTCGTTTTTATCCCATACCTCTCGCCAAACGCTCATTTCCACTTTCCACGTTCGTTCATTGGCTGATAAAATATCAACCGTCCGTCCGATTTGTGTTTGCCGATATTTTACCAGTTTAATTGTTTTTCGATAGCCTTTTCCCCTGTATACCGGAAGCCTGCTTCCCCCCGCCCCCGACCCGAATCCCCGGATCGGAGGCTGTACGTACACGCGGAGGGCCGCTATTTGTTACGGTCAAATTGAATTGCTCGACGTACAAGATGACTCACCCACATGCGTGTTTTATCGATGGCCGTGGAGCGCTTGTGTGCAGCTTGAAAACAAAAAAAATCCGAATCGTTCAAGCTCGCAACGAAAGAAACGTTTTCGGACCGGCGATACCGATTTTTCTTTAAGACAGAAGATACGTTTAAGTTAGGAAAAAATGTCTAATTTTCATGAATGTTTTTGAAGGAAAGATTTCTCCACCATTATTTAGACTTAGGGACTGTTTTCTTACTACTTTTGGCTGTTACATGGTATTTTTAATTATTTATTTACCTTAAAAAATGGCGGAGTTACGATCTTCTAAACTGCGTTTCAAAACTTGCGTGACGTAAATCTGGAAAACTATTCGATCAATTTTGATGAAATTCGGTATAAGTCGTCATAATCTTATTGTCCAAAATGTGAACCTTAATGTTTTCTAAAATACAAAAAAAGTATCTTTATTGCATCATGTAGTCATTTTTTTCGGAAATTTTAATCTGTTTGCTTTTAAGCGTACCATTTTATCGATCTTCAATATTTCTCACTTTTTCTTGCTTTATATTCTATGTACGAGGGTTAATGAAAGAAAAATCTTCGTTGGTCTTTTTCAAATTAATCCCGCAAACGCTACGTGTTCCGTCGTCGTACAACATCCGCTGCAACTCGTTTAGAAGACCGTACCAAATCTTCGCCATTTTTTAAATTATTTAAAAATATTTAAAATACTTAAGTCATAAAAATGGTAAAGAAATCTCTCTTAAAAAAAAACATGAAAATCATCCATTTTTATCCTCCCCTAAAGGTATCTCCTCCCTGAAATTATGGAAATAAATTAAAACCACAACTCGATGGAATTGTCCATCATGCTTGAGCTTGGAATGCATTTCTGATCATTGCGCAATATTCGAACGGATTTTCCATTGATTAAACTTCAATCAAACCAAATTTCGGGCATTTCATTCTCTTCGTTATTGAATGAAGAATATCCAGTCACCTCGAACCAGTAAGATCGAAAGTCAGTTCTTTTCATCGAAATTTGGACACGACATCCTCGAGATGGTGCAGCTTGAAATTGGTGTTGGAAAAAAGTTTTTTTTTTACATTGATAGTCAGGTACCACGAGAGAGAGAGGAGAGAGAGAGAGAGAGAGAGAGAGAGAGAGAGAGAGAGAGAGAGAGAGAGAGAGAGAGATTTTGGGATTTCGTTCCATAGAGAGTGAGAACGAGAGGGTCGGTAGATGCAGCAGGCACAAATTTATAGTTGTACCGCATTAAACAATGTGTCCCAAAAGAGAACGACGTATATAGCCCTGCAGAACTCGGACAACGCAGTTTTCCAATTTGCACCCTTTCTCTATTCACTCGAACCCATACACAGCATTCTCGACCCAATTACTCCAATTTCAATACAAAATATCGATATATATATCGATATACATATCGTTCAACATACCCTCTTTTGACCAAACAGCATTTTCTCACAAAAATAGCTCACAAAAAATCGGCATATGAGCCAACAACGTACCATTGTTCCAGCATTGATATTGCAATATCAAAAAGACGACGTTCGACAATAAAAACTTTTGAATGTCATTAAACTCGCTTTATTCGGTATAAAACGAGATACCTGATCGACTTTTTTTATTCGTCATCGTTCTATTCATATGGAATTACTGAGAATCAACATTCTCTCCATTTCAACTCGAATCCCATAATTACAGTATTGAAAATTTAAGATTGATTTTCATTTTGAAATATTGCATTTTGTTCGATAAACCTTTTTTTAGTACAGTGTCGATCTTGTTTATCCACAGTTGGCACACAGCTGGAATTGCTGCAATCGCCCCTAATCTCGAATTCCTGTATATTCATATATATATGGTGGTTTCAACGACACGCGACTTCGAGGACCGCCTTTATCGGAGCCAATTATCCCCATTCTCAACATGATTTAGATATAATGGGTTCGCAATGCCCATTCCCCATATATATTGTGACGGGGATATTTTTCTTGCCACGGAAACGAGAACTTAAACACGAGAGCTACCCGTGAAAAAATTGCCGGCGTTTAAGATGCGGCCGACACTTGGTACGATATTCAGCACCAACCACTAATACCCAGTGTTGGTCCTTTATACGGGCCAATGATTTGGCCATGATTCTGCCAGTGCTGATTTCAAACATGGCAAACCAACGAACACCCAACCTTGGGTCAAATATCGATTACCAACTGTCAGCCAACTATCGGGTGCCATTGTTGGCCCTGAACATGGACCAATCGGTTGATCATGGGTTTGCCAGTCTCGAATTGAAGCTCGGCACACCATCGAAGAGCGAACGCTGGGCCAGTACTAATTAATGACCATCGGCCAATTGTCGGGGCGAGCGCAGGCCCTGAGTTTGAGCCAATCGTTTGACCTTGGTTTTGCCAATGCTTATTCTTAGCATGGCAAACTGACGAATTGCCAAACCTGGCCCAACACTGGCTTTGAACGGTATAGTCCATACATATATACAAGAATGCTTTTTTACGTATATTATTATTATATATTTTTTTTTATTATCGCTGCATGCAATTTTCTACGTCCTGTGATAATAAAAACTCATAATTACTGTTATCTGAAATTTACTTTATTAAAAATAAAATGGATTTATACTAAAGTTTTGTGGTGTATTAAAAAAATGCCTAGTTATTATGATAGTATTAAGAAACGTCGGGTGTTAAAACGACGACAAAAATTAGAAGACTCTTTACAGCAGGTTAGGATCAGAGGCAACGAAACAAAAAGACAAGTAGATAGTGAAACAAATTTGGAAACAATCCACGAACAAGTGATTGTGCATAACGATGTTAGTGAATCTAATAATTCTTTCGATGGCAATCATCGAGCACAGAAACTTGTGAATCTGATCGATTGTTGGCTAAGCATTGGGTTGTTTTGACAGCCCTACACTGGGCCAACACTACCCCAAATATTGCGCCAACAATATGAAGCCGACCTTAGGTGATCACCAACCGTCAGCCAATGATCGTGATCTCTTTAGCCCAATGTTGGGCCAATACCCGGCCAACTATTAGGATTTTCGGTAAGCCTACTATTGGCCAACCGTACATCGCAGCGTTGGGCCGAAGAGATCACTCCTACCGTGGCGCAACACTAAACCGATACTGCTGCCGTTCATTGGCCAATGGTAGAATGTGATTGGCGTGACGCTGGCTCGAGGTTGGGTCGGTTGCGTCGTTTTTCATGGGAAAGGTGCGAGAACCGCCACCTTCGACTGTTCACCTCGGGCGCGTGCATCCGCAATACCTGGGGCGCCAGAGAATTTTGTTTCACCGGATTTCTCAACCGGTATGCCCTGGGGCCGGGGGGAACCGCCCTGACCCACCATCGGAGCTGGAGAACTCCGTGGATTTTTGTTTCACCGGAATCATAAGTGGCATGACCTAGGAGTCTGGAGGCCTCCCTGATTTTTGTATCACCGTAATCATAAACGGAGTAAGTGGATGCACTTGCAGGGGAGGACGGTTGCGGTACAGCACGGCCGCTCAGGCTGTGGGTTGTGGTAGAGGGGTCGGAATTCACTGGGGAGGAGCTCAACTGTCAACGGTGTCTCTCACTACGCGACACCGGTAACATCACGATAAAATAAAACACGGTTTTATTTTATGGTGCGGGAGCTGGTGGGTTAACCACCCGTGAACTTTTCACGTAAACGAAACGCAACGCGAACTCGAAATGCACGCGGAAACGTCACACGAACGGGAACGAGAGAGCACGCCGACGTGCCTCTAACGCGAGAACGAGAGCGCGACGTCACAGGCGTGAGAAAGATTCGACACGTCTCTCTATCGCGAAGCTCGGGGCTCGACGTCCGATCGATAACTCTCACGATATCCGAAAAATCGGGAGCGATCGCGATTTGCGAGACAACCGTCTCACGCAAATATTCGTTAGCAACTCTGTACCTCGCGCGACAGAGCGCGTAGACCAAACAAATTTCAACACGCTCACGACCTTTGTCAACACGCAAACGGCCTTTATCTCATACAATAAACCCAAACAAACTCACATACGCACACTTGCACTAGTGCTGTTGAAGAATTTATCTCCTCGTGGTACATTTCGGATAGGGCTGAAACAGTCAAAAAAGGTATTACAACAAAAAAATTATGAACGTTATAAAAAAACTTGTCGTACTTGTTAGTTTTGACCTGATAAATCTTCTGGTGAGAAAATTCATGATCCCATTAAAAAGAACATGTCGGACATCTTAAAGTCGCCATTTTGAATTGTGGACAAAAAAAATTTTTTTAACATCCCCTTATGATCACTAAAAGTTTCAGTGTATTCAATACTTGATCGGCGCACTATTTTTCGAGATAATCAGGTGTAAGTTTAAAATGGGACACCCG
>OZ023319.1:50816523-50868391 GCA_964007375.1 Ophion obscuratus
TCACACACCTTCATCTCCTGGTAATTTCGAAATTTGCATAAGTGACTTGAAAAAATTTATTGCGTTTCATTTTATTTAATACTTTCACAATTTCCCAATATTGACGCTCAGGGGAAGGATACACCACAGTAATGTAACGTTTGATTTTCAGTTACGAGACATCCGTATGGGCGACGATACAAATTACTGATAATGTTTTGGTAATTTTTTTGTTTGCTTTGTAGTATATTGGTGAGTTAATTGTTATGAGCCATTGGAAGAATATTTATGACGCGTAATAATTTGTGTATTTATAACGTACCAACGTTGTCGTGACTCTGACCAATACATCAGACTCTCAACTTGCGATAAAATTGCAATTCAACCTGAAGGTCTGACGGTAACTGGACATCGAAACACACGATTCACCATCTTGCGTGTAATTGCGACAGGTTTTTGTATTCTTTTACTCTCTCACCCTCTCTCTCTCTCTCTCTCTCTCTCTCTCTCTCTCTCTCTCTCTCTCTCTCTCTCTCTTTCTCTCTTGGACTTCTGGCAGTTCCACGTGAATTTATTCTCGCAGACTGGTACCACTATTCATACCGGAATGAATTATTCAGCGGATGAGTCACGAGAATTTTAGTACATAGAAGAAAAATAAAAATGTGCGAACAGGATGGAGATAGAAAAAAAAATGTTGAAAAAAGAACGAGTTGAAACGAATTTGTCGAAAGCCAGATGTGAGCATCGTTGGATAGAAATGACTGATGATCCTTCTAGCGGAAGAAATGTGAACGAAATCGGCGTTTCCGTGTTCTCCGACCGAGAAATGTCCCATTGCCAAGTGAGACAGTCCGAACATCCATTCCAATACTCAAGTGGAGTGTTCGAAATACTTCACGTTTATATCTAGATTTATTTTTATCCGCTCGTTTTTGTCATTGGTTGAACCTTTTTTCTCTACAGGATGTGAGCTGCAGCAACTTGTATTCTTTTTAAGGCGGGAGATGCCTTTAGGCGAGGAAAAAATGGCTGATTTTCATAATTTTTTTTAAAGGAAAGATTTCTTCACCATTTTCGAGACTTATGTTAGTATATTTTTATCACTACTTTTGGTTTTTAGATGTTATTTTTTATTTTTTTTTAGTTTAAGAAATGGCGCAGGTATTGCACGATCTTTGAAATGAGTTGCAGCCGATGTTGTCAGGCGGCGTGACACGTGGCGTCCGCGGGATTAATCTGAAAACAGAACCAACAAAGCACTTATACGCAGAATATGAAGCAAGAAAAAGTGAGAGATTTTGATAATTGATGGTTGAAACAAAAAAAACTTGAATTTACCGAAAAAAATGGCTACATTTCGCCAAAAAAAATAATACTTTTTTTTCTATTTTCAAAAACATTTTGGGTCATGTTTTAGACAGTAAGGTTAGAAAGATTTAGACTAAATGTCATCAGAATCGGTCGATCAGTTTTCCAGCTATACATCACGCCTAAGATCATTCAAGATCAACACACACGCTCTAGCTATACATTCATAAGAGCAAAATCCATGCAGCAGTCCATGCAGCAAAATCTATGGAGCAATTAAACATACCCTAACTAGGAAACCGTTTCCGGTGTCGGCCTCCGATTTCATTCATTTTTGGATATGTTATTCTTCATCAAAATCTTAGAGACACGTCACGTAAGAGTCACCCCCAAAAGGATTTTTTTTTCGAAAAACGCAAAAACCCGTTTCTTATATTTTATCAAGCTTTTTCGAATGCAATAGGTTTCACCGAGATGAAAAAAAAAGTTTTCGAGTTACACGATTTTTTTTACTTTCAACCCCTATAAATTTACCCCTATTCAGCCCTCGGAATTGGAAACGGCACATTTCTCATTATTCGCCATAAGCATTGTTGTCGAATTGGTTTCATTCGAATATCTTGATCGGAACTATGCGAAATTGCAAACGTCTCTCGGAGGGTGCCCACCTTTGAGGGTGAGTCTCCGCATTAAAAACTGTTTTTCTGCCGATAAAAAAATACGTGCCTCTTAGATTTCGATGAAGAATAACTTATGTAAAAATGAACGAAATCGGAGGGGGACACCGGATACAGTTTCCTTCTCTAACAAGGAACACCACTTTGGTGTTCTCCTCTGATTTTGTTGAAAGTTTTTTATGTGGAAGAGTATCAAAAACTAAGAAAAACGGTTTTAAGGGGTGAAACGCACCCTCAAAAATGGGGATGTTTTTTTTGTTTTTCATCGATCACGTTTTAATGGTACGACGTGTTAACGGTACGATATAAAAAAAATGCAACAATGTTTTTTTTTTGTGTACTATTGGAGCATTGGAGATGAGAACGATAGCGTGATCGACGAAAAACGAAAAACACTCCTGTTTTCGAGGTTGCGTTTCAACCCTTAAAACCGTTTCTATGCCGATAAAAAAAGATACGTCCCGAGTCGAAATGCTCAGCCCATTTTAAAGGCTGAGGATCATATGTCAGCCTCACTTGAGTCGGTTTACTGCTAGAAGTCCTACTATGGGCTCCTAACATGCGCTTTCTTTGCTGCTCACCCCCTGCATAGGCCCTTATACTCCTACCTAACCTAGCTGAAGTTGTTGCAGCTCCTCTTTTGATTGCGTTTGGACCTATCGCGCATTTGGCTGTTTCGACGAAACGAGGGTGGGGATGGTCGCATTCGAAAGAGGGGGTCTGATAGTTTTCAGTAACCATCATGCGTTGGACTAGGTAGGACCGCGCGTTCAACGTAGAGACGTACTTTTCCAATGGCCTCTCCATTATCTCCACCCAGCGAACCTTTCGCATTCGCTTCAAACTTGCGACTGAAGGTCCAGCAACTCTCCACAGTGGAAAAAATGGATCTTCGGCAAACAGTTATAATATTTTTTATAGGAATTGCCCTCACGTATGCATGTAAGTATTCGCGGATACCTATAGCAGGCACGCATGCATACGTATAGGTACTAGTGTACGTGTGTTGGTGAATGCTTAGGCATGTAGGTGTGAGGGTATATACGTATGTCTACGCATGCGCGTATTCAGGCATATGTATCTCTATATGCGTAATAGAGTGTATGCGTGTGCGTGTGTACGTGTGCCAATCGACGTCCTCCTTAGCGCCTGCAAGTGGAGAAACGGGAAATTTGTTCCCGTTCTAGGCCCTAAGTAGAAGCTCATTTTATATTGAATACGAAGCTCCTCTACTGCCTTTATCTCCTACCACTGTGAGGATCTGGGGGGCAACATAGGCTGAAAATTTCGATCCGGGGTGTCTCTTAGTTTTTAATACTCTTCCACATAAAAAAGTTTCAACAAAATCGGAGGAGGACCCCAAAGTGATGTTCCTCGTAAGTCTAAAAAATAGTGAAGAAATCTTTGCTTAAAATTTTTTTTAAAAACGGCAAGATTTTTCCTCGCCTAAAAGTATCTCTCTCTTTAACAGCACTTATCGCCCCAACTTTCAACGAAATTGTCCTCCCAAACAGCACTTTCCTTATATTTGGCAAAAATAAGAAATCGCATGAGCCCCACCCCCATGGAAATTTATATACGCAAAAATATACGGCAAATTTATTTTATTAATAATTGTAATATATGTGAAATGTATGTCATATATTGAAAATATATGTTGCATATATGTGCCAAATTCTAATTTTCGTAACGTTTTTATATATGAGATGTAAGGTAAATGTCCCAATTATTGAACACTATCTTGTATTTTTATTATTTCTCATTCAACTGCATGCATTTACGTATTTATAAAAATTTCATTACATATATGGAACTTTTAGCTATCGAAATGTTACCTTACTTGTGCAAAAAAAGCTTTAATTGATAGAGCAAAAATTATTTAATCAGCAACGGTGACCCGATTTGACGTATCGTGGTAACTGCTTATCGTTTTTGCTAAGACGCGCCGCTTCATGCGTAAGGGCATACAAAATTCAAAAACTGTCGCATCTCAAAAAGTAAAGGCGTTTCAGGTTCCTAAGAAAATTTCTTACAAATAACAATTTTTATGAAATTTTTTTATTTAATTATTTGTTAAAAAATACGGTGTTCGATCATTGGGACATAGAAAATGCAGTGTGTCCCAATTATTGAACACTCAAATTCTCCAAGATGGCGTCATTAAACCCATCAAAACATCGAGACAGTTAACGTGTGACAGATCGTGTGAATCGGATTTATTCAAACAAAAACTGTAAGTTCCTGAATAAACTTACCTTTATTCTTTTAATAATAACTCTAAGATCGTCAAATATATTTTTTATTTGTATTTTCGTGCAATAAACATAAAAAGGAAAGTAAAAAGAGAATATAACCTAAATGTAACTTAAAAATACGAATGTACTGTTCATTATTTTTTGCTCTCCGATATTTCAGGGAGCCAAACTGCGACAAAATCAAACAAACACAGGACATAAAAACGAGGAAGCTGAAAATAAAAATAAAATGAAGTTCGAGTCGAAAAGCAAAAATAAACCAAATGTAAATGAACCAAAAACCTGTCAAAAGAGTCTATATATATATTTTTGTATTTTTACATGATCAACAAAAGATTATTTAAGTGTTTCATTTTGCTTTTATCTCTTAATATTGTACCCGAAATAATATTTTCAGAACGAAAAGAGAATTCTCGAGAGTGTTCAATAACTGGGACATGCCTGTTCAATATTAGGGACACAGGCACTTCCAGTGTTCAATAATTGGGACATTTGCATGCTTCACATTGTTATTCTTTTTTTTCATTTGAAATCATTTAAAAATACTTTAAAGGGTGATTTTTCGAAAGTAAAAATATCAAAGTATCATTTGAACCTGAAAGCGATGGCTTTTTCTTGATTTTATATTTTTTTCTCATCGAATTCAATCCCCCAGATCCTTAGCTGTTCAATAATTGGGACATTTACCTTATATGCGTGGTATTACTGCATATCACTGTACCATATATCAATGATATATGTAGCATTTACCCTGCATATATACCACATATATACAGATATGCGTAGCATATCTGCCCACACGGAAATAAAATATATGTAAAAATATATTTTTTGATATATTAAAAATGGATATAAAATATATTTCAGATATCTTATACATCTTAGGTATAGATTAGATACATGCAATATATACGGCAAATGCATTAAAAATATAAATGTTGGATAGGCGGGTACGTATATTCAAACCATATTGAAAATATACTTTAAATGTATTTAAACTTCATCTAAAATATACACATATATCCGTTAACTCCGTTAAAAATATACTTGAAATATATTCATACTACATTTCAAATATTATTGAATACTCCGTTAAAAATATACTTGAATAATACTTGAATAATACTCCGTTAAAAATATACTTGAAATATGTTCATACTACATTTCAAATATTATTGAAGTATATTCAACGTGTAGTGACCTCTGAGTGATGAGCTGGGACGTTCCCCACTGAGCTAGTTCTACTTGTTAAATTAACTTTCGTATCGTCTGCATATCGTACAATACACAATGTTAGTTTATTGAGAAATGTGTGGATTTACAAGGGTAACTAACATTATCGGATCAATTACTTAATTGCGTTCGCATAGAGAGCGATAATCGAATAGAATTACATAACCTTCAATTTTTTTCTGCGATCATTTATTCCGGCTAGTGCGACTAGGTCTTCGCGAGATACCGACTTGAAGATGTTTTTGATTTGCAACATCATCTGGTACTCAAGTTGCTTAACCAACCATATTTAAAATATATAAATATACATTCAGTTCGTATGTTTGATATATTTAAGATGTATCTTAAATGGATTTATATTTATATATCGTATAGGTTTTACTCTTGCCCAAAAATATAATTGGCATATCCAAGTTTTCGAACCAGTTATATTCAATACATGTTTTATAGATTTTTCGATATATGTTTTATATATTTTATTTTCATGTGGGTGTATATAGTGTTTATATGTAATAGTGAACTTTGACTGTAAATTAAGTTTTTTAAGTTTAAGTTCCAAGTTGTATTAAGTTTAACTGTAATAGTGTTTATCCACAGCATATATTTCTTGTCAGGAATATGTATCAAATATGTATGCGTCATATATGACGCATACATTTTTGATATATTTTTCTGACAAAAAAATAGATTGAAAATATATGCGTCATATATGCCTCATATATGCATCATATATAGTGTTTATACGTAGCATATATTTTTTTGGTCAGAAAAACATATCGAAAATATATGGGTCATATATGCGTCATATATTTGGTGCATATATACTGAATATATACGTATTATTCTATTTTTCGTCACTAAATATGCGACCGATATACATATATGTAGCATATATTTTTTGCATATATTTTACATACATCAATTTCCATGGGGGCAATCTGAATAAAAAGGTGGATGGAGAATAAATTCGTATTTCAGTTCGCGCAATTCCACCATCGCAACTACCGATTTTGTGCAGTGAGCGAACACGCAGTTCTTCGTGCAAAATGTTGTGCGCCCATTCATACGAGCATTCAGCAGCCCGTGCTATCCCTCTCAAAGTTAATCGACGATCGTCCATCACGATTCGGTGAACGTAACCAACCGCCTTCTCCGTCGTTGCTGTTCTTCGTCGTCCAGAGACTTCCTCCTCGAAGATGCTCGTTCTCCCACGTTCGAACTCAGCGCTCCAAATTTTTTTCAGTTCTATAGGAAGGGGTAGCATCCCCTAACTCTGGATGTTATCCAGCTGTGATTTTCATCGGCATTCTCCCATAGGAACAAAAAGTAATTTCATCACGGCACTCCATTTTATCCATTGTTGACAAAGTGTTACTTTCGGGGGCTGTCAACCAAAAATTGACCGCGCCATCGGCATCCGACTCAGCGCTTTGTAATTTTTTCACTGTAATCTATTGGAAAAACGTTGAGATTCGGCGAAACCCATTCAAAAGTTCATGTATTTAAACTATTTAACGGGCTACATCTACATAGGTGGGTGAAAAAGCGGCATTTTCCAAAAATATGTTTATTCGATAGTATCACCTTTTAACTATGTTCCCTGAAAAATTCATTGAAATATTCCTAAAATTGAATGAGCTACAGCTTCTAACAGTCGGCCGGGCGAGCGGTAGCAGCACCATACTTCAAACTTTAAGGGATCTTCTCTCCTTAGACGCTAAAAAGGCTGTTTTCATGAATTTTTTTGATATGTTTATATTATAGATACTGACATAAAAGTTGTTAAAATTAATACATATACTTGCGAAATACATTTTAAAAAAACATCTTATTTATTTAAGTCACTATTTATAAACGGAAATGGTAGTTAAAAATAATTCCTAAAAAATTGTAGGTCTGCTCTGTTGATGAAATCTCGGAGATGGATCATCCGAAACAAAAAAATCAACCGGTTTTAGATTCAGTATGTCAATGGCTATGACGCATATCATACGATTTTCTATACATGCAAAAATGACAAAATGGCGGACATTTTTCCAAAAAACAAAAGCAAACTTTTTTTCACTGTTTTTGGCAAAAAAAATAGTAGATAGCAACATTTAAAAAAAACCCTCGACATGCGCTATAACTATAGTTGTAAAGAATATGTGGTTAAAATTTCATAAGGATCGGTTCAGTAGTTTCGAATATTTTATCAACAAGCCGTCGGAATGCATAAATACATAAAAGAAGTTTTTAAATGTATTTCGAAAGTGTATTTATCAAGTGTAACAACTTTTATATCGATATCTATAGTATAACCCTATCAGAAGATTCATGAAAATAGCCTTTTTGGCGTCCAAAGTGAGAAGGCCCCTTAAACACGTTTTTCTCGAAACACTGTTTCCAGGGTCGGTGGACATAATATCTCGAGAACCACTTAATGGATCCTTTCCAAATTTGCAGGAGATGCGACGAGAAACTTTTAAAGGTTGTTGATGATCTCACTTTTTCAAAAACGATCTTCGTTTTTCAATAATTACGTAAAAGTGACGAGTTTTTTTCACCGATTTTGTATGCTCGAGTTCCAATTCGTCGCCACGTTGTTAAAAAAATGATTTAAAAAATCGACGATCGTCACGACTCGTATCTATAGTTAACTTGAATAACCTTGTTGGTTTTTAGATTCCCGACGGACCGTTTAAGCTG
Source organism: Ophion obscuratus (assembly GCA_964007375.1). Lineage (NCBI taxonomy): Eukaryota > Metazoa > Arthropoda > Insecta > Hymenoptera > Ichneumonidae > Ophion > Ophion obscuratus. Next base: position 50,824,667 of record OZ023319.1, read on the forward strand.
GCGAGTGTCCGGCGCCGAACGTCGCAAAAAAATATCATTACCTGCCGGCAGCCATGTTTTTGTTGACTTTCTGTATTTTTTTATAGGCTCTCAATATATGTACCTTTGTATTTAAAAAATGCTCTCTTTTTCACCGCTTTCTCACTAATGTGTCTTTCAAGTCCATGCCGTTTATGCCATCTATCGGATATTGTGTTCCACACATAACCTCCATGTTTGTACCGTATGTTAAAATAAAGACATTCGTACTTTTCACATAAATAATACGTTTTATTGATAAATAAAAATGTCACGTCATTTTGAGATACCCTTTATGTTTATAATGAATCATAAATTTTGTATATGTTTGTATAGGCGTAGTTGATGGTTTGTGCCCAAAATGATTTAACGAAATTTTCACTGGTTTCATTCCAACGTCATTGCATGAAATCACTATGAAACAGCCTGTATTTATATCGTACAAAATTGAGCCATACAACTTTATTCTACTGCCGGGTTCGCGAATCACAGCCAAGTGCCTCACGAGGCACCTTTACATCGCGATTGAATTTACAGTACAACTCATCTGTACGTGTGTGTGTGTGTGAGCGCGCGCGTATGTGTGTGGGTTTGGGTGTGGGTGTGCAGCATGAATATTTGCTCGAAATTAATTGGAACCGGCGAGGGTGGAGTGAGTATAATTAAAAGTTTTCATCTCGAACATTTCTCCCTAACGTGATATGAAAAATCATACAAGAAACACACACACACACACACACATATATATATATATATATATATATATATATATATATATATATATATATATATATATTTCGGCATTTTCGTGAACGAAAGCTCGGCGAGTTTCCGTCGGGTATTCGTGTACCGTAAAAACGTTTCTATCCATTTATTATCAGGGCCATACATCAAAAAAAAATGTTACGCTTGCCTGATTAATTCATTTCAATGTTCTCTACAATTATTCAGTTATTTGCTCATTCAATTTTCGTTCGAAATAACGAACGAACGTCACAAATGAAAACAAATGGGTACCCTGACCTGATCAATTAATTGAAAACATCCACAAAATTATTCAGTCGTTTATTTATTTATTCACTTTTCTCTCTTTTAACGTAATTCACGTAGCAATGTTATTAATACAGACCTATTTCGCTCTTGTTTCCAACATAAATAGTTGACCAAAAACACGGGAGCAATTTTCCAATAATCTCTGGTGAAAGAAACACCGAAAAACAGGGAATTTCATTGTATTCAGTGATATCGAGAGCACAGTTGAAAACGAACGCGAAATAGAGGCCTTTCAATTGTTTACTCCAGTCCGCGAGCAGCGACCGAGCAACATAATATTCGGGCTAAAGCCAATTATGAGATTGAATTTTCGTACCAATGAGACGAACGACACCAAACGATTGGAAAAATGAGATAGAACGTCGATGAAACAGCAACCAATACGCGATAAAATATAATACGAAGAGACGGTGCAGGATTAATGAAAAACAGCCCACGTGGAAGCGTAAAAATATGGTTTTTATGATACCGTAGTCGATAAATGCAAATGTCCCAGTCACGTAGGCTGTTTCTATGCGCAGCAGTGAAGGCTCGGTAAATAAAAGCGTCGAAGTCATTTTTTTTTTTTTTTTCAAGAATATAAATAATTTTATTTTTACCCTCATTTACTTTTTTATTTTCTTTTTGCATAAATACAATTTTTCATATCTGCGCTACTAAAACTAGCCCCAGATAAAAATACCGAATAAGACCAGAGCCGTGCACGGACAACCCACGGTCGCCCCGTGTCTTCAATCATATCAGTTCATTGAATTCGTTGTACATCCAAATTTCCAATACACAATTGATTCAAGACAACTGTGACGGGTGAAAAAAAAATTTATTTTTTTTGCATTTTCTTAAAGTATACATATTCGAGAATATGTGAAAAAATGTTCAGTTTAAATATTGAAAATTGACCAAATTACAAACGATTTAGCCAGTTTTCTCGAACGACTTTTGGACTTATGGACCAGGATCATAACTCTCGTTCGGGTTCGATTTTCAATTTAAAAAAACCGAAATTTCCGTAATTCCAGTAGCTATTATTATACGTAGCCGTTTTATTTGGAATTTAGTATTTTTTTAAGCCTTCGACTATAAGTACAAATTTCGCCAAAATTACACTTTTTTTAAAATACGCGGCATTTTGAGATTTTTTTTAACAGCTACATTTATAGATCGTAGAACTTTGTTATTTTTATTCTTAAGACCAACCATCGTCAAGTTATCGGTCTGGCTGACGGACCACACTTTTTATACAGAGTCTCTAATATACCTCAATAACATGCATTTTTCCAAATCTTAAACAAATAATCCAGCAGACAAAATAAATTAGGAAAAAATTATCTCTTCGACCCGTCAAAGTGGTATCCTGTTTTAAGGGGGGAGAGCCTTTAGCGTGAAAAAATGTGCTGTTCTTCAAGATCTTTATGGAAGGAAAGATTTCATTGCCATTTTGGAGACTTAGGGTATGTTTGGCTGTTACATGGTGTTTTGAAATTTTTATTAATGTTCTCAAATGGTGGAGGTATGGCACGGTTTTCTGAACTGCATTTTCGAAACTAGCGTGACCTATTACTAAAAAAAGAACCGACCAATTCTAATGAAATGTAGTAAAAACCTTTGTAACCTTATTGTTTTAAACATGATCTTAAATTTTTTTAAATAAAAACAAAGTATGTTTTATTGCAAAATGTGGCCATTTATTTGAAAGTGCAATCTTTTTGTTTTAAAGCATAGCATTTCATCAACTTTCAACATTTCTCAATTTTTCTTGGTTCATATTCTGCGTATGAGTGTTATCAAAGAAAATTCTTCGTCGATTTTTTTTTCAGATTAATCCCGCCAACGCTACGTGTCACGCCGTCTGACATCAGTTGCAGCCCTTTTAGAAGACCGTGCCCTGCCGCCACCATTTTTGAAGATTAATTTTAAAAAATACCATGTAACAGCCAAAAGTAGCACTAAAACACCCTAAGTCTCAAAAATGGTGAAGCAATCTTTCGTTTAAAAACAAAATCATGAAAAACAGCAATTTTTTCTTCGCCTGAAGTTATTTTCCCCCTTAAATACTTTTTGCATATCAGAAAGAAGTCGACGATTTGTAAAACGGGATAGATTTCCAAGTTACAATAATAGTTAACCTCCGTGCAGGATAATTCGAATACTTTGCAGTGCATTCTTGGTTCCGAAAACGCAAATGGTAAATCGCTCATCCACTAAAAAACTGTCATGACACAAAAATGCCATTTTGCGATAAGTATGCCATCGATTTAAAAAAAGGTTAATAAATGTTACAATAAATAAAATCATTACAGGCTAATTTAGATAAATATTGACGTCACGTGGGCTCACGAACGTGAAAATAAAATAAAAATGCGTTTTTCTCAAAACAGCATTTTTGTGTCATGGCAGTTTGTTTAGTGGATGAGCAAAATATACAAAACTTTGGAATCTATCTTATTGCCCATAAATATGACATTTACCTGTACTGCAATTGCCAACAAAACGTGCTGCAATTCGTTCCAATGAATTCGTGTCGCAGAACTTAATGGTAAATACTATATTACATATATACGAGTATGCGGGTGTATATATTTATATATGTAATGTATGTATTCGTTGTACTATAAGCGTGTTTATTCTCTCGACCGACGCAAAGGTGCAAGAATGAATAACTCGAAAGGAGAGAACTGTACATGTATAATACTGTTGTTGCGTTAATGCAAGAAAGTTTGGCCGTTATGACGGTGAATTAGAAGTCCCCCGAGTAGAAACGGAAGCGTTATGTGGTACCAGTGCGTGCCGAGGTCGTTTCTGTAACCCACACTTGTCGCACTTCCGGAAGAGACGTAACCGGCATCTCGCTGCATCGCTTCCGTACGTTCACCTGTAAATAAAAGACAGATAGGAGTAGATGGAACACGACAAGACGATTGTCTCATTCTTCGAATGTACGAGTATCTTTGGGACAATAGTTCTCTCGGGGCCACAAACGTTTTTACTGTAAAAAAAAAAGCAATACCCACATGCGTTGTAAATGTCAAACTGTTTAATTATGGTAAATATGCAGCTTAAGAACTTTTTTCGAAAAAGGACGGAATTATTTTGTTTGGCCATGAACTGCTTTAATTGGTTACCGCTATTGATTGACGGTCGGGGAGTCTGACCTTTTCTATTAATTCCATAAGTTATGGGGTTTTGGAGTTCCTGGAAAGACGTAATAAAATAGAGCATTTTAAAATACTTCGACGCCTATATTAGGGGTGGGAGGTGGGGGGATTTATAAAAGAAACCTTCCTGAATACAATGCCGGAGAGAAATCGTGGGGGTCACTTCCCCCTCTTTCCCTGCAGCCGTTGTTTGGGTTGTTATTAGCGCCCCAAAAATTATCAACGTAGTACATCTGTAGTTCATTTAAATATATTTAAAAACTACGTTTAGTGTCTTTGGGGGGGGGGACACCCCAGCCCCCCACCCACGCGAGAGGCTCTGCCCCTTGACCCGATGTGGAGTTGCACCCCCCGGACCCCCTACGTAACCGCATCAGACATCTTCCTCATACAACACACAAAAACAGAGGGGGCAGGGGGTGTTTAGGAAGGCTTTGTTTATGAATCTCCCCCACATCCAATCACCCATTCCAAAGCAAAACACAGCAACATTTCCCCCTTTTAATATTTTGTCTCTAACTCAATAGTTCTCGAGATACACCAGTCAATTGTTCGGACAATTTTCCGAGGGACGTCCAAACAAACCCAGACAAATTCGGAAACAATTTAAGCGAAGTTAAAATTGAAAATTAAAAAAGTTTCGCTCCTTGATATTTCGTGATAAACGCCATACTTTTCGAATTAAGCTATACTACTCGTCAGAGTTTTCGCACAAAAGTAGTAAAAAAAACTCACTGAGGAAAATTTTGAAAAAATTCCAGGCCGTCCAGTATAAAGTTACACAACTTTTTATATCTTTGGAATTTTCTCTTAAACCCTTGAGTTACATTGCATTTTCCAAAATTAGGATTTTTTAGCAAAAAATGAAATAACGTTGCGAAAAAGAATCGTAGGAAACTTTAAAAAAACAAAAATTCAGTTCCTACTACCCCGTTCAAGTTTGTCATTGATAAAAATGACCAACAAAATTCCCATGCGCCCACATCACGATGGTCGAAAAAAGCCGAAAAACAGTCACATACAAAAGTGCGTACCGGGTCGAAAAAGAAACATAAAAAATATTTCAAAAGAGCAAAACAAAGCTGAATTTGTTCCTATCAAAACGCCGTTCTGTCAATTTAGTTATCTTTTTTTTGACGCAGCTATGTAATTTTTAGTGCGTCAAGAAATATCGACTGGTGAATCCAAACTTTTGAGCGGTAGTGTATGTACCTTTGCGTTTAAAAAAATGGATGCCTTTCTCATCAACCGTTTCCCAAAAAAAAAATCGGTATGTGACTATTTTTTTCGAGCTTCTAGGTAGATGTAGCCCCTTAATATTGATTGATACGCTTGAGTCACTCTCGATACCCTTTGCGCGAGCATAAAGTTTCGCGTGGTCCTTTGTCTTTCCTCCTTTGATTCGAATAATCAAGCTCGTATCTGCGATTCTCGTATAATCGTCGAGCCGTCAGTGGGCCAAAGAAAAGTCCGAGAAGCAACGACGAGGTCCTTGTTATCAAGGAAATAAATACGAGTCACGTACACGAGACCAACTTACCGTCAAGTCAAATATAGAGCGAAGTGTACCCATTGGCGTGTTCGGATGGGGATGAAAACTAAGCGGGAACGGGATTTGCGAGCGCAAATGTTGGAAAAAGTTTTCTCGCGAGGGATGCCAACGTTAACCAACTGAACGCCCGAGCATTCAGCTTCCTCATCCCCCGTGTGACCTGGTCGTTGTGGCCCTCTGCTCGTACACGAATTCAGATTCGCTAAAGAGGGCGGCGTGGTTACGAGCGGGTTGTACCAATGTTGTATTGAGGGGGTTGAATAGGGTGGGCGAGAGGGATCGCAGAGGTGAACACGAGCCTTGAGGCATAATATAATTCTTCTCTCCGAGACGAGACGAGAGTGACGAGGGCAAGTTTCACGAGATGGTAGGAGGCAACGAGACTCATATTCGAAAGGATAGGCGCGGTGTGGTCGAGGCGGAAAAAAAAGAAGAAAAGCGATCAACGAAGCTGTACAGTTATAACTAGGTAGGCAAGGGATGAAAGGGGGCTGGAGTGTATGAGGATCGTGAGAAAAGAGGACGAGGCGTGAGAGGTTTTCAGCGTGAGGATCTTCAAGAAAAAGGGGGTGAAAAAAGTAGTAGGAGAAAAAAGTGGGCCAGCATTGGATCCCAGAAGTGGGAGCACCCACTAAAGGCAGTATCAGGATGAAAAAGGAAAAGGAGAATGAAGGGAAAAAGCTTCGTGGCAAAGGTTTTGAAAGAAGCATGGAAAAGCTCGCTGATGGGCAATTAGGAAAATTGAATTCTCTCGTAATTAACTTTCTTAATTAATAGAATCGTCGGATTGTATCTTTAATCTGAGAGGCTGGGTGCACTCCCTCTTGGAATCCTTCGGTGTGTGTCAGTGTGTGTGTGTGTGTGTGTGTGTGTGTGTGTGTGCGCGCGCGCGCGCGTGTGTGTGTGTGTTTATAAAAGTGAACGCTTATACTATCCTGAGCGTGCCCTGGTTTTTCCTTCTCCTCTTCCCTTTGCGGCCTCTTACTCGAATCCCTCATGTTTTTTTTTTGAATTATCTCTACCCGCGGCTTCGCGGGAGTGGAAGATTTTACCGAGTGCGTTCATCGACCAGAGGAGAGAAAAGATGAGGCAAAGTGTAGACGAGAATAGGGGCGAAAGCCACTACAATAGCGAGAGAGAGAGAGAGAGAGAACATCTTTTTTCGTGCTCGGGAGCAGTGTTTTTCAACCTTCTGATATACGCGACCCCTTTACAAGTAAAAAAATCTGGCGACGTATTTAGGAACAAAGCCTTTTGCAACTTTAAAAGCAAGAATAGCCAAAAAATAAAGGCGGCGATTTTTAACTGAGAGCCAACCCAGTTTGTGGCGAAAAGCAGTGACATGACAATCCCTACGTAGGTTGAAAATAAAGCGTACACAGCTATTAATGAGCCTTTGCAATTTGAGATTTAAGGTATCAGGGACGTTGCAGTATACAGTGCAGCAATAATCTAGTTTCGGAAAAATCAGGGTACTAATTAGCGTTGCACGTAAATCAGTAGGAAGAGAATTTCGATGGAACTTAAGTTTGTGCAGGAGTCCATGAACGTCGCGTGAAATACCTGCAATATGACGGTTCCAGGATAGCGACGAGGTAACAACTAAACCTAAATTTCGATGCTCAGTGACGTACGGCAGCGGGACATCACCTACACATATGGACGGGAGCTTTGTTAAGTCGAGTACACGAGTTCGAGCATTACTCCCTAAGATTAAGACCTTAGACTTAGCGAGGCTGGGTGACAACTTATTTGCGATGGAATATTCATAAATGGCGTTGACGTCACGACTGATGCACACGAGAGAACGATTTAGCTCGCTTGGTGGGCAGCTACAAAAAATTTGGAGGTCATCAGCAAATACCATATGTTTAGAAAACCTTAAGCATTCCGAGATGTCGTTTATAAATAGAGAAAACAAAAGGGGACCTAAAACCGAGCCTTGAGCGACTCCGAGATTAGTACTTAGCCACGACGAAACATTTCCACGTTCATCAACTACAGCCTGCATACGTCCAGACAGGTAAGAATGAATCCATTTGAGAGCTGAGATGGAGAACCCGATTTTTTTTAGTTTATGTAGTCAGAGTTGATGAGGAACTTTGTCAAAGGCTTTGCTGAAATCGAACATTATGAGAATAGTTAATTTTCCATGGTCGATCGCCAAACGTACTTCGTCAAAAATTCTAATCAGAGCCGTCTCGGTCGAAAAGCAGGTCCTATACGCTGATTGCCGTGAATCGAGTATATTATGAGAGGTGATGAAACTAACAATCTGCTCCTTAATTAGGCGCTCGAATAATTTTGCCACTTCAGACAAATTTGCGATAGGACGAGTATCCGAAGGAGAGCGAGGTATTTTAAGTTTGAGTAACGGTCGAATGTAGGCTCTTTTCCATGCGGAAGGGAAATAACTGTGGATTATAGATTCATTGAAAATCTTGAAGAGGTTATTAACAATAATAGTGGATGAAACATTTCGGATACTGAAGGCAGTTACACCATTCGGAGCCACAGCGAGAGAAGATGATTTGAGTGAAAGCAACTGTTGACAAATAGTGGTTTTATCTGGTGACTTTAAAACGAAGGTGGGGTGACCACTCGGGGTGCCCATCAGGGCAGCTTCAGATTCGGACCAGTCTGGTACGTGTGGCGATGAGGAGACAGACGCGAAATAATCATTTAAAGAGGTTGCTGAGAAAAAATTTAACGGTGTACTTAACGTGGTTTTGATTAGTTTCAGCCTACGCAATTCATTCCAGAGTACAGCAGGGTCTGAGATAGCATTGAGTTTTTCGCGGTGATAGTTGTTTTTTGCAAGTCTTATGTCTTGTGTGAGAGAGTCGCGGCATGCTCTGAATTCAGCATAACCCAACAGACTATTTGTCCGCCTTGCCGATTTATAGAGACGATCACGCAATCTGATACGAGCTTTGAAGTCCTCAGTGAACCACGGTATCGGTGGGCGCGAAGCCCGAAACCGTTTCCATGGGGCATGAATGTCCATGGCTGTGACTATTGCTTTCGAAAAGCAATCCACTAGATCGTCAATAACTGTGTATGGGTGGGCTGAGGTGGAACAGCAATCCAACAGCGCGGAAGAAACTGTGTCCGAATAAATTTCTGATCAAAGGACGCTAAGCTTCTGCGAAGAAAAAATTCATGATTCGACTCATCTGAGTCGAAGACATAGGAGATTTGCAGGAGATTGCGACCGTTTATGAAAGGTGACGATGACTTGAGTTGCTTCGCTATTTTGAGTGGATCATCAACGATAAAGACGTCAAGCCATGAGTGACTGGAATCGGTGTGAAACGGGGCACCCGAGTCGACTAGGTTTAAGGCTGGTTCGAACACCATTTCTTTGAGATAATTTTACTCGAAACTATCACTCATGAGGTTGCAATTCAAGTCACCGGCTATGATAATATTCCGAAAAGCATGAGAGAAACGCAAATATGCCTCGAGAAATTCTTCGAAGAGTAACCCACGCGGTCTTCTGTAGATAGAGGCGAACAATAGGGAATCATTGTTTTCGTGTAAAATGTTCAGTAATATAAATTCAGGTGAGTTGGAGAAAAGGCTCGGGGACATCGCGAGAACCTTTACTTTAAGAGATTTGCGCACGTACACTGCAATACCCCCACCCTCTTTTCCCTCTCTGTCGTTGCGCACAACAAAAAATCCTTCGATATGTATGAGCGAGTCATCAATGTGGGAATGCAACCAAGTTTCGGAAATAGAGATAATATCAAAGTGATTTACAGAAAAGAACAGTCTAATTTGATCAATATGTGCGATCAATGAATTTGCATTTATTTGAACAATTTTTAATGTTGACTGACAAGTAGAAGTCACAGGTTTAGTCGCAGAGGAAGAGAAAGCTTGGGTCGAGTCGGAAAATCGGGGTATCGCATGTCACTTTAAATTTACAATATCGCTTTCCGATCTTATTTGAATGCGCGGTTCACCCTCGGCTTTCCTTACGTAGATAGCGCCGCTCCTATACCATATGAATTTATAACCTTTGCAGGAGCTTCGGCTTTAGCACGTCGCAAAAGTTTATACGTATTTGATGGAAGTAGCTCATTTACGAAAATGTTGAAATCTCTGGTGGCAATGGAGCAATTTTCAAACACTTCTGACCTCTTCAACTCCCTTTGTTCGCGTTTTTTGTTTAGAAGGACATCACGGACAGAGTTTGTTGTTAAAGTAACAATGTAGGAGACTTTAATATTAATGATTTGTTCTCCAACAGCACCGGTCGTCTTTGAAGGCAACTTACGCATGGCCAGCACATGCGAAGAAAGATGAGAAATGCCAAGAACCTCGAAAATACGTATAATTGAATTTATCGGACTGGGTTCGTTGCAAGGAGGCATTCCAGCGACTATTATCTCACTGCGAGCCGAGGACATAGAACTATCGCTTGTAGAGCCATTTTTTTCACGCAACTCGGCAATTTCAGCTTTAAGAGCTTGATTTGCTAGCTCAAGTTCGGATATGCGAAGCCCATGTTCGCTAAGCGCTGCTTCAATGCGCGGCAAGCGTTCTAGAAGCGTTCTAAATTCATCATTTGTTTTCTCTTGACGCTGACTAAAGGCATCGATAGTGTCATTAGTTTTTTCGTAGAGCATAACAAGTTTGGTAAGAGTACTACTGATGTTTATCTGGGAGGATGTTGAAGCAACCGGTAATGACTCGCATTCACTAGACATGACAGCTTCACCGCTATGAGATCCACTGCTTAATTCGGACGGCTGGCTCAATTGATCCGGAGACGAAGATAAGTTAAGAAAGCAACACTTACGTACTAATTTTGACAGTAAATACGCTCTGGCACAGCCCGGATGGTAAATTCCACCACAATCGATACATAGGCTCGAATTTCCAGCAATCGATTTCGCACATTCAAGCAAATTTTTTATTTGGACCAAAATTTTTGAATCAAATTTTTGAACCAAATTTTGAACCAAATTTTGAACCAAATTTTTGAACCAAAGTTTGAACCAAAATTTTTGAACCAAAATTTTTTTTTGAACAAATTTTTTTCTGAACCAAAGCAAAGAGAGAGAGAGAGAGAGAGAGAGAGAGAGAGAGAGAGAGAGAGAGAGAGAGAGAGAGAGAGAGAGAGAGAGAGAGAGAGAGCGAGAGAGAGAGAGAGAGAGAGAGAGACAGACAGACAGACAGACAGACAGACAGACAGACAGACAGAGAGACAGAGAGGGAGACAGACAGACAGAGACAGAGACGGAGACAGCACAAGACGCAAGTAAAACTGCAGTGAGACGCACCTCGCGAAAGCGCGACTGTAAGGGTTGGAATCGGGACACGCGAAGCTTGCTGTACGGAGCCAAAAGCCCGATGAAATAAGGGTGGAAGGTTCTCGCGCGCTGCTCCTGCCTAGCCCCCGGCACGGCTTTGGATTCTCGTTGTAAGTTTTGATATATGTGCGACGTTATTTACGATCGCATAAGAATTAGCCCGAGCGGCACCGAACCTGCGCATGGTTTGACAAAAAGCACACCTTCGTCTTCGAGATTCCGGCGCAGCAGGGAAGAAGGGGCGCCGGGAGGGGGCTGCAGTACGGCGATGCTTTTTGCATCATTGTCAGAACTGGCGGGGACACGAACTCGGTTCGTTCGCTGGAAGCCACTCTCGTCGCGAGCTTGCAATGAACTCGCAGGATGCTCTGACAACGGGAACGACTCTGGCGGTTCCTCAATGTCGTTGAATCTCTCGGTTTCGTTGAAGCCCTCGGGAAGGACGAGATAATGAAGATTTCTTGCCTCATCCCTTCCCTTCAGCTCATCGAAACTCGAAAACGGTTGGTCGCCCACCAATTACGGGTGATCCAGAATAGGTGTATCAGCGGGAAATCCTGGATTCAGCAGATTACTCCGAACATTTCGACTGAGCCGTTTTTTATTTTTCGACTGCGCCATCAAATGGGAAGCATTAGAAAATAGGCGTTCGATATTCAAAAGGAACGCTCGAATCCGCCAAGATGGACGATCGAAAAGGGCCAAAGAGTAGACGAAGGGCCACGTAGCCGTGACTGACGACAGGAGGGTTCTGCGAAAACGCAGCGTTTGGCAGATGGCAGCGCGCGTGATATGACGTTTAGCGAATCATTTTCTACGTTACCTGTCAATTTATCCGGTTCGAAACTCGTGACAAGCCGCACGATCTGATGTTCCGCCTATCATCTACTATCGGTCGGGATGCCAAATGGTGAAGCACGCTGAAATTTATGAGATTTACGATTTTTATCGTGCTTATCCAATGAGAATGCCTGTTGTTTCCGTTTTCTTCGGAAACAAAAATGAACAAAACCAGCAAATTGTCAATGGTCATCAAATTTCGACATATCGAGCGATTTTTATGCGTATTGAAAAAAATCAACAGCTGAATTTTTTTTAACCAACTCTCAATAATTTGACACTAAATTTTCGGGGTTTGGATGTTATTCGGATTCCATTTCTCATTCGACCGCTTCGTCTTGTATGATAGTCGGATTTATCTCATAAAAGATTTTTTTCTGAACCAATATCAATGCAAAGTGTGCTCGAGCTGGGTTGGGGAACACGAGGAGAAGCTTTGCAGTTTCTTATTAGGGGAGACGAAATCAGTCGATTCCGGCAAAAGAAAATCGACACGACGTTCTTTGAGGATGGAAACAAACTGAGAAGATCTTCTGTACCGCCTGAGATGCAATTTTTCACACCCCGATAAGGATTCGTTCCGAAAATCCCAAAGCGTTGCCAGTCTGTTTGTGATTTCTCTTAAGAATATTAGAATGCCAATGTAGTCTGAAATATCAAAAGTTGCGCACTTTTATAAACGAATGTTATTTAGTGGCAATCGTTCAAGTTGAGTTACAGCGATAGACTATTCACGTCTTCAGCTTCGTTAACTGAACCAGAGATGAGATCGATGCAGTTTATGACGAGTATGACGGGGTTATGGTGGAAACTACCCATATGTACCAATCGAGCCGATGATTTCATCTTGTACACCTTGTACTTATACCTGTGCTTACATGATCGACTCTCCCAGATCGCGAACGAGATGAAATCAACGACAAACTCGACGGGACGGTTTTGAGAATGTCTTATGGACGCTAGAAAAATGTTCGAGAGAATTGATTTCACCTCTGTTCGCTGGGAACTGACTGGCAATCGTCCGAGCTCCGTTTCGGCGATAGACCATCCACGTCTTGAGCATCGTTTACTGAACCAGAGATGAATTCGATGCAGTTTATGACGAGTATGACGGGGTTATGGTGGAAACTACCCATATGTACCAATCGAGCCGATGATTTCATCTTGTACACCTTATACTTATACCTGTGCTTACATGATCGACTCTCCCAGATCGCGAACGAGATGAAATCAACGACAAACTCGACGGGACGGTTTTGAGAATGTCTTATGGATGCTAGAAAAATGTTCGAGAGAATTGATTTCACCTCTGTTCGCTGGGAACTGACTGGCAATCGTCCGAACTCCGTTTCGGCGATAGACCATCCACGTCTTGAGCATCGTTTACTGAACCAGAGATGAATTCGATGCAGTTTATGACGAGTATGATGAGGTTATGGTGGAAACTACACGAATGTATTAATCGAGACGTTGATTTCATCTTTTGCGTGTACGCAAAGGAGCTATCGTATTCGCAGCTTCTACCTCTGGTTACATGATCTACTCTCCCCGATCGGGAACGAGATGACAAATTCGACGAGATGGTTTCGAGAATGTGTTATGCATGCTGGAAAAATGATTGAGAGAATCGATTTCACCTCTGTTCGCTAGGATCTGAGTAGCAATCGTCTGAGCTCCGTTTCAGCGACAGACCATCCACGTCGCCAGCATCGTTTAACGAACCAGAGCTGAAATCGATGCAGTTTATAACGAGTATGACGGGGTTATGGTGAAAACAACCTGAACGTACCAATCGGGCCGTTTATTTCATATTTTGCACGTACGCAATGGAGCTATCGTACTCGCAGCTTATGCCTCTGCTTACATGATCCACTCTCCCCGATCAGGAACGAAATGAAATTGATTCTCTCAATAATTTTTCTAGCATCCATAACACATTTTCGAAACCGTCCCGTCGAGTTTGTTGTTGATTTCATCTCGTTCCCGATCGGGGAGAGTGGATCATGTAATCAGAGGTAGAAGGGGTAACCAGAGGTCTATCGCCGAAACGAGGCTCCGATGATTGCCACTCAGTTCCTAGCGAACAGAGATGAAATCGATTCTCTCAATCATTTTTCTAGCATCCGTAACACATTCACATAACACAGAGAGTATAGTGGATTTTCGGGTTGTTTTCATCATAACATCGTCATACTCGTCATAAACTGCATCGAATGCATCTCTGGTTGAGTAAACAATGCTGACGACGTGGATGGTATATTGCTGTTACTGAATTCGAACGATTGCCACTCAGTTCCTAGCGAACAGAGGTGAAATCGATTCTCTCAATCATTTTTCTAGCATCCGTAACACATTCTCCAAACCGTCCCGTCGAGTTTGTCGTTGATTTCATCTCGGTCCCGATCGGGGCGAGTGGATCATGTAGGCAGAGGTATAAGCTGCGAATACAATAACTTTTTGCGTACGTGTAAAAGATGAAATCAACGGCTCGATTGGTACATTCGGGTTGTTTTCGCCATAACCCCGTCATACTCGCCATAAACTGCATTGATTTCATCTCTGGTTCAGTAAACGATGCTGACGGCGCGGATGGTATATTGCTGTTACTGAACTCGGACGATTGCCACTCAGTTCCTAACGAACAGAGGTGAAATCGATTTTCTTAATCATTTTTCTAGCATCCATAACACATTCTCGAAATCGTCCCGTCGAGTGTGTCGTTGATTTCATCTCGCTCTTGATCGGGGAGAGTGGATCATGTAAGCAGAGGTATAAGCTGCGAATACGATAGTTCCTTTGCGTACGTGCAAACAATGAAATCAACGGCTCGATTGGTACATTCGTGTACTTTTCACCATGACCCCGTCCTACTCATCATAAACTGCATCGATTTCATCTCTGGTTCAGTGAACGATGCTCAAGACGTGAATGATCTATCGCCAAAACGGAGCTCGCACGATTGCCACTCAGTTCCTAGCGAACAGAGGTGAAATAGATTCTTTCAATCATTTTTCTAGCATCCGTAACACATTCTCGGAACCGTCCCGTCGAATTTGTCGTTGATTTCATCTTGTTCCCGATCAGGGAGAGTGGATCATGTAAGCAGAAGTATAAGCTGCGATTACGATAGCTCCTTTGCGTTCGTGCAAAAGATGAAATCAACGGCTTGATTGGTACATTCGGGTTACTTTTACCATAACCCCATCATACTCGTCATAAACTGCATCGATTTCATCTCTGGTTCAGTAAACGATGCCGACGACGTGGATGGTCGATCGTCGAAACGGAGCTCGGACGATTCCCACTCAGTTCCTAGCGAACCGAGGTGTAATCGATACTCTCAATCGTTTTTCTAGCATCCATAACACATTCTCGAAATCGTCCCGTCGAGACGAAGCTGAAGACGTGGATGGTCTATCGCTGTAACTGAACTAGGACGATTGCCACTAAGTAATATTCTTTTATAAAAGTATGCAAATTTTGACGTTTCAGACTACGTTGGCATTCTAATATTCTTGAGAGAAATCACACACAGACTGGCAACGCTTTGGGATTTCTGGAAACAGTCCCTATCGGGACGAGAAAAATTGCATCTCAGGCGATACAGAAGATCTTCTCATCTTTTTTCAATCTTCAAAAAACGTCGTATCGATTTTCTTTTGCCGGAACCGACTGATTTCATCTCCCCCAATGAGAAAATGCACAGCTTCTCCTCATGTTCCCTAACCCAGCTCGAACACACTTTGCATTCCAACTGTCATACAAGACGGAGTGGCCGAATGAGAAGTGGAAACCGAAAAACATCCAATCCCCGAAAATTTAGCGTCAAATTATCGAGATTTTGTTAATAAACATTCGGCTGTTGATTTTTTGCAATACGCAAAAAAATCGCTCGGTATATCGAAATTTGACGATCATTGACAATTTTCTGGTTTTGTTAATTATTATTTCTTAAGAAAACGAAAAGAACCGGCACTCTCAATGGATAAGCATGATAAAAATCGTAAATCTCATGAATTGCGGCGCGCTTCACTCTTTGGAGCGGCGACCGTTGGCAGACGATAGGTGAAACGTCAAATCGTGCGGCGAGACTTTTTACGAGTCTCGAACCGGATGGCTTGACAGCTAACGTAGCGAATGATACGTTTGACGTCAGATCACGCGCGCTGGCGTCTGTCAAACGCTGCATTTCCGCAGAACCCTCCTGACGTCAGCCACGGCTACTTAGCCCTTCGTCTACACCGTAAAAATAATATGTATTAAAATTAATATAAAAGTGTAGGAAGTCTTTTTACAGATATCGTTTATGAATTTTAATATTGTCGTTTGAAAATCAATGCACTGCATTTCGAATGTCTAATAATCGTTCAGTAATATCGCAACACTTAAGTACTGGAAAAATCTTATACGTATCGCGAGGTATCTATTATAAGCGTATTAAAATTAATACGCACAGATTGCATTTTTAAATTAAAAAAAAGGTAAATTTGGCATAGAAAAGTGGATTAATTTTACGGTGTTAGGTTAGTGTAATTGTTATTATTTACTTTCTGCGTCTTTAATAAATTCTGTATGAATTTTAATATACAAACTCCGGAATTCTTTTACTAAATCAGTCTGTGCAAACTAATTATCGTTATTTTAAAATTAATACACTACGTTTTGAATGGCTAAGTAATGTGTAATAATACTGTAATACCAAAGTCCTGGAAAAATCATATACCTATTCAAAAGTATCAGTTGTGGATATATAAAAATTAATGCGAATAGATTTCAGTTTGTTGGGGTTTAATTAGACGTGACTACTTGTTCGGTTATAATTCACCACTTATTTGTTTTTTCCTTAACTTTTCGCGTTTGTTACCTATCCTTCTCCTCATTGTGACTCATTGTGTTTCTTCCTCAGTTTCTCCTTTTTCTCCCTGCCCCCCCCCCCCCCCCCTTGCGACCGCAGCCCTTATATTCATCATGACTATAATTCTTTATTAATTCATCATGACTATAATTCTTTATTATATTCATCATGACTATAATATTATATTCATCATGACTATAATTCTTATTTCTAACTAGTCTTATTTCGTGAAATGCCGAAGATACCATTTCACGACGAAATGTACACGACTAGGATTCAAACCCGGGACCTTCCTGTCCGCTGGTTTAGTGGCGAGTACGCTAACCACTAGACCATCCATCGCACCGGGTGTTTGTCATTTACTTTAAATGTGGTGTTACTCGATACGTTTTTTATGATTTGATTTAACATGCTAATCAAAGCATGAATTCAAAGTTTTTTGCACTGAATTATATAATAAATCAGACTATCCGAATAAATACATACTAGCAAGGAGAAGGTAGAGTCTGGATGTCGCTAATCGGTTTCTCCTTTCGCGTGGTGAAAGTTGAAGACCTCCGAATTAACGTCGTTTTTGATTTTTGTTCCAATAGGCCTTAGTTGCTGAGATATCGCCATTTGAATATTGGGAGTTTCGGACGGAGCCAAGCACGTTTCGGCTGGCGGGTAGAGTACGTTGAGCGTTGATGCTTGAGACAAGAGCAGCCGTAGCTAATACGGTAAGACGACGGACTGGCGCTTGAAAGTTCACGGTTCGCGTCCCCGTGCTGTTTTTTCGTCACATCACCTTTCGTGATCCCGCGCACAAATTTATTAGGGGGGGGGGGTCCCAAAATGCACCCTCATCTCTTACAAACATTTTTGTAGAAGTAAAAAAAAGTATAGTTGTTTAAAACAAAAATACGTCGAATTTTGTTGCAGGAAGCGCGCTTGATTAGTTTTCAAAAATATTTTTTATATTTCCAGCCAGACTCGATAACTATTCTCTTGTTCTTGTAATTTATTTCAAGACGATAAAATTGAGTCGAATTGATCAGTAAAACGAAGGTATCTTGTAGGTATGAGGAAAAAATCGCATAATAATGTTTTCGAATAATTCGTCTTGCGAATTTTAGCAGACGCGCATCAAATCGTTAATACATGCTATTGGATTTCTCAATTCTTTTTTTCGTCTGCAAATAGTGAAGTTGTGATAACGACCAATCCTTTTCGTTCCCATTATAACGAATTATTAACCGCTGATTTTTCTTTTCTTCGCCGACAAAAAGTACGAGAGAATTCGCAATCTGCAGTACTGCGAAATGAGTCTCGAGGGAGTTCCGATTTATGGTCAGACGTTATATAGGTTTATGTATGGACGATACCTCAGGGACACATTTGCCTATGCATCAATGATAGTGATAAAAGTATTGCGAGAAATGAGAAACTGCGTGAGAAGATGAAATAGCAGTCCGTATAAATTACAGAACAACAAAATGTTAATTTATTGACCCTGTGTGCAGAAAATAACGGGGCGTGTATTGGCCCACATTTACGTCATCGCATCGTTGAACGCGATGCTGATTTGAGGGGAGTTCCCTCCCTTTGGATCGCTGTAAAAATTGAGGTCGCCAATTTTTTCAAAATCAGTTCTGAACGTTTAGAAAACTAAAGAAGCCCAAGGGAAAAATCCGAAATGAAAACAAGTTTGAAATACCTCAAGGGGTTACGTGGGTTTCGAAGTCAGAAAAGCATATTTTCTCTATTTTTTTTATAAATATGATATATAAATTATTTTATTCAAAATGTTAAGCACATAAAAGAGCAACATTTCAAAAATATTTTTAAAAAAATTCATCCAAAAATTTGGAAAATTCAGCAGATGGGACCTGGTTTTCGGAGACGCCTAAAAAAAGTATCCTTGTGGTGGTCAGGATAACTCATGGTAGTTTTATCTGAAATTAACAAACTATTCTTTTGCTATTAGTAGATAAGTATAGCTCGTGATTGAACGAAGGATTTATAAACAAATTGAAATTGAAATTTTTGGCATAGTTGTATGCAAAATAGTTCAGTTTTTGGTACAATTTACACTACGTATAGCCTTGCAAAATTAGTTGTAATCGAACAAAAAACCGTAGTTCAATCACTAGTGAATGCTATTTCAAACAAGTGTGCAACATTTCAATAACATAACATTTCAATAACATTTCAATAACGTGTTTCCGATCGTCATCCGATTGACTTAAGGGGAAATATACCTTTGTAATTTTTTTTTGCCTTTTTTGTATCGGCTTAAAAGGTCCCTCAACTATCCAAAAATGTTGAATTAAAAGGACAATTGTATGGTCCGGGCATCGTCCATTAAAGGTAAACACGAAATTTCCATGGTTTTACAGTACTTAATACGTTAAACGCGTTTTTCTCGAAAACTATGTTTTTAGACACGGGCATATGCGTGGCGCCTCGAGTTTTTAATCGATTGATTTGAAATTTTAACTGTAGCTTCGTGACAACATTTTCTAGTCCAGTACGGAAGATTTTTCGATAAGCTGAAATTTAAATATTTTATGATCGAT
Source organism: Ophion obscuratus (assembly GCA_964007375.1). Taxonomy (NCBI): domain Eukaryota; kingdom Metazoa; phylum Arthropoda; class Insecta; order Hymenoptera; family Ichneumonidae; genus Ophion; species Ophion obscuratus. Next base: position 50,844,022 of record OZ023319.1, read on the forward strand.
ATTCGACCGATTTTTTACAATTTTTTTTCTTCATATTAACGCCATTTTTTTAAACCAATATTTTTAAAAACACCTACGTACTGGACTACTTTTTTATATCTACTTTCAAAATATTTTTCGTTTTTCGTTCTAGCTTGAAAATTATGACCTGTGCGAATAGCCCGTCGAGGACTATGAAAAAAAGAAGTTTTCTTGCATCGACTACTGCGCCGCCATTTGGTTTGAAATTAATTTAAGGAAAAAAAAAACTTTTACTTTAAGACTTGTACTAATATGTACAAAAAACCGAATTTAAAATATTGTTTTGTTTTTTTAAAATAAATTGTCAAAAATTACCCTTGATTTTGCCCTCGCGAAGGTATATTTCCCCTTAAAGCTTTGGGAGAATATTCTAGACATATTGTACTATTAGATCATTTTGTTAAAATAGTTTTTTTAATATTTTCAAACCCACGTGACCCCTTAAGATGAAAAAAAATTTAATCGAATTCCGTTTGCGAATAAAATGGGGAACCTGCTTTATAGGTATGGTACACTCGTGAAGATGAATCGACCCAGCTTCGCTAACCCTGGACCAACCGTTTTCGAGGGCAATCAGCTAGACAAATAGCTCCGACGTGATACACAGTTCTTTCCCTCTAAGAAAAAAGAAAAAACCTTCGAGGACTCTTGAATACGCAATTTCTGAGATAATCTGGTAGAGAGATGCAAAGGGCCAGAGAGGAGGGAACGTATAATGACTGTCGGTCGTTAGCCACGCTTGAACAGGCTCGTTAATTTTTTTTTCTCTCTCCCCGACCGTCTCTGGATCGTCGCTACGACGTTGTAGGGTTTATTCCCCGTGTTCCTTTCACCTGCGAGGACCATTTTTTTCCTATCTTGATACTCCGTCAGCGACCGATCAATTGCGACTTACTGGGATACGGATAGGGTTCGAATATTTCAACATTAAGAAACTTCCAATGTTGAGAACGTTTTCATGAAAATATTCAAAAAAAGAAAAAAAATCGCCGCAACGCTCTTAACGATAAAGGAGAATTCGATGATCGATGTAGAAATGAAAAAAGCTCCATGCAGAAAATGGGCCACGGACTTCGATCAGGGCCACATTAATTTTCTTTGACTGCATCATGGCCCCAATCGCAATTTTCACTCAGAGCCCTTGAGGGTCTATAAGTTAGTTAATAAATGATTCAACTAGAATTTCGTAGGTTTGGAAAATTGTTGAATTTTGCGAAAATGCACGGTCATAATAATAACAATACAAATTTATTATTTTTAACGTTTTTTATCTTAAATTACCGTTATATTACAAAAATTCAAAATAACGGATAAAAATTCACATATTTAATTTTTTTATTTATCGCCAGTCTGCTCTAATAACAGCGAAAGTCCTTATTGGTTTCCCCACTGGAGCCACGTTTAAGACCTCAAAGGAATTTTTTGCGACCATCTGGGATGGGAGTACCGCAGGGGAGTTCGGATTACGGGTTTATGGTCATATGTATACGAAAATGATGAATAAAATAGGCACTATTAAGCAGTCTCGAGAAAAGTTAACTAGTTTGTGTCTATGCTTTGACAGAAATAATGTCGAAAATATTGGAAAACCGTGTAAGATTGAATAAAACACGTAGAGTACCAATTTTACTTTGGAAAAAAAGTACGCACCCTAGTGTTTACTTATTTTTATAGGTAACGGCGACACGAATTTTTCCCAGGGTTGCTTAAGGGGTCTTCTCACTTTAGCCGCTAAAAAAGGCTATTTTCAGGAATTTTTTTGATAGGTCTATATTATAGATATTGATAGAAAAGTTGCTACACGTAATAAATACACTTTCAAAATACATTAATTTTTTTTATTTATTTAAGTCACTATTAATAGACGAAAATGGTAGTTAAAAAAATATCCTAAAAAATTGTAGGTCTGCGCTGTAGATGAAATCTCGAAGATGGATTATCCGAAGAAAAAAAAATCAAACGGTTTTAGATTCAGTATGTTCATGGCTATAGCGCATATCATACGATTTTCCAAATATGCAAAAATAACAAAATGGCGGACATTTTTCAAGAAAAGTAATCAAAACGTGTTTTTTCACCGTTTTTGGCAAAAAAAACAGTCCATATCAAAACTTTAAAAAATCCTTGATATGCGCTACAGTTATTGTTGTAAAGAATATGTGATTGAAATTTCATGAGGATTGGTTCAGTAGTTTCGAAGATTTTATCAACAAGCCTTCGAAAAACGTTGTTTCGAGAAAGACGCGTTAAAGGTTTGTTTGGGTTACATAAATACATAACAAATTTTTTTTAAATGTATTTCCAAAGTTCATTTATTAAGTGTAACAACTTTTATATTAATATCTATAATATAAACCTATCAAAAACATTCATGTAAACAGCCTTTTTTAGCGTCTAAAGTGAGAAGACCCCCTAAAATTTCTGCTGAAGGTAGGTCTACAGAATGACTTTATTTTCCAAGAAGACAATGACCCGGAGCATACGGTTCGCAAAACCGTGGCGTTTTTTGCTTATGTAACGCAATCACCGGATTTTAACCCGGCGATTGCGTTACAATCGCCGGGTTAAAATTCTAAAAAAAATCTGTATTCAATTTCGGACCAAAAAGTTGACAAGGGCGAAAAAAGTGTAGTTAATTAAAAATAAAAATGTAATCAAATTTCCTTCCTTAATATATTGTCCTAAGCCCCATAATTCCCAAATGGAGCCTCTCCACTCATCGAAGTTCCAACCGAAAAATGATAAACAGTAGAGTAACGGTAGCGGTTCTGCGCTACTTCGGGGGGAGGTGTCCGGGGGGGGTGTCCATGGGCGGGGTGTCCAGAAGGGGGGGGGGGTGCAGAGGGCCGGGTGACCGGGGGGGGGGGTACCAGCGCGGGGAGGCCAAGTGCGGTGGTACGGCGGAGGGGGGGGGGGGGGTCGCCGAGCGCGTGTGACGTCACAGAGGGGCCTCTGCGGAGGGGGACCATGTGGTGCGCGGAGCGACTGGCGGGAGGAGGAAGCCGCCGTCAATAAGTGTTGTGTATGTGTGTGTGTGAAGGGCGGCCTTTCAAAGCCCATTATTTATGACATGTAGATGTTTCAATTCCGCAAGATAATGTCAAGATGTCTGCATCCACCCCGTCTCAAAGCTCGCCGGCACTCGAGACAGGTCCTGACAGGTTTCTTGGAAAAGCGTGTGTGACAATGGGTCGGAAAATGTTCGGTCATATGGAAACGCTAGACGCCACATGAAGGGCGACCTTTAAAAGCCCAATATTTAGGACATGCAGCTGGTTCCATTCCGAAAGACAATGTCAATTGCATCCGCCTCGTCTCAAAGCTCGTCGACACTCGAGATAGGTCCTGACCGGTTTCTTGGGAAAACTATAATATTTAAGGATCAAAGGCAACGGGACCGCGAATGGACCATTTGAGCGCAGCTGCACTCTTGAAAAGTCTCATCGTGGTCTCCATTCCGAAATATAACGTCAAGATGTTCGCATGTGCGAGTATGTACGCAGTGCATCCGGCCAAGCACCCCCTGGACTTGGCCAAAAACGAGATCGAACAGGTTCCAAAGGGCTTGCTCCTAAAATGTTGGGGTAAATATATTGGCTTATTGTGGGATCGTTTGCAAAAACATCATCGGAATGATAGTGAAGTGATATCATATCTTCCATGCACGGAGCATTATAATACGCCACAGATCAAAAATCACATCGATGGTCTCCCACCGCAACGTCGGGAGTGTAAAAAATGCTGTGAAAATTCTCCACGTATGACGTTCGTTGAACGTGTTTGAACCTGTTTTTCGGGAGCGTGAAAAAATGTGTGTGGGGGGGGGGGGATTCTCCACGGTTCTTCGAACGTGTTCAAACCTGTTTTTCACGACTGGATAAGAGAGGAGAGGTTTGAAAACTTGAGTGGGAGGCTTACGAGGGAGCTTATAATTTCGTGGACCAAGCTCAGACTGCACGATTCCACTGCACCATCAACATCTCTCCGAAAAAAGAACTTTGAAAGTGCGGGGAAAATGGATCTCTCGAGCACCAACAAAATCGGCAAGATGGCGGAATCTCTCCCAACGAAGAAGCTGTTAGAACTCCTCGCTAAGTCGGAACGATTAATCTCCGACATGAGGGCCGTACAAACGAAATTTGGGAAACGCTACATCGTGGACATCGCGGATGAGTTCTCTGTATTCTCACCGGCGCGACTTGTGAAGGTCTTCGACCAAGATCCGACAATGTTCGAGAGTATGCTGCAAGTGACTGGCGATGGTCAACTTTGCATGCAGTATATTGGTGGAAAATACAACAGTGTCGAGTTCCTCCATCTCTGAACTTGGTGGACGGGGGAAAAAATCGTTGGGACACCATCGTCGAACGACTGGCCGCATCAACGAGAGTATGTTGCAACTGATCAACTCAGTGGTGGGAACTACAACAGCGTCGAGTTCCATCGTCTCCAAGCGTGGAGACAAAATTGGGCACCACCGTTGAACGGCTGTTCGCATGGTTTTTTTTCAAACTGCTGACTATGTAAAAATGTATATGTTTAATCGAATTGTAAATGATTGATGTTTTCGCCATAGAATAAAGAATACAAATGACATATATTTTCATCGAAATGTGTTTTATTCATTCAAAAGATATCCCTCGCTCACGCTTCGTATACGCTCAACCAGCTTTTCACCGATTTTACATTCTCATGGGCGCAGTTGTATTTCGTATTGAAGGGGTGATGGGGGCATTTGGAGTTTGTGATTTTCGGCAGCTTCTGCAGCGATGGACAGTCCAGTGTCTCCAAGTCGATGACGTTTGTCGCGGGATCCGAGAATCTTGAGACATCTCCTTCAGGACAAATTCTTTGACGGGTCTCTTGAAGCCCTGCACATCGACGATAAGTTCCATATTTACTGAAGTGGACGCGAATCATCGGCATGATTTTATACCAATTTTTTAACTATACGATCTTTTTAAAATACGATCATGGAGGATCATGCAAGGCACCAACGACTATCAACTAAACATTAATAGTCATTGATAGTCCAAATACCGCATCTGGAAGGATTGAAGTATTCCATGTACAGGCATTTTATATGCATGGGTGCAGGACACAGCGGTGATGGCTTAATGTGGCGAGAAATTGACTTGAACGCGTGATGGTCTATACTTTAACCCCTGCTCGATGAATTTCGACATCGTAGAAGAAGATGAGCTTTACGAAAAGAACGTAATCTTGCAATAAATGTAAATAAGTATGAATCAATACGCGTTGAATATTATTGCCACGGAAGATAATGATTATGAGGGCTGCGATTGATGTGCATTCAAAAGATAATACACGTTTCGCATGGGTGACAGTCACAGCTTTATATCCAGCTGAACGAAACAGTGACCACGGATATTCTTAATGCATTATTCAACGGTATTGAATCTATCGAATATTGGATGCCCAATGACGATAGGTCAACATTTTTTTTTTAATTGTGCTTCAAAACAATTTATCCATCAATATGTATACCACCAAAGAAGACATTGCTCCGATACACGTGGCTCAACATAAGGAGAAGAAAAGCATATTAATTTGCTACAAGATACCTAGGATAACAATGTATGCCATTTCATATAGATCAAGAACCTGTTAAGCCTCGTGAGCGCAGGATTCAACAAAGACAGCCATTAATATATATATATATATATATATATATATATATATATATATATTGGGTTGGTACAAAAATCTTGCAACACTTTTTTTTCAATTAAAATATTTTTCCTAATAATCAATTTCGAGAACATTCGAGAATAGGAAATACAAGAATGGTCTAGAACCTTCCATGCCGCAGGATATATAAGCGAGTCAGATGTTCCGCGGAGTCAGTATGAGCAAAGATGGATCAACGTGCACTTCGAGCAATCGCATATTACGAATTCTTGCAAGGGCATTCTGTAAGAGCTGCAGCCCGTAATATGTGCAGTGCGTTCAAGGCTAATGTAGTTAATTATTCAACGGTCTCCCGATGGTATCAGCGTTTTCATTCTGGCGATACATCTTTTGAAGACAAACCTAGGTCCGGCAGGGAATCGATTGTGGACGATGAAGAACTGCGAGCACTTATAAAGGCAAAGCTTAATATGTCGTCACGAGAATTAACCAACAAACTCAACTGCAGTCATCCTACTATCCTTCGACATTTACAAGAGATAGGATATAGGAAAGTTGATTCGTCTTGGATACCGCACAATCTCAGCGAATCAAACAAAGCAACACGCATGTCCGTCTGTCTTCCACTCCTGCATCGTCCGCAAAGAAAGGATTTTCTTCAAGAAATAGTCACTGCGGATGAAAGCTGGGTGTTGTATGTTAATCACACGCGCAAGCGTCAGTGGCTATCGAAATGGGAAAAACCAGAACCGACCCCTAAACAGCCCGGTGAAATGAAGAAAGTTTTACTCTGTTGTTGGTGGGATTCTGAGGGCATGCTCTATTACGAATTTCTGCCAACCAACATCACAATACAGGCAGAGATTTATTCTGCACAACTGCAAAAGGTGGCTAAAATTATGAAACAGAAAAGGCGTAAACGTCTTCACGTTCGGCTTCTCCATGACAATGCTCGACCGCACGTCGCTAAGATGACACAAGAAACTATTTCGCAGCTAGGATGGGAAGTTCTCCAACACCCACCGTATTCACCAGACTTAGCACCTACCGACTATCACCTGTTTCGAGCTTTGAAGAACTATTTACGGGATAAAAAATTTGATGATCTGTTAGATCTCAAAAATACATTGGACGACTTTCTTAATTCACGATCAAAAGAATTCTGGTCTGCGGGCGTGCAAAATCTACCAGAACGTTGGGCAACAGTTGTAGATGCGGAGGGAGCCTACATTACTGAATAATCGTTTATTGTTAAAATAAAATATTTTTCTTTTTTACTCGTGTTGTGAGTTGCAAGATTTTTGTACCAACCTATATATATATATATATATATATATGCCATCGGTGTGTGAAATTAACATAATTACTATATCGTTATATGTGCTAGACGAATCAAACAATAATGCATTGTTTCGCAGGTGTCGGCATTACTTTAGACTAAAAGATAAACTGCAATCACATGAGGTGGATTGTGTAGCACTAAGGCACTGCCCCATCCGATTAACAAATAATACCAATAAGTGGCTCCAAATCATCAGCTCCAGTCGGAAAGGACGACATTCATTCATGAAAATGCCTATTTGGAGTGTTTTTTTACTAATGATAGAGAGAAGATGAGGGTGTGCAAAAACTGATGAGAACAATGTAGCAGAGGACATGTATCGATATCATGAAGTATTTAGTATTGAAAACCACATGTGCTTTTCATATGACGAATCGTTATCATAGTGTCAATCACATCACAGCGGTGATTCCATATCATGGTTTGTGGTAGAAATGGAAAAACTAGTGCTGTGCATAAAATACATTTTCAACGAAAATTAATGCTCATCATGAGTTAATTCGAATACGTTCACGCTATGGCAATAATTGTGTATTCAGTCATCCTCAACCAATAGAGGTAAAAGTTGAATTACTCAAGGTACAATGACGTATGCCCCACATAATATTAGATGAGATCAATGAATTATCATTACTTTGAACATTGGAAAGTGAGGGGTACTTGAATATGAGTTTTGGGATCTATATGAATGTCCACCACTTCACAGCACAACGAAGCATTCATGGACCGTAAAAACTGCCTCCCAACTAGAGGAACCAAAATATGTAATTGGTGCGGCGCAGACTGGTAAAAAAGATAATATATGGCAAAGGACATTGTATTATTCACCGACTGCAAACTCACAAGTGTTAAACTTTATCTCAATTCAGCATTCTTTTCTCAGGTGAACTCGCATTTCGACTTCAAAAAAAGTTTCGCCATTTTGTTCAATATGTACTCTCGATTTTGTGAATACCATTACGACTGCAATAGTGATCGTTCTTTACTAACCATCGCCAAGTCTTAATGTAATGGCCCTCTCGCGGATAATGATTGATCGCATCAGAACGAGCCTATAAACAATACTACCGTAGATGTATGAATAGAGTTCGAATGCAAAGAAGATTCACCTCCGAATACGACTGATTATTATTTTAATCGTACACGATCGCGTTGTTGGATATTGATCATTGACCGACATTATCCGTAAAATTGTATAGATCAGCAAAATTCCGAGAAATACGAAGCATCATGGTCGATTCGCAATCGTCATTGTCTAAAGTGGGCCTATGGAAACGTTCCATATAGCGTGACTGAAGGTTTAATAACAGCTGCAGTTGAAGGTTCAACGAAAGACGACATGTGTCGAATCGTATATATTAAGGGTCATGAAAAAGGAAAATGGTTAGCTGATATACTAAATATGAAAAATGAGCTATTTATTGAGTCGTTGAATATAGACTTTGACGATATGGATGTCTCAAGTAAATTAGATGGAAGTTCTACTCTACGATTTAAAAAGCATACAAAGAATTGTGCCCTACAAAATGGATTAAAAATCTTTAATTGCTGGTTGAATCATTAAGATTCGTGCAAATAAAAGAAATGCAACACTATGTACTTTTTATTCTCCTCACCTTATACTTAGTCATGTCATCATCATCTCATATCGGATTGTGCATCTGAATACGATATTACTTAGGAATGTGAAATTCAATTTTTTTGTATGGCATTTGATTGAAAAAAGAGTATCATAATCGTTCAATGATCTCTCTTAAGCGTCTTCGAACCCCTCATGAATGTCTTCAAACGTATTATGAATGTCGTCGAGAGTCTCTTGAACGTATTCGAATGTTGCTTGAACGTCTTCAAACCCCTCGTGAATGTCCATTAAAATATCTAAAACGTCGTCGAACCCCTCATGAATGTCTTCAAACGTATCATGAATATCGTCAAAGATCTCTTGAATGTCTTGGAAAGTCTCTGAAGGTCTTCGCACTTCTCATGAATGTGTTTAAACGTTTTCGAAAGTCTCTTGAACGTCTCACGAACACCTTCAAACGTCTCATGAACGTCATAGAAAGTCTTTTGAAACTCTTTGAACCCCTCATGCATGTCTTCAACGTGTTATGGATGTTTTCGAACGTCTCTTGAATGTCTTCGAACATCTTATGGATGTCTTCGGAAGTTTCTGGAACGTCTCACGAACGACTGTCGAAAACTTTCAAATGCCTCGCAAACTTCCAACAAACGGCTCACGAACATCTATCGAACGTATACCGATGATGTCTTCGATCATCATTGAGCGATTATGATACTCTATTTTCAATCAAATTCCATACAAAAAAAATTGAGTTTCACATTCTAAAGTAATATTATATTCAGATGCACAATCCGATATCAGATGATGCTGACATAACTAAGTATGAGGTGAGGAGAATAAAAAGTGTTACATTTCTTTTATTTGCTCGAATCTTTATAATTCAACCACCAATTAAAGATTTTAAATCCATTTTGTAGGGCACAATTGTATGCTTTTCACATCGTAGAGTAGAACTTTCATCTAATTTACTTGAGACATCCATATCGTCAAAGTCTATATTCAACGACTCAATAAATAGCTCATTTTTCATATTTAGTATATCAGCTAGCCATTTTCGTTTTTCATGACCCTTAACACATAAGATTGGAAACGTGTCGACTTTCATTGAACCTTCAACTGCAGCTGTTATTAAACCTTCAGTCACGATATATCGAACGTTTTCATAGGCCCACTTTAGACAATGACGATTGCGAATCAACCATGATGCTTTGTATTTCTTGGAATTTTGCTGATCTATACAATTTTACGGATAATGTCGGTCAATAAACAATATCCAACAACGCGATCGTGTAAGATTAAAACAATAAGCAGTCGTATTCGGTGGTGAATCTTCTTTGCATTCGAACTCTATTCACACATCTACGGCAGCATTGTTTACAGGCTCGATCTGATGCGATAAATCATTATCCGCGAGAGGGCCATTACATTAAGACTTGGCGATGGTTAGTAATGAACGATCACTATTGCAGTCGTAATGGTATTCACGAAATCGAGAGTACATATTGAACAAAATGGCGAAACTTTTTTTGAAGTCGAAATGCGAGTCCTCCTGAGAAAAGAATGCTGAATTGAGATAAAGTTTAACACTTGTGAGTTTGCAGTCGGTGAATAATACAATGTCCTTTGCCATATATTATCTTTTTTACCAGTCTGCGCCGCACCAATTACATATTTTGGTTCCTCTAGTTGGGAGGCAGCTTTTACGGTCCATGAATGCTTCGTTGTGCTGTGAAGTGGTGGACATTCATATATATCCCAAAACTCATATTCAAGTACCCCTCACTTTCCAATGTTCAAAGTAATGATAATTCATTGATCTCATCTAATATTATGTGGGGCATACGTCATTGTACCTTCAGTAATTCAACTTTTACCTCTATTGGTTGAGGATGACTGAATACACAATTATTGCCATAGCGGAACTTATTAGAGTTAACTCATGATGAGCATTAATTTTCGTTGAAATTGTATTTTATGCACAGCACTAGTCTTTCAATTTTTACCACAAACCATGATATAGAATCAACGCTGTGATGTGATTGACACTATGACAGCGATTCGTCATATGAAAAGCACATGTGGTTATCAATACTAAATACTGCATGATATTGATACGTATCCTCTGCTACGTTCTTCTCATCAGTCTTTGCACACCCTCATCTTCTCTCTATCATTGGTAAAAAAAAATACTCCAAATAGGCATTTTCAATGAATATATGTCGTGCTTTCCGACTGGAGACGATGATTTGGAGCCACTTATCGGTATTATTTGTTAGTCGGATGGGGCAGTGCTTTAGTGCTCCACAATCGATCTCATGTGATTGCAGTTTATCCTTTGATCTAAAGTAATGCCGCCACCTGCTAAATAATGGATTGTTGTTTGATTGGTCTAGCACATCTAACAATATAGTAATTATGTTAAGTTCACACACCGATGGCATATATATATATATATATATATATATATATATATATTAATGGCTGTCTCTGTTTAGTCCTGCGCTCACGAGGCTTGACAGGTTCTTGATCTATGTGAAATGTAATACATTGTTATCCTCGGTATATTGTAGCAAATTGATATGCTTTTCTTCTCCTTATGTTGAGCCACGTGTATCGGAGCAATGTCTTCTTTGATGGTATACATATTGATGGACATTTTTTTGAAGCACAATTTTTAAAAAATTGACCTATAGTCATTGGGCATCCAGTATTCGATAGATTCAATACCGTTGAACAATGCTTGTAAGAATATCCGTGGTTACTGTTTCGTTTAGCTGGGTACAAAGCTGTGACTGTCACCCATGCGAAACGTGTATTATCTCTTGATTGCACATCAATCGCAGCCCTCATAATCATTATCTCCGGTGGCAATGATATTCAACGCGTATTGATTCATACTTATTTATATTTATTGTAAGATTACGTACTTTTCGTAAAGCTCACCCACTTCCACGATGTCGAAATTCATCGAGCAGGGATTAAAGTATAGACCATCGCTGTGTCCTGCACACATGCATATAAAATACCTGTACATGGAATAGTGCAATCCTTCCAGATGCGGTATTTGGACTATCAATGACTATTGATGTTTGGTTAATAGTCGGTGGCGTTTTGCATGATCCTCCATGATCGTATTTTAAAAAGATCGTATAGTTAAAAAAATGGTATAAAATCATGCCGATGACTCGCGTCCACTTCAGTCAACATTGAGATTATCGTCGATGTGCAGGGCTTCAAGAGACCCGTCAAAGAATTTGTCCTGAAGGAGATGTCTCAAAATTCTCGGATCCCGCGACAAACGTCATCACCTTGGAGACTCTGGACTGTCCATCGCTGCAGATGCTGCTGAAAATCACAAACTCCAAATACCCCCATCACCCCTTCAACACGAAATACAACTGCGCCCATGAGAATGTAAAATCGGTGAAAAGATGGTTGAGCTTATACGAAGCGTGAGCGAGGGATTCTTTTTGAATGAATAAAACACATTTCGATGAAAATATATGTCATTTGTATTCTTTATTCTACGATGAAAACATCAATCATTTACAATTCGATTAAACATATATATTTTTACATAGTCAGGACTTTGAAAAAAAAACCATGCGAACAGCATTTCAACGGTGGTGCCCAATTTTATCTCCACGCTTGGAGACGGTGGATCTCGACGCTGTTGTAGTTCCCACCACTGACTTGACCAGTTGCAGCATACTCTCGTTGATGGGGCCAGCCGATCGACGATGGTGTCCTAACGAATTTTTTTTCCCCGTCCACCATGTTCATAGATGACGGAACTCGACACTGTTGTATTTTCCACTAATATACTGCATGCAAAGTTGACCATCGCGATCCACTTGCAGCATACTCTCGAACATTGTCGGATCTTGGTCGAAGGGTCGAAGGTCGAAGGTCATCCGCAATGTCCACGATGTAGAGTTTCCCAAATTTGGTTTCTACGGCCCTCATGTCGGAGATTAGTCGTTCCGACTTAACGGGGAATTCTAACAGCTTCTTCGTTGGGAGGAATTCCGCCATCTGGCCGACTTTGTTGATACTCGAGAGATCCATTTTCCCCGCACTTTGGAGGTTCTTTTTTTCGGAGAGATGTTGATGGTGCAGTGGAATCGTGCAGTCTGAGCTTGGTCCACGAAATTATAAGGTCCCTCGTAAGCCTCCCACTCAATTTTTCAAACCTCTCCCCTCTTATCCAATCGTGAAAAACAGGTTCAAACACGTTCAACGAACCTCATTCGTGGAGAATTTCCACAGCATTTTTTACACTCCCGACGTTGAGGTGGGGGGCCATCGATGTAATCTTTCATCTGTGGCGTATTATAATGCTCGGTGCATGGAAGATATGATATCACTTCACTATCGTTCCGACGATGTTTCTGGCAAACGGCAAAACGAATATTTTAGGAGCAAGACCTTTGGAACCTGTTCGAGCTCGTTTTTGGTCAAGTCCGGGGGGTGCTTGGCCGGATGCACTGCGTACATACTCACACATGCGAACATCTTGACGTTATATTTCAGAATGGAGACCACGATGAGACTTTTCAAGAGTGCAGCTGCGCTCAAGTGGTCCATCCGAGGTCCCTTTGCCTTTGATACCTAAATATTATAGTTTTCCCAAGAAACCTGTCAGGACCTGTCTCGAGTGTCGGCGAGCTTTGAGACGGGGCGGACGCAACTGGCATTGTCTTTTGAAATGTAACCAGCTGCATGTCATAAATATTGGGCTTTGAAAGGTCGCCCTCCATGTGGCGCCTAACGTTTCCATATGACCGAAAATTTTCCGACCCATACATTGTTGTCACACACACACACGCACGCACGCTTTTCCAAGAAACCTGTCAGGACCTGTCTCGAGTGTCGGCGAGCTTTGAGACGGGGTGGATGCAGACATCTTGACATTATCTTTAGGAATTGAAACAGCTACATGTCATAAATAGTGGGCTTTGAAAGGCCGCCCTTCACACAAACGCAATACTTATCGACGGCGGCTTCCCCCTCCCACCAGTCGCTCCGCGGACCCCTCCGCCGTACCCCCGCAGTTGCCTTCCCCGCGTTGGTCGCCCCCCCCCGGACACCCTGCGCTCTGAACCCCCCATTGACACCCCCCTGGACACCACCCCCTCGAAGTGGCTCAGAACCGCTACTGTTAGTCTACTGTAAACAAAAAAATCTCAAATTTTTTTTTTTAACTCTAGCCATTCCAGTGTCATCCAATGTAACTTTTCACCCTTTTAACATTTCCTCTGAAACCCTCTAGTTCTTCGATGACGCCTTTTTTTGTAAAACTTGTATTTTTTAGCTAAAAATGCAATACTAGGACAAACAAAAAAACGCACGAGACTTTAAAAAAAATGTCAGTTTTGATATCCTTTATAAGTTTAGCGTAGAAAAAACGGAGGAAATTTTTTTCCACAAATTTTGCAGTTCATCTTTGCCGGCCAAAAAATAGCCGAAAAATGGCCACATTCAAAAGTACCTAACGGGGCGGAAAAAAATCCTAGAGAATTTTCTGAAAAAGCAAAATAAATATAAATTTGTCCTTTTTAAATCGCCGCTTCGTAAATTCAATTATCTTTATTTTTAAGGCCACTATCTGACTTTTAGTGCGGTAAAAAATTTAGACTAGTGTACCCAAACTTTTGGCCGGCAGTGTATATTAGCATAAACATCGACATTACAACGTCGCGTACTTTTTTTACCAGTCCTGCGTCATGCTTTCATTGCTTGTCGATGCTTTCATTGCGAGAAATTCGACAAAAAAAATATAGTGAATTCGTAAAACCGTTTATACTGCCCGTGTACAAAAGTCGAAAAAATCTCACTCGAATAAATCCTTCGTAACGACGGATATACATTTTTTCAGAGTCCCCGTTATCTGTAACGTAACGTATAAGAAAGAAGCCAAAAAAAAGAAGTGTCTTACCCTGCTCGACGAGTAGGACAACCGTGTCGGCTCGACCCTCGGTAGGTCTGCACGTGTATTTGCCGACGTCTCGTTGAGTTACCGAGGCGAGGGTCACCACGGATACAGTCTGAGCCGCGTCCTTCTCCGTCTCGACGTTTATGCCGCCTCTTTCAGCCTGCGGAATCAGAACGGAACGTGATATCTCTCATTTCTCCTCCACCTGGCTCACAGAGGAAAACCCATGGTGACGTGCTCGTGATAATAACCAGCGAGGGAAAGAGAATGAGAGCATCAAGGAACGAATATATAGGGTCGCGAAGTTTCCTACGATACATTCGAAACAACACACGTGTCTATCTATACGAGATCGGTGTGTCTATAGAGTGGACTTTTCCAATTTATAACCCTCCGTTCGCTCATTCCATATTCAGCCCATCGCACCTTAGTTACCCTCCGTCGTACCGTCACAATATTTCCCACCGATCAGCACTAAACTCAACAACCCTGATTTTCGTTGTAATCCCCGGCACTTCTTTTTGAATATACGTGACTGAGATATTAGAGACACTCCTTTTTCTCGTCAGTTACAAAATAATGATTACGATTATTGAGTGGTCTTCTCACTTTAAGGTATTCCTTTCGCGGAGGGCCGTATTTTGTGGGGGCATAAGCAGGGCCTTCTGAATCGTCGGGAAATTAGAATTGCGCTCAATAAAAAAATAAGTTAGAATGGATTATTATACACAACGATAAACTAGAATAAAAAATTTCGTGCAAATTTAGTAGATTGAGACATTTTTACATTTATTTGAAACGTCACAGCTACGAAAATTCTTCTGTCACTCACATTTTTCCAAGTTTTGACATTAATATTTTCTTTAAACGTTCAGTGCCCCTCTGTTTTTATTGTCGTTGCGGAATCTTTAGATTTTTCACACCTGTGAGCAGTTTATACCAGGCATCTAGAGTTATTTTGTGTATAAATTATTAGATAGAAATGTGGCCAGCGTGACATGTTCATAAAGCGCCGTATAAATAAAACGATTTTTAGGGCCGTAATTTTTCGTTAAAGGTTCGGTAACTTGACTTGAAATTTTACCAGTATACTGGGATGCATTTTTACTTCATTATAGACGAAAATCAGTTAAGTGTAAAATATTTGGGTTCGTGAAAGAAATCCCTTAAACGCAAAAAAGGCTATTTTCATTATTTTTTATAGGTTTATATTATAGATATCGATATAGAAGTTGTTACACTCAAGTAATACACTTTCGTAATACATGAAATTGTTTATTTATTTATTTAAGTCACTATTTACAGACGAAAATGGTAATTAAAAAATGGATAATTATTTACTTTAGTGACTTTTCCGAAAAATGAGTTAAACTTTTTTTTACTATTCTCTCATTAATTGGGTTATAAATTATGACAATCAGTCGGGGGAAGCTGACATTTTTCATTAACAAATTTTTCATGAACAAAAAAACGTTAGAAGTAATTTTGTATTTTTCAAAAACACAAGATCGATGAATAATAGAAGACCGAGATCGGAGTTGGTGTAATGTTGGCGTGTCTGATGTGTGGGCAGTCGACGGCACTGAAGACATTAATACAGAAAGAAAAATCCAACCCGGAAATGTTAATGTTACCGGAGAAGATGTGCTTCTTCCCCGCACTCGGATGACCGCCAAATTTTGTATGTGATGTTTTAGAACGACTTGCGATGCATTTCACTAATTGCCATGTGGCATCCTGAGCAACATATTTTTCGAACTGAAGATTTTATTTCACTCGTATTGACGACGCTCTTGTGTTTACAAGTACATCAATGTACGAGCAACGTATGTTTTTGTTTTGCTGTATTGTAAATATTTCAAATGTACGAAATGTACAAAAATCGAATGTACGAAATGTACAAAACCCGCTATTCCTATTTTATCACGTGTTTCCGCCAATTTCGAAATTCCATAACTTTTCATGGGGCGGGAGGGGTGGTTTTCAGCTTCCTCCGACTAAATATCATCATTGACAACCCAATTAATGAGAAAATAGCCGAACAAAAATTTAAGACTCATTTTTCGGAAAAATCACGCCCTATTCTATCAGGTGTTTCCGCGAACTTCAAAACCACATAACTATATATGGGAGGGTGGGTTGCAGCTTCCCCCGTCTAAATATCATTATTTATGACACACTTAATGAGAAAATAGCAAAAAAAATTTAAGGGTCATTTTTCGGAAAAGTCACTAAAGCAAATAATTACCAAAAAAAATTTAGGTCTGCGCTGCTGATGAAATTTCGGAGTTGGATCATCCGAAACAACAAAATCAAACAGTTTCAGATTCAGTATGTAAATGGCTATAGCGCATATCATACGATTTTTGATATATGCAAAAATAACGAAATAGCGGACATTTTTTCGAGAAAAACGTGTTTTTGCACCGTTTTTGGCGAAAAAAAACAGTAAATATCAAAATTTAAAAAATCCTTGATATGCGCTATCGCTATAATTGTAAAGAATATATGGTTAAAATTTCATAAGAATCGGTTCAGTAGTTTCGAAGATTTTATCAACAAGCAGTCGAAAAATGTTGTTTCGAGAAAAACGCGTTTAAAGTTTGTTTGGGATACATAAATACATCAAAAAATTTATTTTCGTGTATTTCGAAAGTGTCTTTATTAAGTGTAATAACTTTTATATAAATATCTATAATATAAACCTATAAAAAAATCATGAAAATAGCCTTTTTAGCGTCTAAAATGAGAAGATCCCTTAAGCATGCTATAGGACCCGCCTGTTGATGAATTCGTAGGTATATTTTTATAGTACTTCATACTCTTTTTTATCCACTGTGGAAATTGCATTGAAGACCCACTATTTTTTAAGAATGAAAACGGTTTGGTTTGATCGAAATGAATGAAGATAACTGCGAGATCTTGCCAACACGTTAACAAAAAAAAAGTTAATTTTGCGATTGGTCGTTAACCCCGAAACTGTGAATGTTTAGAAAGATTTATTTTTTGGCAGGCAACTTAAATGTACACACACACACACACACACACACACACACACACACACACACACACACACGCACGCACGCACGCACGCACGCACGCACACACGCGCACACGCATACACACACGCGCGCGCGCGCACCCACACACGCGCACATATACACACGGACACACGCACACACGCGCCCACACACACACACGCACACGCGCACACGCACACACACACGCACACGCGCACACGCACACACACACACACACAGGGTGTTACGAAGGTGAATGCAAAGTCTTAAGGGGATCATAGGTCACCTGGTTAGGAACATGTCTAACCTAGGTTACCTTAGTCCAAAGTCTAAAATTTCGAGTTATCGTGGTAAGTACATATGATTTTTGGAAAATTTCCCAAAACCAGGTACTAACTAGTTCATAATGTTCAAACAGACAATAATTGGTAACTAAAAATGGATTTGCGTCTTAGCTTAATGTGTATTCAATTGTCAAACACCAATACAATCATCCATATCCACAGAACTAAGTACATGGGACGTGTTGAATAATTAAAAACTTGACAAAAAATTAAAAAAACCTCTTATGCTAATGCTATTAAAAACAAAGAAGGTATACTGACACATTTAAACATTTTTTAAAACATCAACCATGAATGCCCTTTCGATTGGTGTATCATACCTGCCTAACTCTCAGAACTAGAGCGCTAAAACCGAAACGAAGTCTTCTAATGTGATTAAAATAAATGAAGAAATGAAACATTTATGAATAATCACATAATTTATTATTCATTTTCGAAGTCTGAATCTTGGTTCCTAATACACTTTCGGGCCCTACTTCGCACTTCAGTGGTCGTAATTTTGAATAACGTGTCTATTTAGATATTTTTAAAAGCTTGACCTATTGTTTTAATTAAATGCTCCCGAGACATTATTTCTGTTGTATACACCAGTTCTTTGGCTCGACCCCAGACATAAAAATCCATTAGGGTCAAATCAGGCGATCGTGCAGGCCAGGACACCACCGGCCCTCCTCTTCCAATCCAAATGTTAGGAAAACAATTATTTAGATGTTCCCTGACACTGACACGGTAGTGCACTGGGCAGCCATCGTTTTGAAAATCATTTCTCTCCCACATTCCATCGTTGGCACTTTCTCCAGCAGATTTGGTAGTTTATTTTGTAAAAACTCCAAATAGTTGTCTCCATTTAAATGATCTGGGAGGAAGTGTGACCCAATTAAATGGCGGCCAATTACACCTGCCCATACGTTCACCGAGAATTTTCTTTGGAGGGAAACTTGTTTTTTCCAATGCGGATTTGCATCCTTATCGGCCCATTCATGTAAGTTATGGAAGTTTGTTATACCTTCTCTGGTAAACTGTGATTCGTCAGTCCACAAAATGCTTTTCAGAAACTAAGAGTCTTCAATATCCCCATTTAATAAAAATCGACAAAATTGTACTCTCTGGGCTACCTGCATCTTCCAAACTTTGTACTGTATCTGTACAAAGGATCTGTATCTTCCAAACTTTGTACTTGTGTGCCATGAAAAGGATATTTCCCCTCACGGTGTATAGTTGTCCACACTTTCCATGTAGATATGCCAAGGTTTCGAGACACTGTTCTGGTGCTTGTCGTAGGGTCATTTTTCAATGCTTGTAAAATAAGCTCTTCTTCATGAACTGAATGTTGACCTGGATCGGTTTTAGATACCGAGCGTTGGACACTTCCAGTTTCACCAAGTCGACGATACGGATTATAGAACACTCTGACGTTATGCAATCTACGATCAGGCCAACGTTCTTGATACAGTCGTCGTGCCAAAGCCCCGTTTCCATCGGCTTTACCGTACATAAAAATGATATCAGCATACTCTTCATTGGTAAAAGACCTCATTTTATAAACAAATTGTCCAAAAAGGTTCAAAGAACACGCAGTTACAAGGAGCTGTCAACAGACAATCGAAGCACGGAATACGGAAA
The DNA here is from genome assembly GCA_964007375.1 of Ophion obscuratus. Lineage (NCBI taxonomy): Eukaryota > Metazoa > Arthropoda > Insecta > Hymenoptera > Ichneumonidae > Ophion > Ophion obscuratus. The sequence goes on from OZ023319.1 coordinate 50,863,541, forward strand.
TAAATACGAAAACGTACGGGCAGTCGGTTGGCTGCAGCGCCGGATGACCCCTAAACGCCACAACAGCGGCGTGTAGGTTATTTTAATAAAAGAGAAATACAGAGTCCACTGTTATAAGTGTCCCTCAGTTTGGTTTTCGAGCTCTAGTTCTGAGAATTAGACAGCTATCTACATATATGATACACCAATCGAAAGAGCATTGATTGTTCATGTTTTTAAAAATGTTTGAATATTTCAGTATACTTTCATTTTTTTTAAATATCATTAACATAAGAGGTATTTTTATTTTTTTGACAAGTTTTTAATTATTCAACACGTCCCACTTAGTTAGTTGTGCGAATGCAGATGATTGAATTGGTGTTTGTCGATTGAATACACCTTAAGCTAAGATGCAAATAAGTTTTTATTTATCAATTATTGTCTGCTTGAACGTTATGAACGAGTTAGTACCTGATTTCGGGAAATTTTCCAAAAATCATACGTACCATGATAACTCGAAATCCTTAGACTTTGGACTAAGGTAACCTAGGTTATATATGTTCCTAACCAGGTGACCTATCATCCCCTTAAGGCTTTGCATCTACCTTCCTAACACCCTGTATATACAGGGTCGACGTGACCACCCCAAATATCTCCGTTGCGTTTAGAGTGACGAACAAAATGTCAGGCGGTAATTTGATTGATTCCGAAGGGCTGATATAGTGGTGAAAAATTCATTTGTGTCAAGGTCATAATTTTTGCGTTCTCAAGGTCATCAATGGTTTTTCAAATGGGAACATGTTTTTTTTTTTTATTAAGGCGTTGTAGCTAATATTCAGACGAATCCAACGACCTATGATATCATGACCTTGAAATTATTTTTTCACCAAAATGTTTTGGGTTTGTTTGCTTGTTTTTGTGTTTGTTTGAGATTTGTTGGGTTTATATATATATATATATATATATATATTTATTTATTTATTTATTTATAAAACAGTCCAGAGTATACGCGCGACGGTGCACGCGGTGTTTGGTCGCCGGACTTCAATTACCTGGAATGTCAGGAGTTTGTTGTCCCGAAGCCACTGTACGCCCCTGATGGGACGAGTCTGATAGGGAGATGTGACGACGCATCTCAGGGTAATTGTAGCACCCGATGGTACCCTCTGCTCACGAGGACCCATTATGGCTGCCACCGGTGCTGTGCTCTCGTAACCTATAATAAGCCTAATCTATAAATGTCGTACGGAGCAATTAAATATAGCGGTGATCGTCCGAACGAATCAAACGTAATCGTGGGGAAAAAACGATGGCTCAATTTGAGTGTGGTGCCATAATGAAAGGATTTAAGATCCTTGACAGAGAGAATGGAGGTGTAGTATGTAGGCTCTCCATATATAGAGCCTTGGTCTGTAGTTGATCATCAAGCACCTCAGACAATTCTGCGTAACGGGTCTTGCAATTAAGGGGTCTTCTCACTTTAGACGCTAAAAAAGGCTATTTTCGTGATTTTTTTTGATAGGTTTGTATTATAGATGTTGATAAGAAAGTTGTGACAATAAATACACTTTCGAAATATATTACATTTTTTTTAAATTTATTCAAGTCACTATTTATAAACGAAAATGGTAGTTAAAAAAATGTCCTAAAAAATGGTAGGTGTGCGCGTAGGTGTTGATGAAATCTCAAAATGGACATGCAAAATTATGCAAATTATGCAAAAATTACACAATGGGGGACATTTTTCTAAAAAAAAACAAAAGAAACGTGTTTTCTCACCGTTCTGGGCAAAAAATTGTAAATATCAAAATTTAAAAAAATCCTTGAAATACGCTATAGTTGTAAAGAATATGTAGTTAAAATTTCATAAGGATCGGTTCAGTTGTTTCGAAGATTTTATCAACAAGCCGTCGAAAAACGTTATTTCGAGAAAAACGCGTTGAAAGTTTGTTTGAGTCATTTGCATAAATACATTAAAAAATTTTATATGTATTTCGAAAGTGTATTTATGAAGTGTACCAACTTTTATATCAATATCTATAATATAAACCTATTTAAAAAAACAATGAAAATAGCCTTTTTAGCGCCTAAAGTGAGAAGACCCCTTAAAACCCGATATCAACCCGAACAATGTATTCTTTTCTAATATGAGTGATCACATATTCTTCCAATGATAAGGTACGCAACGTTTGCAGGTGACACGTCCGTGACACAGGATATGCAAGAAATTCGTCAAAGAGCAAAACAAGTCCTGTCGGGCCACGTACATCGTAACGGGGCGAACTCGTAATCGCCGTCCTCGACATTAGACCAGCATGAACGAGTCACGAGCAGTGCGAAATCTCATTAGGACATTTTGTTCCGGACAAGTTTCGGCAATCGTGTGAACTTGTTACTACACACACACGAAGGCGAGCGCGCAGCCAAATATGTGTGTAACCTCCACGTCATGTCGTATAAGCAGAGATTTCAGTATGTGAACTCGTTGGAGCATATTTTTGTTGGGTCATAGGGCAAAAAGTGAGTCAGTGAAAGGCACCAAGAGAATTTCACGTGTCAAGAGATCGCTATTTCTAATTCGAAGCTTCATGGGAATTCTCTCCAACAATCTACCTCCCCTTGAATCCCTGCATCCTCACTCCAAACCCTCGGCCGCGTTCTCCACGTCGCAAGTTCTCTTTCATCCGGCTAGTATAGTTTCGTGAATTCTCATCGTGCTGCCGAGCCACCACCGCCCACGCGGGAGATGCAATCGCCAACGAGGTCGGCGAAACTGCGCGAGGGAGTGCGGTTAATTATTGTACGCGCTAACCCCGCGTACTAGTTCCATGCAACATTTCCGATGTATCGAATATCCAGTAAGGAAGCCCCGGGCTATCCGCTATTATACGGTAGCTTGTCGCTGATACACCAGTCCGTCCGTTCCAACCAGAACGTGAACATTTTGGAATTGTGATAGATCGAAATATGCGGGGATGTGTCGAAATTGCTATTGTACAGCTACTGATTTATTTCGAAACTCGTGAGGTCTTAAAAGAGTGTTGTTTTCTCAGAATAGTAAAAAAAAATTCAAAAAATTTTCGGAACGACTTTTTATGCCATTTCGCTAATAGTTGATATGAACGAATTTAATAAACGGCATTATGAAGGGGAGGAATTCACCTTCATTCCGTTTTTTTTAATTTTCAGTATTTTTTTACGACCAGTACCCCTTTTTCGAAGACGACCATTTTTCGCCTTTTTTGTTCCTTCTCTGGTGGACTCCGTTTACAGACAAATTTTTTTAATGCATTTCTTTGACGGGAATCGTAAAGGGAGAAGATCAAGCTTTAATTTTTTTTTTTTTTTAAAGCTTCGTACGATTTTTTTCGAAAGATATTCTGATTTTTGTTTAAAGAGATACTTTGGAACATAACGTGTAATGCGAAATCGACAAGGATTCAAGGAAAACCTCAAGATAGTAAAAAGTTGAATCGGTTTTCGTTAAGTTCGCCAGAATTTTTTCGAATTTTTTTAAACCTATTTTCAGTAAAAAGTCAGACGATTTAATGACCGTAACTTGAGAACTAATGGGCTTGTGGTAAAGTTTTAAAAGAAAAAAAAATGTATTTTTCTATTCTCAACGCAATAGAATTATTGCGGCGTTTTCTCGACATTTTGTTCTTCGTTAAAATTTTATAGTTTTTTAGTCACGTCAATCGGTTGATTGCAACCGATTTATAACAATCAATTCGAACGACATTATTTTTACAAGAAGTGATATTTTTGTTAATTTAAAATCAATTTATTCAATTAGTTGGATCAATTAGTGGATGCTTTCAAGGTGATTTCAAAGTCAACTTTTTAAATATACTATATTTTTCAAAAAATGTTTCAATCAAAAGGGATAATGTAGAACGAAGTGTCGGAATCGACATCGAAAGGAGAGCTTAAAAATGTGTTGCAACAAGAATGGGAACATATAGTCACCGGAGTATGTCTCAACGTAGTGTGCTCTATGTCCAAAAGGGTTGCTGCAGTAATCAACGCGAAAAGTGGTGCAACTAAATATTGATTACATTCAACGTAAATCGGTACTGAACATTAGGATGTATCGTTATTTGACTCCCCTTAATATTATTCCTAAATACGCAAAGTCTCCTAAGGTGACTGATAGTCACTTACAGGCCAAAGCTGTATATTAGTCCAGGCAATAAGCATGAAGTTAAGCACTTTTTAGATATAAATACGCAGAATTGATGTAAGGATAATTGGATGTCGCTGAATCGAATGGCGATAACAATTTTGCAATCAACCCCCGAGAAAATGTTTTTAAAAAAGTTTAAAAACCCGTTTAATCCGAAACCTAATAATTTTATCGAAAAATATGTCGAACAAAAATTGTTTGGGACATAAAAATACGTAGAAAAGTATTGAAAGGTCATCTTCGTATCGTAAAAAATAAGGGAGAAAAACACGAAAAACCATTCGATAGGGGGACGAAAATCTCGAAGTTTAAAAAAATATATCAATTTCGTATATATCTCGGTTTTTTTGCTACATATTGCTTTAATAAGACTTTCTAGAGATTTTTTAGTTTTTATTGATTGTGCAAGTATTGAAAAATGACGACTGAACTTTGACAACATTACTGGATGAGGATTACTGTCAGAAAGAGACGCACTATATGGCTATGCCGATCGCACTCATAGGACGTTCTTTCTATCGTTCCGCCACGCAGGCGCACAACACGCTCCGATGAGTATCTTGCGCCCCCTACGCTACCAATGGTGCTTCGGCTGCAATGTTGTCTTGCAAACAAACTTTCATTCGTCTTTTTCTCCCGCATTTTCGAAAATAAGAAGACGAACGTTCAATGCTTTTTTATGTACT